>OY294047.1:13394620-13837329 GCA_958510825.1 Brachypterus glaber | reverse complement strand
TGGAATAGACAATAACAGTTTGTCATACGAGCTGGCAGGCGAGTATGACGGTCCCGCGAGCGCGAAATTACTATTCCATACGTATTGTAGACTATACTTTTTCTTCGAATGCAAATATGAAACACTGTATGGCTTTACGAGCGAGCTGCTAGGCGAGTGAGGAAACCCCACGAGTGTATGAAATGCACTTTCCAACGAGTTATGTACACTATTTTTCCTACGATCCTGAAAAAATATGAAGTTTCTTATTTTAAAATTTTCCAATTTTTATTAATTTTTAAGAAAAGCAAACCACAAAATAATTATAAAGAGCATACAAATTTATATATGTAGGTATGTCAAACAGGAAATATGATTTTCATTTAGCTTTAGTATTCTTGGTTTTATATTTAATACAATACATAGCAAGTTTAATGGGTTGCCTATTCCTAAATAAATGCAAACTTGAGTTTGCTTATTAAATTAGATTTCTGTGGTTATGCTGCCATATAAGACAGTAAAATTGTACTGTTTTACATTTCATAAGAAAAATACTGTGTATTTTGATGTTTTTTATGTAATGTAAGGTAACTAAATAAAAAATTAAGTAATTTTTATAATATCTAGAATGTCTAGACAGTAATGGTCAAAATAGTAACGTTATAACTACAGTTTCTATTTTTGACATGAAAAACAGAAATATTTGGATTAAAACACTTAAAAGATATAAAAGGCTGTGGTGAAAGGTGGAAAATGGTTTTTAAAACAAGGTGAATAAAATTCGTAGAATCTACGAGGTAAATATCTAAATAAAATTAGGCAAACCTCCATTCATAAATATCACACGAGTGTGATATAAAAATATCAAACCAGTGGGATATGAGGCGTTTTCTAAAGAACAAAAGAGTGTGCTAAATGTCATAGAGGATCGTAGGAAAATATAATTTTCTGGCTTAATTTGGGAAATTAATAAAATAAATAAATGCTGACATGACATGAGTAACTAATATTTTATATTAACAATTATTATGGTGTATTTTAAAAACATGTCTACCAGTATTCGTGACTTTCAAGAGAAATTTGTATGGCAGAAGGGCTAGCCCGAAACAAAGCAGCCACCATCTTTGACACACCACTTATGTCCCCCTGGTGCTCCCCACTTTCCAACGCGGAGGTTGTTCGACTTTAATAAATAAACTCTTTAAATCTAAGACAATGACTATTGATTCGGTATGTAGAAACAAGAGGGAGGCATTTGTAAAGGATAATATGCATGTGGGGATTTCAGCCAATCATGGTGTTAAAGCAGAATTTTAAAAACCCTTTCTTTTATGCAGATCAGCGCACACTATGCAATTTGTGCGATCTAGAGTGACAGACAACATGATTGTATGCAAATATTTTAAGTAAGTAACAATATACTAGTTTTCACAAAACAGTTGCTTTTCACCCGTGAAACGAGCAATATGTACTTTTGACAAGAATTAGGTAATCCGTTAATCGCGTTTAATTTTTAGCATCAAGTGTTTTAGTATAGTTATTCATTATTTGCTATCTTAGATATGCCCAGGATTCGATTTTATATTGATTGTATGGATGATGTGCAGTAAAATGACGAACATATGAAGATTATATTGGAGTAAAGTGAATTTTATGTTTTTTAATCATTTATAATGCTGATAAATTTTGATTTGGAAGCAACCAACACGTGAAGAAGTTTTTATACGTACAGAATTTTTTTATATACTAGCGCATGCGCAAATATAATTACAAATTAGAAAAAACAGCGTTGTCAACATAACGTATCTGTGGATACATTAAGAAGAAAAAGAAGACTGGGTATGGAATTATCCAGACCACTTCACCAAGTGACCCATTCTTCTAGAATAATATAAATATAAATTTATATTGAGCTAGCCAAATTCTATGAAAAGGCCATGTATGTAAAGAAGAATTATTCACAAAGAAAATCTTGCGATAGTATAAAAATGTTAAAAAAGGAGAATATAGATAAATAACAAAAATATATGTTTGTTAAAAAAATGCAAAATTATGAAAATAAATGATGAAAAAATAAAACTAAGTTTTATTATTATTGAACAAATAAATAACTGAAAAAAAATTGACGAATCAAATATAAACCCAATTTGGCAATGGCGCATCACTCAATACACGCAATTATTAGCGCGATTTTCAAATTCACCAATGATGATTATTCTTTTTCACTGTTATACTTGCGATGTTGCCATACCCTGGATTTATTTACGTAAGAATACGCAAAAACTTAAAAAACTATGTTCCGGCAATTTTAAGAGCTGAAATTTTAGGAAAGTATTTCTTACATATCTAAGTGTGTAGAATTTTGCCCATTTAGCCGATACACCTTTTAGTTAAATTGCAATAAATGTACACGGGCTGATATTTTAAAGGGTAGAAGTGGATAGTAACAGAACACTCCTGTTAGTTTTTCACCGGTGATTTGCGTAAGGGGTGTCCGCTCTCTTGAATTTTAGAGATGAGTGTGGTTATCTCGCTAAATATGCATCTTTCAATACAACAAAATTGGTTATATGCATTTTTATCGTAAGCTGCATATTAAGCAACTCATCCCTAAAATTCAAGATAGCGGACGCAAATCACCCGGTGAAAAATTAACAGGAGTGTTCTGTTACCATCCACTACTACCCTTTAAAATATCAGCCCGTGTACATTTATTGCAATTTACATTTATTATTTGACTGAACTAATTATCTTGCTTCTTTTAAATTTCTCGAACTTTTATACAAAAAAATAATAACTTTTAAGGCGCGAAAAAAATTCTGTCGGTCTGTGTGTCCGGGAAAACTTGTGAGTACTATAACTCGTTAATGTTATTTTTAACCAATCCTTTTCGCCATTACATAAAAAATATATTTTATCCACGGCCTTGATTATAAATCTCAGGTCTATAAAAATAACCCTCTTAACTTTGAAACGGTCGGCCGTGGATAAAGTATAGTATAGTATTCCACTCGCGTATAATAGCTATTAATCATTCGGGTGATTAGTCCACTCGCCTATCGGCTCGTTACGTAAAATTCACCCTTATTAATTAATAGCAACTATTATACTCGCTGAATAATAAATATACTATTAATGTACGTTTTATAGAAAATGGTATAAATAAATATATATTTGTGTAAAAACATTTTAAATTCAAGAAAAATTGTTGCATGTTCACATGAAGTGAAGACTTTAAGACAACAGAAGTAAATAAAACAAATAAAATAAATAAAAAAAGGTTGTAGAGAACGAAATTAAGTTATAAACAGGTGTTTTAACTCTTCTTTTCAAGTTTCTTGCAGGTGTAACATTATGTTAATAACATACCTGGTTCGATACTGAATAAATGCATTTTAAATTAGGGATTTCATTATTATGATTTTTAAAGTGATATATTTTAAAGATTCTACAGCATTCATTGTTTACACTATATTAAAATAAAATTAGTTATTTTAATTAAACCTTTATATTGTTTACATATTTATATAAATTTTAATATTTATGAATTGTTATTTCAAGAAAAAACATTTATTTAACACATTCAGACTATTAATACAGGAAATATAACTTTTTAATTTTGTATTTGGATCGTTTTTGTACCAAAACGATTCTTGACACAACAAACTATTTAGTGTAGTATAAGTTAACAATAGTTTTTATTCACAATCATAGAGTAAAATGTCCTTTTTGTGCATTATAATAAATAAATAGGATGCAAAGCATATCATTCTTATTTACTTTTTTAACAAGATAGAAAAATTAACTTTTTTTCTAACCAAGGGCAGAAAAGAGATCTTTTTAAACTTGTTTTGGATGCGAACATATTTTTCTTTTAAATTTTCATGGAAAATAACCCAAATTAATGGTAAACAAATAACTATACAACGTAAACTTTTATGTGTGTATCGACAAGCAACTAAGCAGCTTTAAAAAAGCTTGTAATATAGAATCATCGTTTTTTTTTTTTACTTTGTTATAATAACTTAATCAAATCTCCTATCCCGAGGTCTTCCACAAAGTGATGGTTTATATTAATCCCATTTCTTTTTCTTGCAGAGCCCATTAATTATTTAATCATCTTGAGGCGAGAAGACTTGCATTATAAGAACGTAAGGCTAATTAGAAGAGACCCTTTTTACCATGTAATTATGTTGAGGAATAAAAGGAAATTTAGTTATTAGCCGCAAGGCAATTTTAGACTGGGAAGCGAAGGTGTATATTTTGATTGGATTTTAAACTAACAGGGTAGTTATATTTTAATAAGTGACTTCAATAAAAAAGAAAAAAGAACTATACGACAAAGAAAAAAGAAAAAGATAAAGAAGAAGAAAGAAAAAAGAAGAAGAAGGACATTCTACTTGTTTGGAAAATATTTTTAAATATTTAGTTACAAGAAAATGTTTAAGTTATGTCAATTTTTCTGTTTTTTTTTTCTCATGTAATGTGAATTTTATAGTGACAAGCAACATGCTTGATATTAAGTGTATATCCATATGGTAACCCTTATGAAATTTCAGGTACCTTTAAGCGCTAAGCCTTTGGGGTTAGGGGATAAAAAAATATTAATTGGATCTATGGCCATAGAAGCAAGCTTGTTAAAAAATCATTAATTTCAGAATTACCTAAATTCTACTTTTGCTATAGCAATAGTCTATAGACTATTGTAATTATAATATTTTAATAGATTATATACATCAAACTGTTCCAAGTACATAGCAATTTCTTTCGGCCTTGGTTTCAATAGATCTATAGATTGCAATTTACCATTTAATTATGTTCACAAAAGATTGTTTAATTAAAAAATAAATACGTTATACAGACAAAATAATATCTTTTTTTTTTGACAATTATTATTGTTTATTTTTTTATTAAGGAACCACAATGCACAAATATTAAAAATGGTAAAATTTTCACATGGGGTTAACATATTATTGCATAATCCTATCTATCTCATAATTATCCATTCATTAAAAATAGTACTACGATGGTCGTTTGGACTTTATTTTGATAATTTTTATTTTCAAAACAACGTACCTCTATTAAAACGTCAAGGAGGATATTTACGATGGCTGTCTTTGAAATTTATTTATAAAGATGAATGATTTTTATTAAATTGGACTCCTGGGGCACACTTAATAATACCTAATTTTGAAGGTCGAAAAAATTAAGCCAAGATAATAAAATTTAAAGATTTAGTTGTTAAATTTAAAATCACTAGTTTACATTTTAGGGTTCATGGTTAGTCGTTGTTACCTTTTTGTAGGCCAGATTTTGCAGAAATCAATTTCTAAGAAATTTTTTGTAATGACTAACTAATAATATATGAAGATATTTTGTTAATTATTGAAATTATATAAATATTTTTTTGCATTTTTAAAAATATTATTTTTTGTTAAATTTAATTTGCAGTATGAACATGTTTTTAAATAAAAGAATAGTTAATATCGTCGGCTTACAAGTAAAAGGCACTAAGTCACTTTTTTGCAAAAATGGGGTTTTTATGGCACTGTAATTTATTTTTGATGATCTATGTACAGGTAAACCGAACTAACTTCTAGGGACTGCCAAGAGAGTTACCCACTATACAAAACGCACCAGTTTGATTTTGAATAAAATTTTATCTGGCAATAGGCACTAAGTCACTTAGTGCACTTAGTGCGTTTTACTTGTAGATTATTTCAAATGTTTCTGCAATTATTACAAAAATTAAAAAACAACAGCGAAATTTTAATTTGTCAATATCTCAAAACCATGTTTTTGGACTTAGCGCTCTTTACTTGTAAGCCGACGATATGTTAATACTAAGAAATTCAAGTATAGAAGAAAAAGATACCGATTCAAAAAAGCTTCATTGGCATAAATACCAACGGGATTATAAGAACTATCGAAAAATATGAAGGTCTTTAAATTTTTATTTGTTCCACACTTATATATTTTAAAACACATTGTTCCCTTTAAGGAAAAAAATGTTTACCAATATGTTTCCTTCTGTAGAAAAGAATTTTATTAGTGAAATAATATAGTTCATGCAGTTCTCAAGCTTTTATCCTGCTATCGAATACTTGAACGTTTTATTTCTAAGATAAGTCGCTTATTGAACCTGTTATATACATTGTAGGTATATTCTTAGAATGACATTGCATATAGACAATCAGGTTTCATGCCTTTACGTGAGTCTGCCGATCCTCTAAACATACGTATCACAAAAGCCCAACATTCGAGTCTCTACTTTTTTTTACAGTAGAGAAGAGTAGCTGTTTATTTATTTATTTATTTATTTTATAGTCATGGAGAGCCCCAAATAAGAATCTGGCTTGTGCTAGGGCCACTTCATTAATTTTAAGAAACAGTAGTCGAAGTGTTTATAAAGTTGACTATTGAATATATCGACGGAAATAGTAAAGATTGTCTATTCTAAATTCTTTGTATAATATCGTATAAAATACCTAATAACAGGTCCGAGAACGACTATGAACTAAACATATAAATAAATAGTTTTAAACGGCTTTTTGGTCTTGAAAAGCCCTTTGATGTGTAGGAATATCTAGTCCAGAGATAACTTCTTGTTCAAAGTATTTTGGTCTTATTGTTAAAAATGTTATTCGTGATCCTCTTCAAAGAACTTTTTATCATAGACCACATTTGTACGAAGTCCCAATAATTTTGTTTATTTATGTGGTCACTACTGAATAAATTCACCTATGAAATACAGGAAGGAAATATAGTCTACTAGGTTAGAAGTCTGTTCTTTTTACTAAACTATTTGATTAAGGATCATAATATCATGATCAAGCATCATGATATGCATTTTTAGTATAAAGTTGTAACCCCAGTGAACTTTGTGTCAACTAAGTTTTAATAATTCTTTAAGTGACAGGGTGTATCACTAATTTGGAGCATTTGTTCCACTAGCCCGTTTACTTGTGGATCATAGTAGTGATCAAGCATAATATGTATTTCTGCTATCAATTCTGTACCCTCATGAACAATTTTCATTGATTATTAGTCAACTTAGAAAGCTACTGGACCATTTACTGAAGGATTATTTTTCAAACCACTTTTTAGTGCTCAAATGGATGTATTTCAAACTTAACTTAATCCTTAATTTCATAGATATACATATATGTAGATTAAATTCTATCACCTCTCTGTTTTTGCCATTTTATTGATTCAAATAATTTCTAGTTTTTATTCTTTTCAGGTGTCTTAGATATGGTATTTTTAAATTTTGTAAGATACTTTTAAACGAAAGTTAAATTGACGGTGGAGTTTTTGATATGAGGTAAGTATATATGTCTAACGCCAACATTCATTATAATAATTCCAGGTTTATTTATTATTGAAATATGCGTGCCGACGTTGTGTTTATTTTGGAATCGTCTACTCAAGGGACTTGTCTAATTACTGCCAACATGGCAAAACTAAACTCCACTAACGCATACGTGTGTTGATTTTCGAATGAAAATATAGGCCACTTTCTTAGCATAATATTTACTGCAGTGATTGTTGTATGTGCAAATATTTGTGACGTTTAAGAATATGCAAAAACAAATCACTATACGTGACATGACGTGTTTACAAATTAACTAATATACAGCCTGTTCCAGAACTCACGTACCGAAATTTGAGGGTATATTAAAAACCCTCTGGAAAATATGAAAAAAATTAAAAAAAAAATCCATCTTCAATACTAATTAAAAAGGAAGCTATTTAATCTAACCAATCCTGTTGCTGATGTTAAATTACCTAAAAATTAGTTTTTCCCTACTTATTAGGAACTATGGTTGCATTTTAATGGTTCACTCGTGCATTGTTTAAGACTTTCAACTTTAGAATCTTTTTAGGTTATTATATTTTGACAAAACCGACAGAGGCTATCAAATATTCTATTTTTATAGGGTCACTCCATCCGGCGGTGGTTTTATGATATTCAGCGCGCTGAATGTAGTGTTTTTTTTTATTAGAAACACAGATCTTTTAATTGATTTACTGGCTATAAATTCTTAATACAAATTAATAAAATAAAAATACAATAACTGAATTTTATTTATTTATTTCAAAGTAATGAACATAGGAAAAATTTTTATCGGTGTTCCGAAAAGAGAACATTCTAGCTAGAATGTAATTTTAAGATTGGTGCAGAGGGCAAGGAATTTTGGAAGTTTAAACGCAAACAGAAAAGTGGTTGGAGACACTTCGCGAAATTCTGCAACAGCCATGTGCAAAATTCGACTCGTAAAGGATAGTCCTCCGGTGTCAAGCATTGTACTCGAGTGTAATGAAAGGGATGCATTTTTTCATCTTTTAGAATTCGTTGAACAGAGTTCTTAGACATATCAAGATTTCTAGCCACGATACTAAGGCTTGTTTCAGGTTCTTCTTCGAAAGCCTGAATGACAGCTTCTTCATTATCGCGGAGCGCCTCCAATCTCTTTTTTGTTTGGAGTTAAATTTCCAGAATTTCTTGCCCTTTGCACCAATCTTAAAATAACATTTCTCTATTGGGAAAACGAATAGAATATTCTACAGATGTAGCTGAAGCACTCCGGCCACACTCGCCATATAAAATTAGCATTTCGCAATACTCTTCTGAAGTAAACATCATGAAAGTTTTGATATTTTTTTATGACATTAATAAATATTTATGTCACATTAATCACCATGTCAACCTACAGAATATGTACCTGCAATAATTAAATTTGCTTCCATAGCTACAAATTCAACCTTTAATGGTAATTTATAATCAGCAACAGTATTGGTCCACTTAAAGCGTTCTTATTTTTGAATTGAACGAAGATGAATTTTTTTTGAAATTTTTTTCATATTTTCCAGAGGGTTTTTAATATACCCTCAAATTTCGGTACGCGAGTTCTGGAACAGGCTGTATGACACGGTAAATTCTACAATTTAAAATCACAAATTTACATTAAAAACAAAATTAATTTATTGCAAACAGTAAACAAAGAACTCATGTTACAAGAAATGCCTACATGGAAAAACACTAGTCATCTTAAATAGATAATTGGCTCAATGACCCAATAAATAAATATATCGTCGCCTTCCTTACAAAGGGGCTTATCTCAAAATGACATACATAAAGTGACATGTTCATTGGCAAATCAATAGACATGTCGGTATTTTGCATTAATACGTTTTGAGATAAGTCCCTTTTAAAGAAAGGCGACGATATATTCCTAGTTAGATCAAACAATAAATAATTTTTATCTCAATTAAATATTTAGTTACAACTAACCGTAAAAATATTTAGTTAAGCATTATTTTGCATTTATTTAAATTGTTTTTCCGTGTTTCCAAAACTATTTATTCCATGATCAAAGAGCGATATGTTTAACTGCCTGCTTTAAATCCACATATTCCAGGAATAAAAACTTCTTTGGTTCTTTTTTTGTATTTGTTAGAACAATGGCCATGTCTTTTTTTAAAATAAACAAATTGATGATCAAAATTGGCCGAAAAATGCCAAAACATGCCGAAAATTCCTCAACAGTAACAAAGTGGCGACAGGTTTAGTTCGGGTTTAGTCTTTCGAAATAATGGTATATTTACAATATAAAGAGACCACGACTGGTTTCTGTACCACATTGTTTAACAAAACGGACTTACGGTTTGAATGAATGGAATTTGGGACAGGGTATCCTTTTTCGAGTAAAGCAAAAGCCGACTCTTACCTGAAAATAAAAAAAAAAATGTTAGAAAATATGAAATGACTGGTAAAATTAATAGATAGAAAAATAAACACTGCTGACTTCAATATAAGTTTTCTCAGTTTAATTTTTTTTCTTAAAATTTTAGTGATTTACCAATAAACATGTTTCGTTTTTTAAAAAATCCATCAACCACAGATACAGTTTTAATCTTTAAGAAACGCCATCTTATAGGTTAAAATTTGTTTTGTGATTGTTGGGTCCCTTAAAAATTCATTGGTGAATGTTTTAAAAGTTAAAAGAATAATTTTTTATTTGTTTCAAAATATTTCTGAATGTATCCTGTTTTAATTCATTTTGACAAATATATAAAATAAAAACTTTCAATAAATATTATATAATATGAATACAGCCTGTTTCAGAACTTGCGTACAGAAATTTGAGGGTATATTAAAAACCCTCTGGAAAATATGAAAAAATATCAAAAAAGATTCATCTTCAATACTAATTAAAAAGGAAGCTATATAATCTGACCAATCCTGTTGCTGATGTTAAATTACCTACAAATTAGTTTTCCCTACTTATTAGTAACTATGGCGGAATTTTAATCGTTGACGCGTGCATTGTTTGAGACTTTCAACTTTAGAATCTTTTTAGGTTATTATATTTTGACAAAACCGACAGAGGCTATCAAATATTCTATTTTTATAGGGTCACTCCATCCGGCGGTGGTTTTATGACATTAATAAATATTTATGTCACATTAATCAACATGTCAACCTACTGAATATGTACCTACAATAATTAAATTTGCTTCCATAGCTACAAATTTAACTTTTAAAGGTTAATTAACATCAGCAAGAGTATTGGTCCACTTAAAGCGTTCTTATTTTTGAATTGAACGAAGATGGATTTTTTTTTACATTTTTTTCATATTTTCCAGAGGGTTTTTAATATACCCTCAAATTTCTGTACGCGAGTTCTGGAACAGGCTGTATGCATATTATATAATATGCATTACACACCTATTATAGATGTTTTCTTGAAAGTTTTTATTTTATATATTTGTCAAAATGAATTAATTTTAATTTAATCTTAATTTCTGTACGCGACTTCTGAAACAGGCTGTATATAAAAGTAAAGGATTCTAATTTATTAGTCGAAGTTATCATTATATAATAATATATATTATAAGGAGGAATAGAACGATTTTGAATTTAAACTACATAAAGTCCAAACAGGAAGTTGTTTTATACAAAAATAATTTTTTTTGATACATGTAAGTAGGTAATTAATGAAGTAGAATGAAAATATTTATAATTTTGTAGAAAATATCTGTATAAGTTCTTGTTTAACTTAATACTACATAGTATTTACAGATTAGAATGTCACCTATAAGTAGATGTCTAAATCCAGCTAAAGATGACTCAATAATAAGCCGTCTACTAGTAATCTATTAGTTCTAAAATAGACCTTTAGATAATTTTGAATGCAATGCAATTGGACGATTAAAAAAAGACATTATTTTCCAATGCTACACACTAAAAAATTTTTATCGTGCCTATTAAATACTGAACGGTTTTAAAACCGTTTTGACATTTTGTATAATTGGAAACTTTAGTTTTTGAATACAAGTTACATTAAACCTAACGTCGCG
Organism: Brachypterus glaber; assembly: GCA_958510825.1. NCBI lineage: Eukaryota > Metazoa > Arthropoda > Insecta > Coleoptera > Kateretidae > Brachypterus > Brachypterus glaber. The sequence continues at coordinate 13,825,986 of OY294047.1, read as the reverse complement.
ACGCGTCGTTTCGTTATTGTTACTGTAACAACCTCGGTAACAACTCATATTCAATAACCTAAGGGTTGCAAATACACAAAATCCTTCCCTATTTAAAAAATTCTCAGTGTAAAATTAAGCACATGTCAAAAAAATCTTATCAAAATGTAGAAATAAACATGTATGTCTTAAAAAGCATTAGTGCTGGTGAATGAATAAACGTAATCCTCGTTTAAGAAAACCTTTCCATCACAGATGGGAATTTCATGTTTCTGTTTGTAGATTTTCGTTTTAATATGTGTTTTGTTACATTATAATGTCCCACTCTTCAATTTTAGAAGTTTAAAGACTAATAGGACCAGAATATGCTGTTAATAGTATCTGGCTTTTAACACTGTTAATAGTGATAGCGACGAAACTGCAATTTGTGATTGGTTCCTTATAGAATCAAAAAACAAAGATAAGTGATAGAAGTTCGGGTCTATAGATCTATAAATCTAACAATCTTAACGAACTTTAAATTAGATTAAAAATGGGATTATTAAAGCATTTCTCATCATGTGTTGTTTTTTAATGTAACATTTTCAGCTACAAAACATAATAGTTTAAGCAATAAGATATAAAATATTTACCAATACTATCTCTTTTTTGCAATAATTGCATCTGACTAATTTTCGTTTATAGAAAGATTACATTTTTTGTTTATGAAAACATTACATTACATTACATTACATGTTCTCGTGTTTATAGTAAGTATTCTTACACTTTAATTTAAAAATTAAGGTAATAAAACGTTACAATGAATTCAGTTAGACAAACAAGTCTAACAGCACATTTAAACTCCTTTAACAGTTTCCCAAATAATGTTAAATATTTTTCATCTGCTGAAAAATATCACATTTTGGTGTGAGTTACTATCTCTTAGGTGCCCGTTTTATAACACAACTAAGAATTTAAGTCATATCTGAAAAGTGGGACTTATTCGTGTGAGACGTCACATATGTGCATTCTTCAGGTAAATACATAAACAGTGCATTAAACAACATCAAAGATTCATCAAAGTGCAGACCCAATAGGCAACCATCAGGGCGGTTAACCCTAAGCTTTATTGCTGAAGGAAGTGCAAAAGGTATTAAGCGGGATTACGTCGTTTCTCCTTCACTATTTCATACGCATGAGCCTTTTGTTCCGTTTCGTCTACTCCAGGTGTTACGGGAGGCACCATTCCTCATCTGAGCACAGTGGCGCAAAATTGAGTCAATTTTGTAAATCTCTGGATTGTAAAAGTTTATGGACAAAATAAAAAAAAACAACTTAGAGGCGATGTAATTTTTTCATGAGGATTTTCTTATGTTTCAGCTTTAACTTCATATATGATATATGTTACAGTGACTAATAAAACTACGGTAGAAGGTGATTTGTAGTGGCAACATCACTAGATCACTTACATTCTCTCTGTCCTTCTACTCCACGGTTTTCCGTTTACACTCATTATATAAAAAAAAAACATGAAACTTTTTGGATAAAATTAGATTTATTCCCAATATGCGCTTCTCCAATTTATGGAGGAAGAAGGAATTTATTAGTATGGGGTTGGTACTACTAATTTTAAGCTTAGTTTGGGATACGTTCTTCGATTTTGAATTAAATACTTTATTTTGTAGAAACTTAATAATGTTATTTGTTTTGTCCCAAACAATAATTGAACCGGTGAGACCAAGAAGAAAAAGATTGCACTTTTTGGACTAAATTGTCTGAGATAGGCATTTTTTTTCTTTTCAAAGCAAAGAACAAATTGGCTCTCAGCCAATTTAGTCCAAAAAGTGGAATCTGGTCTCACCGGTTTAATTATAACTAGCCATTTTTCATTGTTTTAAAGGATGTGCCAGTCTGATGCTCAAAAAGCATACTACAAGTTTTTTACTAAGGATTGGATTGGTGAAACTAAATTTAATGTAATTATATTATTACAGCATGAAAATTTATGCTTAATAAAGACTGATAATTTATTATAAATATGTAATAAATAAATTTTCAATTATTATTATCCATATACAATATAATTTAGTGTGTATAATAATTAAAAAATTCAATGTAAATTAATGTATATTTGAATTTAATGCTATCATTAAAATAATTACAAATGAATCAATGATTTAACGTTAGTTATAACTTATAAAATTATGACGGAAATAATTTAAAACAAAATTTATTACATTGCAGTCATTGTGTCTGATATAATGCAATTTATTTATGCAGTCAAATTTATTTAAGGTTTTAGGATTGAATTTTACAACTAGGTATACTGAGAATTTTAATAGATTAAAAGTTTTAATTTAAACTAAATTTCTTCTTCTTCTCCCTTTTCTTCTTCTTCTTCTTCCTCTTCTTCTTCTTATTCTTCTTCTTTTTTCTTCTTCCTACACGTGAGTTCCGAGGCAAAGCAAGACTAAACTTAGTATATTTCTTTTTTTTTAACAATTTTTCTGACAAACCTAAATATACTAGCTTACTAGAATTCCTTTGCCTGTAGAAACTTTTTACAATTCTTCTTGATAGTTATATTAACCTCTAAAGTTAACGTTAAAATATGCATGATATCAAGATGTTTTATGCTTTCTCATTTTTCATTAATATAAAGTTTTACTACTTAGTATTAACCCGTATTTTCAAGATATAAGTATGCATATATTTAATAAAACATTTATGTATAAATAAAATGTTATAGCATTACTTTTATTCCACTTTCGCGCAGAATTCTTAGAAAAGTAAAATAAAAACAAAATTTATTTGCAGTTTCTATTTAAACATGTAATTTGTATTCATTACAGTACTATTATTTTCAATTTATTTCTATTTATTCTCACACTTTTGGGAGCAATGTAATCTGAAAAATAATCCAATAGGTTAGATCAAATAAAGTTTTGTTTATTTTAAACATACGTATTTTAAACATACGTACGTGTTGGAAAATTCATATAGCAATCCTTGTTTCAAAAACCTTGCAAAATACTTTTTATTTTTCTTTAGGAATTGTCCAAAAAACATGTGTTGTGAAAAAATATCTAGATGAGTTAGAATACTATTGTTTTTTTTATGAAGAATTGATTGTAAATTGGAAATACAGTTTGGCACAAAAAAGCGATAACGCGTTGATAACTTTACTATGTATTTCTTTTCTTCTCCTTCTTCTTTTCTTTTTTCTTTTTCGTATTCTTCTTTTTTCTTCTTTTTTTATTAAAATTGACTTGCCAGTATAATTTAACGCCTTGTTATTTATTGAAACCTCCAATTTGGAGGTGAATAAACTTATTATTACCATATTGAACGACATACATGGTTATCTAGCTTTTATATATTATTGATAAAAATTGGGTGAACCTAATACTAGAATGACACTAATAAAAGGTTTAGATACACGGTAAATTTTCCTAAATATACGTTTAAGTTTTTATTATTTGGGAATTTTTATGATAGCTTAGGCAATTATGTCACCCTTCGCATGCGATATCCTAAAGGTATAATACGAGGTATAATACCTTCCAGGAAATATATGTACTCAATCCAGAAAAGACGTAATTTGACAGTTCTGGTTTAGGAAATAAGTGACTAACTTAAAAATCAAATCAATATTAGCCTTTTTTGACAAACCTGGCTCTCACCAATTTTCATAAGTTTTTCCCCATGACAACTTTCTACAGTTATTTTTGTGCTGCTTACAGATATTTAAAAAAGTACGTCACGTTTTGTTCAAAAAGTTCTACATTTAATATACTTTTTGTGACATATTTAAAACCAATATGAAAGGTTGAATATTGGAAAAATGTAAAAAAATGCTTTAGACAAAAAAAGTAAAATTTGTAAATCAACTATTTAAAATCAACATAACTCAGGGAAACATTTTTACATTTTCTTTTCTAAAAAGGTAAAGCTCCTAAAGCTTCACAGAGGTCATAATTTTTTGTCGCTAAGACATTTATGAAAACTATCCCAAAATAAACTTGGTTCGAATAAAAGTTTAAAAAGTGGATGGGTCCAAATATATGTTAGTCAACGATATATTGTACCTTGTTCTCATTTGGGAACACTGAGCATTAATACCCCTAAATTCTTTAATAATTATTGATTGATTGATTGATTATAATCAAAACACAAACTTTATGGGCACCTAGTTTTTACTTGGAAACACTGGTCTTTAAGGTCATAGTTAAAAGTAATTAATATTGCCGGTAAATATTTAAACAACTGATCAACAACTTTTGACATTAGCTGGAATCGAATTTTTGTCAGGGTGTTTGTTTTTATTCAAAAACGTGGTTTTGAGTTCATAAAAATTCTAAAAATTGTTTAGTTCATTACCACATAAAATTTGTGAGCAACTAGATATAGATATTTTTTGTTCTTTATGTGCACAATGTTTCCAGATGGGTTTGGAAAAAAATGTATAAAAATTTTGGAAATAAAAGAAAAAAAAACAGTATTGTTTATGAATTATGCAAGTCAAAAGACGTATCATAATTTTTTTGCTTTGCAAAATAAAATTATGTACAACATAGGGTTACATAGAGTACGTAAATATTTTGGCTCCATTCACAAATAAGGTTCGGGTCTGGCGCAAGTACACACATATTATTATGTACCCCATAAAAAGTTTAGTACAGTTATAACTTATAAGTATAATGGACGCGAAGATATTTGGGGGATTAAATGACGTCATTTTAATCTTATACAATTAGGTATTATTAAAAATACCATAATTTTTTTCAACACCTGGATACATATCCAGGATGATACGACATATGGGACCAAATTATGGATACCCAATTAAAATTAACAAAGGAATCATGGGTGATTCCACAGGCAAAAATTAGTTGGTTACTATTTACCTTTAATTTAGCTTTACCATTTTTTTATATAAAAAAATAGTACTTCAAATACTTAGTAGTTATTGTTGCTTTTTTGTCAATAAATTCGATGATTTTCGGTTTTTTGTGATGATAATTTTATATTTGCATTTTGTATTATTATTGTTTTTCACACAGCCAATGCTAAAACAAATTTCTTTTATATTGAAAATTCCTGAAGAAGTATGAATAAAAGACGAAACTTCGACATATATTAACTGGTCTTAGTCCAGTTCCGCTATTTCCACTACGTTTATTTTTTCACTTATTTTTAAGGGAAATTTGGATTTTTGTAATACTGCCACTGTGTTCTTTATTACACGGCCCACAAAAAAGTGGTCTGTGCTGGGGTTGAGACCCACCTATTCTTATGTATTCTGGATTCTGAATACGATTCTACCATAAAATAGCAACTCGTGGGCTCATTTTTTTGATACACTGAAAAAACTGTCTAAAATGGTGAAAATCTCATATGATTAGTCTGCAGTTTCAGTGTAGCAAAAAAATAAGTCCGTAAGGTGCCTTTTTATGAAAGATTCGTATTAATCATCCCAAAATACATAAGAATAGGTGGGTCTCAACTAGGCTGGGTCGAAAAATCTTTTTTTTTAGTTGGGTTTTCGGGTAGGGCTAGAAAGCTTCTCAATGCGTTAAAAAATAAGCTTGTAAATTTTGGCCATGATTGGCAATGGGGAACATGTCCCAGAATCAACCGGAAAATCGAAATATTCCACAGTGGGCCAGGAAAAAAACAGGGACAAAATTCTCAATTTTTGCATAAGACTATTTTTGACTGCTTTCTAATAAAATAACGAAAAAAAAAAAAAAATCCGCACCATTAGGGTGGTCCAAAATATTAAAATTAAAAATTCAAAATGGCGGAGGTTGAGGAGGGAGTGAATTGACATTCTACATCAACATAATCAAAAGAAGCCATTTGACGCATTTTTAGAAAGATCGAAGAAAAAATAAAATTTTGGACCTTGGACCAATTTTTTCGTTATTTTATACGAAATCAGCGGTATCAGCTTCTCCAGACTAGGAGAAGTATGAGTAGTTGTCTACATCTAGCAATAGATGGCGCACAAGCAAACATCAATCTCATGGCAGCTAGCAGCCCGAAACTGCAGTCTACCAATATCACTCTGTACGATGATTAGAAAATGATGGAATATTTAAACTATTTTTTCTATTTTGCTCTAAAATTAAAAAAAAAAACTTACATTTAAATTGATGACCGATTTAGGGATTTTTGTTTTAGGTTGGCATTTCAATTTTCGCAATGTTGAAATTCAAAGAAGAAACGAAATTTCGATATCTTTTATAGTCAGCTCTTCTTTTCTTCACTGCAAGTAATCAAGCCAAAATTATAACACGGTAAAAATTAACTTAAAAACACAATTTCGTAACTAAAAATGAAACATACGGAATTACCCATATGGGACCTATATTATGGGTACCCAATTTATTAAAGGAATGATCCAATTATATCGCGTGATCCGGATGAGTGAGCAAAATGGGGGCCCGTAATTGGACAAAATATGCATTTATATTAATTAAATCTAATAATATAATTGGATAGTGGGATAAAACTATTAAGTTACTTCTTTTAAAAGACTTATAATGATATCCACACAAGGTTATAATTAAACTAATTAAATTCCCTCATTTAAAGATATTTTTTTCTCATATCATTACTTTAGGTTTTTTAATTGCTAGGGTAGAAGCCTTACATCAATTATAGCAATAGCGGCGCTTAAGTACTTAATTTATAGATACTAAAGTGATATAGATAGTTTATTAATAATAACTATAAGAACTATAACAGGTTCAGCTGTCTTAACTGATACCAGTTTTTTAATTTTAAATCGGGGTGTCAACTTAAAGATATGATTTCTTATATTAAATAATAATTAATTGTTATCATTACAAAAGAGGCACATAAAGGCTCTTAGCAATTATAGAAAAATTATAGAAATTTATAGAAAAACGTTAAATGTAAGAGCAGTGTAACTCTCACAAAGTGAGCTGGAACGGAATGAAATATATAATTGCAGTAAGCTTAAAACACTTTAAGTGGTCTTATAAATAGATCTACAGCACTAGTACTAGTTCTGTTTGTTCATTTATGTACTAACGTCAGCCAAGAGTCTTGTTTGTTTATTTAAATTCTGGACCTGAGTATTAAAAGGGCCAATCTCCATTTGTCAATAGCAGCGTTTTCAAAATGACATCAGAGTTGACGTGAAAACTTTGTATTGACAAATAGAGATTGGTCATTTTAATACTCAGGTCCATAATTATGTTTGGCTTCATTCGATTCATATATTTTGGTACAATTTTAGAGCCTATTTTTATAAAAATGTGTTTTGGCAAAACAGGTATTAGTCTTGTATCCAAAATGTTTTTGTAACAACTTGAATACCAGTCTTTAACACATGCTTTTTTGAATTATCAGCAAAAACTCGACACTCACTATACTTTAGTTTCAAAATAATGTGCAGTGACTAATACATAACTCTTAGTATGCTGCTCTCGTATAAGAAATTTCCCTCTAGACGAAGTTACACGAATCGCACCCGAATTGATATGATCTTCGCCTTTTACCACACTTTGGCAAATGAGTCACTGCACAAAACAAACAACAAAACAAAACAAAATGTCCTTTTCACGCACATCCTATTTTTTCTTCAGCTATGACAGACATTAAAGATTATATTTTTTTTTTCTAAAAATTAAAAATCTATTGAGATAGCTAGGCCAGTGTTATCATGAAGTAGTTTGTAGTTTAATAAGTCAAGTAATTTTAAAGATGAAAAAGAAGGACCTTTTTGGCCGTACGTCCACATTTACTTCGTAATGCGGAACAGATACCAACCATGCACATTGCCACAAATATCTTATACTATTTTATGATAACTTCTTATTTATCGTTGAAACTTAATAAGAGCATTGCTGGAAGTATACGTCAGAAATGGAAATAGGATACGAAACAATATTCATATGCAAAATGCATAAATGCATGCATTTATCAAGTACTATTCTGCAAAAATAATAATAAAACTTTATTATAGGATATTTTATAATGAGAAATTGATATAAAACCAGATACTCATATGACAATTTATAAAAAGCAGAACGTAACATAACCTTATGATTCATATGATCCATAGGAAACAAGTGATGTTCAAGTGTCATGAACACCTGAAAATAACTTGTTTCCTAGATCCAATTAGTATAATTTTTTGGCTTTGGATTTGGACTTATTATATTAATGACAGAAAACAGAAAACGGCATTTTAACCAAACTATACTGGAAATTCAATAAAACCTGCAGTGACTCATACCTCTAAGTTATATTGAGTAGGTATATAGTTTCTTAAAATACGAATTTTAGAAATGAAATGAAATATGTTAAATAATGCCGACATTTCATTGGTCAAATTCTTAGTTAGTTTAGTGCTAATTATTGGGTACTGTCGAAAATTATATTTATTAATGGATGCTTTAGTAATATTTTTTTTTTAATTTTCCCACTACCTATAATTTACGATATTTATTAAAGGAAAGGAATTAAATCTCACAACCGAGGCCTCGCGAGGGGTAGATTAAGTAATCATTTTCTTAAAATTTAAGAGATCCGTAACCACAGTACAGTGATTGCGCGTAGTGTCTACCCCTCGCTCACAACAAAGAAAAGTGTGTTGAAGAAATGTCAAACCCAACTTTTCTGTTGAAGGCTACGAAGGGATTAATAATATTTTTTGAAGTTTTTGGTATTTGGATTGTAATCTTGTTAGCCACAAAAATTAAGCAGTAAAATTATTCCTTGATTTCATTTATTAACCCTCTCTCATACTAGGTTGGGTCGGAAATTTTATGAAGCTGAAGTTTGCAACGTTTTTTTGCAACGAAAATTCAAATAGTATATTAAAGTACTAGTTTCATAACATACGTTTTTAGCGCACGAGAACAAGTTTAGAAAACAAGCCGCTTGCGACGAGTTTTCTAAAGTACTAGTGCGCTAAAAACGTGTTATGGAATAAGTGCTTTAATATACTATTTAAATTTTCGATGCAAAAAAACGTTGCAAACTTCAGCTTCATGAAATGTTTGAAATAAAATGAAATAAAAATTTATTTTTCAAATAAATAGAATTAAAAAATGAAATAGTTTTTACCCCCTTTGTCACCCCTACCCCACCGTAATTTTGAATAAAAATGTTGATAGAAAATCTGTGTTCCAAATTTGAAGTGTTTAGCACAAACCATTTCAGAGTTCTCGTGTTCACAAATATTCCCGTCCATACCGTTAGACTAAATATCTCAAACGTTAGACCAGGAACACTAAATCTCGGTCTTAAGTTAGCGTTGCTAAGACCTAGATAGACATAAACGTAAAAAATAACTTTTTCTATTTTTCGACCCTTATAAGCTCATAATCACACGCATTTTGCGTGTTCTTATAGGCCCATAAGAGGTCTCTATTTTTTTTTTCTTTTGGGTTGGCAACAGACAAAAGTATATCTCTTGACGTTTGCCGTGCAATTGTGAACGTCGGTTTAAAGTTCTACAAAATTTTGTGTTTAGGTTATGTTTTACCGTGTTAAAATTGTGGCTTGGTTACTTGCAATGGAAAAGAGAAGAAATGACTATAAAATATATCAAAATAATATTCGTTCTTAGAATTTTAAACATGGCGAAAACTGTAATTCCAATTCGAAACAAAAATCCCTAAATCAGTCATCAATTTAAATGTAAGTTTTTTAAAATTTTAGAGCAAAGTAGAAAAAATTGTATAAAGCACTCGTTCCATAACACGTTTTTAGCGCACTAGTACTTTAGAAAACTCACCGCAAGAGGCTCGTTTTCTAAACTTGTACTCGTGCGCTAAAAACGTATGTTATGAAACTAGTACTTTAATATACTATTTTTCCTGCACACTACTACCAAAAATAATTCCAAACACTAGAATATTTTATATTTTGTATCCACCCTATTATATTATAAGTAGATACTTATAAACAGTAAATTTATAAAGTGTTTTGTGTTTATTTAGAATTAAAACATATGTAAGCAATATATTTACGAGCGGTTTTAAGTTGAAAGTTCTGTTTTCACTCAAAAAATACATTAAGTGTATGTAATCTCCTAAATATAAGCAGGTATACCTATAGGCTTATGTTAAAATGCCTAATCTTATAATTAGATTTTAGACCAAGGTTCCAGTCCTTTTTCGGTATATTTAAATCAAGTTTAAACTAAGCAGACTTAAAAACTTAAATCTTTACCCCACAAATAGAAAATATGTTTATCGGGTTACATTCCTTTTACATTTTTCAGCCTGACAGATGTCGACACTAGGGTTTTTCGATAGTTGACAAATAATAGTTATTTATGGTACTAGTGAGTAAAGTAAGATATTGCAAATTAACCTGCGAGGCGTCAGCCAAGCAGGTTAATTTTCGAGAGGGACATATCGGTTTACCCATGAGTGCCATACAAGGTTTTATCCAATAAATAGCTTAGAAATTCATATTTTTATTAAACATTTTAATGACATTTACAAGAAAATAATTTGACAAGTGACAGTTAAGGGGGTAAAATAAATAATTATCCACTCAATAAAGTAAAAGCCACACGGGGGTTATTATTGAGTTTATCTATTTAAAATAAAGCTGGTAATTGTCTTATTATCTGTATGTATTGGATAAAACTTATTGATCTTGTCTTGACCATTTCTAGATGACTAACTTCTTGTCACGTCTAGAGGGATAGTATCGACGAATAACTTCTTTTCTCCCTCGCGTGAGTCTTAACTTTCACGACTCTCGACATATCACGCATCGAAACATCCCCACAGTAATTCAGAATTTTTTTTATTCATTATATCTACCCATAACTAGTGTCTAGAGAACTTACTTAAAGTATGATCCGTTTATATATGTAGTGGTCTACCGCGTCTGTACATGACAAGTCTACTAGCCAACTAGCATGAGTTCGATTCTCACTGGCGAACACTCCCTATAAAAACTGGTTCGAAAGTCAGTATAAGCCGGTGGTTCCCTCTACTACTAACCCTCACAAGTCCTGTACTTAGGGTATGCTTAATTAAGTAGAATAGTACGAGGTTAAACAAACATGTAATGTAATACGTGATAGTGACTCATGTTGAAAGTATCGACCGCGCGGGGAACAAAACGTGAAGAAGGTAGACAAGGACGCTTTAGGCATGAGTCACTATCACGTAAAAATGAATTAGCCTATAAAATCAAACTTTTAAGTCATAGGTGTATGCAAAGCACAAAAATGTGTTCAAGAGCCAAGAAGTCTCGATTCTTGATCAAGAGTCTCGACGGCGCGTGGTGACTCTCGTTTTGTTCAGATGTTTTAAATTAGACTCATCTTTATTTTTTATGGAATTCGAGAAAACAAGAAATCGCGATTTCTTGATAGGTATAAAACCCTAGCAGACTCACTCTTTCAATATCAAAAGTTGAAAAAATCCTAAATATTGTGTTACATTGAAAATTAATGCAATATTATGGCACTTATTGTGCTGAAGTAATATTCTTTCAATATAATAAGTGCTATACTGCCCTGCTAAGATAAATTGTCCCATCTGCAAAAATGCACTTTTTTAAGATAAGCACACCATTGTATTGCTTTACACTAGCTCCATGTGCCTACTAGAAAGAAATGTCCTATCTAAAACCCAAATCCTAAAAATTAGCCTAAGATGTTTGTCCTATGCGGAAAATTGTCAATGTTTTCTAAATAAATTGTCCTAACTAGTCTTTACTAGACGATTAAGTCAGGACTAGGACTAACTTTACAGATCCTATTAACTTTATTGGACTTTTTAGATCATTTTGTCCTAACTTTTTCAGACAGAATAAATGCATTTAGTATGACAATTAATTTTTCTGACAAAAAAAATAAGAAGAATATCACGTATTTTTTATTTAAAATAAAACAGAACCCAACGCCATATTTATTTAAACATGTTTTCAAAAAGTGCAAACAAAAACAATAAAACAGGCCATATCTCAAAACATCTAATTTGCAGATAGGGCAACTTGTCTGAGCAGGGCAGTATATTACTTATATTGATTTACTTTATCAATACGAAAATATTTACTTTTGTATCCGATTAAATGTGTGACAAATAACTCCAGAGATATCAGACTTGGTAATTTATTCCGTCTGACACGACATATGCTTTTGTTAATAACCAATTGACATGTGAAAGCGCTCCTCCTTCTCATACATAATTTTTTCCGAAACTCCCCTTTTGTTTATTTCGAACTATGTAATTAAAAGTTGCAGTATAAAAAAAGAAAACCTGATTTATATTTGTTTATCATGTCATAATGAAATTAGTATGCGTCGTATAAAACGCTAGACTGCATTGATGAGTTTTGCATGAGTTGATGTACAGTTGGACCCACAAAAAATGCAAGTTTTAAATATGCCAAAAGATTTAAAAAAAGAGGTTAGAATAATTTGACACATTGTCAGTTTTTCTTTAAGTTTATTAGTAGTCTCTAATAAGTTATTACAGATAATGCGTGAATGCGAATAATGTTAAATAAAAGTAATTGCTGTTATATGAAGCTGCAAGAAATAGAAAACTAGCAAATATAGAAGTTCCAGATCTGCAGAAGCAAGAAGTCTTCCCAAGATGGTTATTTTTATGTTAATATTCCTTCTTTTTTACAAAATTAATGGAGAGCCCCTAGAACATGCATTTAATGTTAAAAAAGAAACGAAAACTTGTTCTACTGAAAAATTACGTTTTTGTGGCATGGTGTCGTTTACCTCCAGGGTCCAGATATACCTAATAAATAATAAACTGAAAAACCATTTAGCATATTTAACTCCTTAGTAGTGAAATATATAATTTATAAAAATTATGATTTTCATTTAAAAAAGGTTTTTTTGCTGCATAAAAATATCTAATCTCGGAATTATCGATGCGGCGGCGAGCGGTGGTTTTTGACTTTTTATTTTTATCGTTTATAGCCTGCACCGCATCTCGTAAAGGGTGTTCTCCTAAACAATTAAGTAAATTTTCATTTTCTTCTTCCCGACCCTGCACGCCTTTTAACAGTTTCCTCCTGTATCCATTTTTTCTTCAATCTTAACAAAACTCTCCGATTCATTAAACTTTGCCAAGTCTACTTGCTCACATCCTCCTTCCAATAACCCAATAGCTTGAGATTTCTTAATCACTGAATTGATGCATTTCTAATTATGTACTTAATTAAATTAAATCCTTTATTGAGTATGTACTTCATAATAACTATAAATAATTTTGACAAATATTGTCAACATTGACAACTGCATTGTTTGTAAACAATTATTCAATTTACACAACTAGATTTTCTATCTTGTTTTTTTTTCGGATCCAACTGTACAACATCTGAACTATGAATTATAATTATTCCTTCCCGAAAATCTTTTAGTGTCCTACCCCAGAAAACCAAAATAGCTCGAAACTAGTGCACTAAATACGAGCTATTTTTATTATCTAAAAACATCCTTAAAATGTCCCCAAATTCACACAACTAGCCCTAATAATAAAGCTCGCATTTTTATTCCTATTTTTTATCCATTTAGAAACCTAAAATAGCATACTACTTTTGTCATATATTCTTAAAGGTACTTTAAAACAGTTAAAATTTAAGATTCTGGAGTACCTCAAGGATCCATACCGTAACCTAAACATCCCCACACAAATGTGCTGTACTCTCTAAGTCTGCTTGCTGTCCATTTATTAAATAAAAGTTTCCTTTGTAGACTGTAAAAATAATATAAATGCTTTAAATGCAGTAATGTGATGCTATTACAATGTTCAGCCTACTCTAAAAATTTTTGCATTCAATGTTAAAACGTATTATTATTGTTAAACAGAATGCGCCTCCAAATATAGCTAGTTGTAGTAGTTATTTGTATTCACGGCAACCCGGTTCAATGGAAAAATTGCAGAAAGAAATTACAAAACGACGAGGTCTGGATTAAAATAAACCTATTTAAATTGAGAGAGAGAAAATATGTTTGGATTTGAGCATTGTTATTATTACTAAGAGCGGAATAAGTTTCATTGGTTATGTTTTGGAATAATTTAAAAATATACAAGCTTATTCAGAAATAAGCGAGAAATTTAAGAGGTGATCCTACGTTAAAAAATATAAAAAAAGTTCCTATACAGGTTGGTCCGAAAATGAGTCCTAAGGGAGCCACGGCTCTTTAAAATTGTAATAAAAATAAGGTTTTTAATTCATAACTCTTGTACCCTTTAAGCTATAGCGACGAGCTTTTGCATGTGTACTAGAATTAATAAGGGCAATAAGTTTGTGTTAATTTATTTTTTTGAATTTATCCAGAAGCGTGCCTAGTCGGACAAAATATGTGAGGCTTAACACATTTTTGCCCCAAACTGTTTTGTGTATATCTTTTTTGGATTTTTTGTAATAAATATAGATTCCTTCAGTAAAAATACATAAAAAATGTCATATAGTGTAACATTTTGTGCCACTAAAAATGTTACTTTTTAAAAGGCTATATCTCCTTTAATATTAAATTTAGGCGTTTTGGTGAAGGATACTCTTTTACTCAGTTTTAAATGAGAAATCGTCCTGAAGCATTAAAATTTTATTGGTGCTGTTTTTGTTCCCGATTCAATATGTCCATCTTCATAGGGCTCATTTCCGCACCAACCTTTATAGGAACTTTTTTTAACGTAGAAAAAAACCCTTAAATTTCTCGAACTTATTTATGAATAACCCTGTATAGTTTATTATTTTAATTATAGGTATTATTTTTTGGCATCAAGCCAATCACGGCATCGCATTGTTATGTTTTATGTTCTTATGCGAGCTTGTGAATAGGCACTAACAGAATTCAACGTCGAATCATTTAATATTTATAATTATACTTCATGGTCCAACTCTTAATAAAACACTTTGTAGTTGCATCTAAGCAAACGCGCACTTAGTTTGAAAGTCCATGAAAGTATCACGATGACACACTAAAAAATTTATTGCATTAAATTTTTCAAAAATCATTCATTTACTCGGGTTTTTATTTTCATATAATGTGTATTTTTTAGTTTCTTTCTTAGTTCCTATCACATACAAGAATCCCACACGGCTGTGTTGCTTTCCCCGTTGCTTCCAAAGCACCAGAGGACATATGTAGACGATCGAAATTGATTACTAAGTAATATTTTTAGCACATACTTCTGCATAAACTGGAGAATATAAAATATATTTATAGATTTGCTTTTCAATATTTCATGGCAGTAAAATCTGAGTTTAGAATAATAATGTAGAAATGTCTATTTGGTATAATATTTCTTCGAATAAAAACAAAAGTAAGATAATTCTTTTGTAGTTTAATAACTGCTTATATTGTACATTCAGTTGCATACTCCATACTCTCCAACTTTTGTTTCAACACCCTTGATTTTATTCATCAAAAAAAATATACATTTATATAAAATTAGAAGGATTCCAGTCATTAAAAATAAAAATAAAAATAAATACTTTAATCAGCTTCGGACATCACATTAAACAATCTTGACTTTACAATATCCGCTGTTTTATCTCTTACTAGTCACCTAGTCACTTTTTAGATACTACTGTGGATAATTGGATAATTTTTACACCAAGAAGAATGAATCTAAAGATCTTTATCTGCTAAATTATTAAACCAAAAATTTTAAAAACAATTAGAATCAGGTATGGGAACGTTCAAGTATTACGTAACGCAAATTGTACCAAAATTCATACACTTCATACCCCGGTTCCCGTGTTATTAAAGGCTGTAGGGATTTTATATTTTGGCTAGCCCCCCTAACACACCCCCTATTTGGGGGGTAGTGAAAACATGAAATCTGTACAACCTTTAATAATGCGAGAAACGGGGTATGAAGTGTATGAATTTTGGTAAAATTTTCGTTACGTAATACTTGAACGTTCCCTATATTAAACATTCTAAATTGTTGTTGCCAACCGTATAAAAATAATGTAACTAATACTCAATAAATATTAAATCCGCGAGCTTATCCCATTTAATAGAATGATGATGAAGAGGGAAAAGCATCTCCAGACGAAAATATCTAGAGGCATACCTACGTTTCTTGTTTACTTAACACACTCGAGAAACACGCAAATCTCGCACAAAACGTTGTTTTACACTTTTGCCTTTCGGCCTCTTTCTTGTTTTTTTATCTCGCTTCTGTCTCTAGTCGCTTAAACATTGTATCATGTAAATACTTGTAAAAGTTTAATATGAATGTGTATACAACAACAAATTGAAATCAAATTCATGATTTAAAGACTACACGACAAAAAAATTGTAGATCACAATGCGAATAAAGGCCTATTCAGAAGCTTGCATAATAACATAAAACATAAGAATACGATGCTGTGATTGGCCTACAAGATACATGGCGGTACATCAAGCCAACCATGGCATCGCATTTTTATGTACTATGTTTTTATGCGAGCCTGTGCACATGCCCTTAGGCCGACTTTCACATAAATAAGCACGGTATTCCGTGCGCATTTATGTGAAGTCGACCTTATTCGCATTGTGACCCTTTAGCGTTTTTGTGCTGTAGTCTTCATTTAACTTATACAGAGTTATTCAGAAATGGGGTCATTAATTTTAAGGAAAATATGGAAAAAAGTTCCTATGAACATACATCCAAAAATGCGTCGTGTGGGAGCTAGGCTCCTTTAAAAATAGCTAAGAAATTCGGTTTTTACTTAATAACTCAGAAACCCTTTAGGATATAGCAACGAAGTTTAGCACGTAAACTAATTTTAATAAGGCCCAACTTCGTATGTTATTTTCATGTACTTATTTTAACCAGGGGTGTGCGAAACGGGGGGGCTTATCAGTTTTTTTGTCCCAAACTTTTTTCTGTGTGACCTTTTTTTAATTTTATTTTTGGAATATGATTCCTCAGGTCAAAATACATAAAAAAGGAACTCCTATTGTAATACTGTAGGGTTAGCCGTTTTCGAGAAAAAATTATTTGAAGGTAAAATTTCACAGTTTGAGGACGAGAAATTAAATACTAAAAAGTTGAAAACCAAAATTTTGTCATATTTTGTGGTTAATTTTGAGGACGAGAAATTAAATACTAAAAAGCTGAAAACCAAAACTTTGTCATACTTTGTGGTTAATTTTTCAGATAATTCCCCTATAACTTCAACCCGAGCTACAAGCATAAGTCACCAAAACGGATCTAGTGTGAAAAATTGAAATAAACGTTAGCAACAATGGCTGCCATTCACAATTGCTAATCGCTTAATGGGCATTTCTATTTCCCCCTGTGTGACTCATTGTTAAAAATTGATAAAAACTATTCAAATGGACTTCATCACAAAATAGTACCTAAATAACCTCGTAGTTTCCTTAATATGATATTATCATCCATTTTACCATAGCAGTTTACTTTTAGGGGTCATCCACAATAGCAAGTTTCAATGGTAAAATGGGTGAAATGCATGTTAGTGGAAACAGTTTTAAATTTGTACACTAGATGCACCTAGTTTACAAATTTAAAACTTTGCCTTGAAAGTGTGTTTTTTAAAATATTTTTTCTGTAATATAAAACATAAAAAAAAACGTAAAGGGGTATCACCCTTGGATTTTATGAAAATCCACCCCCACAAAAAGGGTTAAACTACCCCCCAAGCACCAAAAAAAGTAGTAAATCATAAAGTATCTCAAGAAAAATCGAGTTAAAAAGTCAGTTATGTTTAATAAAATGTGAGAAAGTTTGGTATAAAATTCAATTCAAAAGTCCAAACCCCTAGTTAACCCTTTGTTTAAGGGGATGTTTAGCTTCTAGAACAATAAATCTTGCTTTTTGCACAAGTTCATGATCAGACAAAATTTTTGAGCACTTATAAGTTACATTTTACCAATTCTAATCCAAGTTAAAGATGTTTGAAAAAGAAGCTAAAAAACGTCTTTTTTTGCGGTCACTTTGCCAATCAAATGCGCGAGAAATAATAGTCAATGCTTTTAAATTGAAATACAAGGGGTATTGGTTTTAAGATAATGTATAATTGTCTCTAATTGAAGCAAATTATGTGGTTGAGGTATAATCACGAGTATATTGCAGTCCATAGTCCAGTACTGCAGTGACTAGGCGATAAAATAGTTCTATAACCTATAATCTGTTTTTTCGAAACAATTTCTACAACTAAAAAATAATTACCTATTTCTGATTTGCATCTTTAGATTTTACAACAAAAGTCTTGTATTGAAAAGGATATTATTGTCGTATGCTTGAATTGTCACTTTCAAAACTGTGTAGCTTACAGCTTATACAGCACACTGTATCGTTATAATAATAAGTCGTGAAGATATGAAATGCCTCGCATTTTATTATATACTGTTCACAGTAAATTGTACATTGCATTTTTCCAAATACTTTAAAAAAATATATAAAAAATAAACAAAAAAAAAAACTTTAAAAAAAGTTTAAACAATTTCTTTTTTTATTTTATTTTTGCGAAAAACGAAAAAAAATCGAAAAAAAAAATTAAATGATAGTTTTTTCATTTTTTAAAGAAGTTTAACACCCCATAACTTTTTTGCTTTTGGTGGATCACTTCCAAAATTATTAGAATTGATCCTTATAATAAATGTATTTTTTCCTGACAAAAAAGTTTCTTATTTTTTCATGACGCTAATTTATATCCAAGAATTTTTTGTCTAGGATGATTTTTGAAAATTTTGGAAAATTTGAAATTACCGTATTATATATTCTAGCGCAGGCGCTGTGAATAGTATGATAACTGACGATTGTGCATTCTGGAGTTACTGCTTTCTAGCGTAGTAGGGCAGTATTGTAAACAACATGTTGATAATTAGGTTCCTCACCAAAGATTATTATTTTCGTATACTATAAGCAGTCATCGGCGAATTTCCAGTACTCGCATAGGCGCCGCGTCGATTCTATCGTTGACGCGAGGTTTTAAATATTTACATTTTTATTTTCTTCGAAAAACACCGATATATTTACATATTTATAGATAATATGTATATTCAATATTGTTGTGTGTAACAAATTAGTCGTCAAATGTTTCGATTTAGTGACCTTTATAAAAATTTCCCTCATAATTCGGCAAAATTATTCCGTAAGCCTATGTTTCTGTGTTTATTTTCAACGTTGATGAGTCATAACTGAATTTATTCCGATTAATGACTATAAGTTATAGTCTATAACTAGCTATGCAACTCTTACATTTTAAATTAATTACACAGGACACGAAAAAAAAAAAGGTCCACCAGACGAGACAAACATTTCTATACGTTTCTGGGGTCGTTAAATCCGAATCTGGGGTTGGTTTGACTTGGTCTGATCCCTTTTTTATAAGGTTAGGAACGAAATGCGATCTGACCGAGTCAAACCAACCTCGGATTTGGATTCAGCGACCCCAAAAACGTTTAGAAATGTTTGTCTGGTCAACTGGACAAGACCTTGTTTTTTCATATGCCTGAGTTAGTTATCGTGTAATACCCGAATGGATAACAATAAACTGACTAAGAATTTGACCAATGACACGTCAGGATTATTTTACACATTTTATTTTATTGGTTAAATTTGTAGGTTAGTTTAGTGTGAATAATTGGGAAATTCAACCTAAAGAACCCTGACTAATTTCAAAGATATAAAGCTTTTTAATAATTATAATAATTATTATTTATAACTATTACTCACTATTTTATCAAAAGCTTAATATTCTTTTAATAAAGATACGTTTATCTTATTTACCTGTAAATATTTATTTACTGATAAAGTAAATTTGATTCCAAATATCTATATCTACCTGCTATTGATTTTTCTAACATTCCAGGAAAATACAGGTTCTATGATTATTTTTCCTACGACCTACTTATCAGTAACTGCTTATTTTCCATCCGTTGCCATGCCAGCGGTCGGAAAGTGACAGTCAGCTGATTTCACATGTCTGTTGTCAGAAAACAAGTGAACGTTAAACACGCAACGTCAAATAATTCAAATTTAATTAATTTTAAGACAATTGTTTCGTTTTTTTGATGTTTAGGTATTAGGTCGTGGGAAAAATTGTACCGTAATTAATACGTTCACTGCCAACGGCTAGTTTTGACAGCGGAGCAATGGGTATGGGCAAGGGAAAAATAGAAAGAATTGATTAATGTTGTTAGGGGCGCCAGTTACTTTAGCTTTTACTCCTTTAGGTAAGTAACAACCTAGTGTAAATACTTAAGCTTTTCAGTTTGAGAAAATATAACCCCTAAATAAAATAAGATAATTCATTTGAGAAATTTATTATAAATAAACTTAATGAAAGCACATCAAGTAATGTATTAATATATATAAAAAATATGTGTAATTATATTAAGATATAATTAAAGAAATCTTAATAAAAATTACTAAATTCAGAAATCATTCGACTTAAATGTATAAAGAAAACATGAAGTTCAGCAAGCACCAAGAAATGTATGTAAACAACAATCATTTCTTGCAGTGTATAAAAGTCATGCTTAAATTAGAAATCATTTAATCAAAAGTATGATATTTAATAATTAATAAATGAGATTAAATGTTTTAAAAAAAATAAGTACCTAAAAATGAACAAAAGCCAGAAGGGCATATAGTATTAAACAATACTATATCAGATCTGATAAAGTTTACAGTTATAAGAATATTGAAATAAAAGAATTTAAAAATATGAAATATTGCTTTCAAAAGTTTTCAGAATGAGTACTTAGCTGGTTTCTGCAAAATCCATGAGGTATGAATTCCATCGTCTTCATCTGTGCAAGTCTCCCCTATGCTGATGAATTCATTTCTCAAATGAAAGAAAAAAAAATATAGGCTGTCCCATCTACTTTGGAAAAATTATCTTCCAGGATAAAATGTACGATTGAAAATGTTGTCCGGGATTAAATATGCTTTTGAAAATTATGTCCAATATAAAATTGTCTGCTAGACGGTTACATAGAATTTATCTATGCCAAAAATTACAGAACCATGTTCCAACAGAACATCACTCCATGCGGAGAACTTGTATATCAAATATACCAAAATAAACTTCAACTTAAATTAATGTAATTCCATATTAATGGTATAGAAATGGTAATTAATTAATGGTCTAGTGATTGTGCTTAATTAATGGTGCTAAAACAATAATTATATCTCAGAAATATTCTAAGAAACAGAAAAACTTAACTTACGTCTCATTCTAAGTCTTCGATGTCCATCGAAACGTTATAAATGCGTAATTGTAAAAAAATAACAGTTATAATATCTTCCGCATTGTTTAAATATTCATTTTCACTAACTTTAAATAAAAATACATGAAGGATTACTTCGATGATTACAGAAAATAAACACTCGTCAAAATGAGACCACCATTGTACAGAGTTCATCAAGAAAGAGCGAAAATCGACCTTATCAACCGGTATGAACCCTTCAGGTAAATAAAATTCTATTTCTGAACTATTAGCGACATCTATGCAAGTCATTATCAACTACAGTTTTACCGTATAGGATTCCTAATAAAGGTAACTGAAACGACACCAAAAATAATAACTAATTAAAAGAATGTTTCCTAATAAATCTGTATTAGTGATATCTAACCTCAAAATATTACTCTAAGAAACAAATATAAACAATACTTATTGTTTATCAGCAAAACTAATAAAAATACGAACAGAATACTAAGTGTCCTGTGAACTAAGTATAAACAAAATACTGAATCTAAGTGAGCAGTTCCAGCAAACTATTTTCAACAAATTCTGGATTATCCCGAAGAAATAAACATACGAAATTTTCCAGGAGAAACAAGCTACAGATGAAAGCCAGTGAAATCCAACCCTCAATAGACTCTGAAACATATAAAAACCAGGTAAGTCCATAGACAAATGCACTATAGAGAAATAAGTCATATGATTCTTTATTATTAAAAATCATATTCTAATTATGTTTTCTTTATGTTATTTTCAGGTAGAACTATGGAATAGAGACTCATATGGTTAGAATTCAGTTCCTGCTACAAAATAGTCCCAGATACAAAACAGCTCTGTACGTACGTAACCATTTATATACAAAACAAACATAAATTATAACGTAAGTAAACGAATAGTTTAATTAACCCTTGCTATATTACAAAGTGACGATTTATGTCGTTACACATGCCCCCTCCAAAAATAATAAAAATATTTAATATACAAAAAATATTTTTATACCAAACTCTATAACTATTTAACTTAAATAGCTAAAATATATACTATATTTTATTTAATAAACCAACAAAAAATACAATACTTTATGTAAATCATTTGAAATACTACTTGTTAATTAACAATAGCTAAGCTTGATAACTACGTGTATCATCCGCCTACTCTTATGTAGAACATAATTTTGGGACTTTATCGGTGTGTGTCATAAACAGGTAATTGTCATAATCAGGTAATTGTCATAATCAGGTAATTGTCATAATTAATTTTGTTTTTCTTTTTAGCTAAGTTTTATCAAGATAAAAAAATAGAAATAAGACTTGACTGTGTGCACCAGAATTCTCTTCTACAAAAAATATATTTATATATTTTTTTACTATATACAAAAGTTTTGGGTACCCTTTAAATATTTTCAATACATTGATATTTTTTTAAATATCATTCCGAATGATACTAAGAATATATTCTTATTTAATAAAAGCTAGCCAACTGAAATGTCACTATTTGATCCAAAATATTTCTTTAGATCTTTAACATGCCAGTCGCCTCTTTGACCATCTGCATTTTCCAAAATATACACTAACTTTGACTTTTTCGCAACAACTTTGCAAAGTATGTACTTTGGAGCAAGTTTTGCAGCAAAACTTTTACTAGCATCTGAGAGTACTTTGTTTCGTCTCCAAACTTTTTCACCTATCTCAAAATTTACTTCACGCTTGCGCAAATCATAAGTACGCTTATTTCGTACATAAGCTTCATGTAAATATTTCTTTACATCAACAAAAATCTCTTTAAGATTTCCCAAGTCTTGACTATACGAGTCTCTGTCACAAGGTTCTAATTTAACACCATCAGTTGATGTCATTTTGCCATAATAAGTTCCTGTGATAGGTACATTCCTCCCAAAATTAAGAAATGCCGGCGTATACCCCGTAACTTCATTTACAGACGTTCGTAAAGCTAGACCTATTTTTGCTAAATTTTTACACCATTCTTTTTGATTATCTTTTATATATGATCTTATAGCAGTAGAAATTGTGCGATGTTGCCTTTCCGTCGGATTATTTTGACTATGGTAAAGTGCATTAAACCAAATTTTCTGTACATTATATTCATCTGCTAATTTTTTAAAAACTTTACCAGCAAATTGTTTTCCATTATCGACAATTAAAAATTGACAGACTCCGTAAACTAAAAAAACTTCATTCTCAATGAATTTACATATTGCATTTGCAGTAGCTTCCCTCAAAGGATGTAATAATGTATACTTTGTAAACCAGTCTGACACAATTAAAAGATAACAAAAACCTTTAGAACTTCTGGGAAATGGTCCCTGCAAATCACATGAAATAACTTGCCACGGATAATTTACTTCTTTTTCACGACCCATCAATCCAAAACGTGCAGAATTACTAACTTTTTGTGATTGACAAATATTACAACATCTTACATATTTTAAAATATCTTTACGCATTTTTGGCCAAAAATATGTTTCTGAAATTCTATGAAAAGTTTTAAAAAATCCCATATGAGAAGCTAATACATCGTCATGACATTCTTTTAGTACTTGTTTACGACATTTTTGAGGCACTAACAATTTCCACTCTATAATATTACTTTTTACTTTTGTCTTGGTCGGTATGAACTTATAAATATTATCATCAATAACTTTAAATTGCGGATATGAATCTGGACTCTTAACAATTTTTTCCCTCAACTGAATATAATATTTATCACTATTATAATCATTTACATTAAAATTAATTAAATTTACATCTGGAAAAATTGATTTTTCTGGTTCTATTCTATCAAAAGCTCTGGATAACCCATCAGCTACTACATTTAATTTACCTCTACGATATACAATATCCATATCATATTGCTGTAATTTTAATGACCATCTAGCCAAGCGACCAGAGGGATCTTTCATATTACTCAAATATTTTAATGAAGAATGATCTGTAATTACTGTGAATTTAACACCTTCAATATATGGTCTAAACCTATCTATAGCAAACAAAACAGCTAAACATTCCTTTTCAACTACAGAATATTTTATTTCACTACGTGTTAAAGCTCTACTAGCATAAGCTATTACTTTTTCTTGACCATCTTGCGTTTGTGTTAATATGGAACCGAGGCCAACTAAAGAAGCATCACATTGTATAACAAATGGTAAAGAAAAATTGGGACTTGCTAAAGCTGGAGCATTTATTAAAGATTCCTTCAACAATAAAAAAGCTTTTTCTGCATCAGTATTCCAACTAATGGCTTGTTTTTTACCTTTGCCCTTTAAAAGTGAATTTAATGGACTAACAATTGTTGAAAAATTCCTAACAAATCTACGATACCACGAAGCTACACCTAAAAATCGTTTTATTTCTGTACTATTTGTTGGTCTAGGATAGTTTATTATTGCTTCTACTTTTTGCGGATCGGTTCTTAAACCAAAATTATCAATTACAAAACCTAAATACTTAAGTGATTTTCTAAAAAAATTACTTTTTTCAAAATTTATTGTAAGATTAGCAGATTTTAATTTTTCATGTACTATTTGAAGTAATTTAATATGTTCCTCAAAAGTTTTTGATACTATTATAATGTCGTCAATATAAACAAATATATTTGGATAAAAGGAGAAAGGAAAAAGTTTATCCATTAATCTTTGCTGACTTTGTGTTCCATTTTTGAGTCCATAACACATTACATTAAATTCAAATAGTCCCCTACCAGGTACGGAAAATGCAGTTTTTTCTTTAGCAGTTTTTGTAAGTGGAATCTGCCAAAAAGCATTTTTTAAATCTATACTTGATATATATTTTGCATCGCCTAATAAACTTAAAATGGAGTCTATCCTTGGTAAAGGATGTGAATCACCTTTTGTAATAGAATTTAATTTACGTCCATCAAAACAAAAACGGTATGTACCATTAGCTTTTTTTACTAATAAAACTGGTGAATTAAAATCAGAATAAGATGGTGAAACTATATCATCTTTTAACATTTTATCTAACTCTTTATGTAAAATTTCTATTAAATAAGGTGACAAAGGATATTGACGCATTTTAAAAGGTTTATTATTTCCTGTATCTATATCATGTTCTATTAAATTTGTTCTACCTATTTTTTCGCTATATAATTCTTTAAATAAACTAACAAATTTATCTGCTATCTTTTTCTGTTCGTCTGTCAAGTCACATAAGCCTACTGAATTATCTTTATTTATATCCTGACTATCACTGTTACTGATCACATTCAATTTATTAATTTTATTATTCCAAGATTCATCAGAAAAATCCAGAGTCATAGAAAACAATTGTAAAAAATTCACACCAAAAATAAAATTTGTTTCCAAAGAAGGAACAACCAAGACTTGTAAAATCTTAACTTCATTATCTACTTTAATAGGTAAATAAACAACACCAGTTACCAACTGTTTAGATTTATCAGCTGTAGTAACATGCGGTATAAGACATTTATCAATTTTTAAATTAAATTTTTCTAAAATTTTAATCGCGTGACCACCAGCCACTGAACAATTTGCACCTGTATCAATCAAAGCTGTTATATTTTTATCAAAAATATTTACTTTAATATATGGACGGTTATCTCTAGGTAATTTAATAAAAGAATTTTTATTAATTACAGACAAACTATACGGTTTATAAAAATTTTTAACTTTATCCAACCAATCTTTCCATTCATTCAAATAAAATCGTTTATTTGTTTCTGTTACACTTGATTTTTGTAAAGAATTGATATTACTTTTATTATAATAAATGTTTTTACAAAAAGTAGTTTTGTTATCCTTTTTTACCTGACTGTCATTATTATTTTTAGCCTTTTTATTAAGTGAATGCCGACTAAAATCATCCACTTTCCTATTTAGTTTTTTTGTACAGGAAGGGCAATTTTTAAAAACTACATCTTTATATCCACATTTATAACAAAACTTTGTTCTTTTAGCTAAACATTTGCTAAAAATATGATTTGGTTGGTTACAGTTATAACAAATTATTTGTCTAATTTTATTATTACTACTATTCTGTGTATTATTAAAGCTTTGATTGGTACTTTGACTAATTTGAGAAACTTGACTACTATCACATACTGAACTTTGACGAGTAGAGGAAGATGGGGTAAGTTTGGACACTGTGGTATTATGACTACAATTACATTTACTACTAAAATTTTGACTTATATCCGAACTTAGGACATTTACTTTATTAACTGTTTTATTTTTTGCCACACTTTTACCTGCTATGCTCTTTTGTTTTAATTGATAAGCTTCATCTATTCTTTTACAACTGTCTTTTAAATCTTCTAAATCATTTATTTCTATAAGTGATAATGGTGTAAAATAATGTGGTAATATTCTTTCTCTAATCGTCTTAAGTCTAGTATATAAACTTGCAGCATGAATTAAACGTTTAAACAAGGTTTCCATAGCACCTATAAAAATTGCGATAGATTCATCGGGATTTTGATATCTAGAACGGATATCATCCCATGTTCTATCATCTATGTTAGCTGGAAGAAAATCTTTTTTTAATGCTTGAATTATTTGAGACCACGAATTTAAATTATCTTTAATTGAGAGAAACCATGACAATGCTGGTTCTTTGAATAAGTCATATGCGGATTTAAATAACATTTCGTCTGTAACATTTCTACTTATTTTCATATATTCAACTTGCTCAATAAAATTTAAAACATTAGACTTTCCATCAAAATTAATATTCCATTTATAAACTGGTACTGATTTTAAATAATCATTATCTTTTTTACTAGAAACATTAGGACTAAACTGTGTACTATTATGTAATGAAATATTATTATTTACTTGAGTAAGTTCTGAATTTTTACCAGATTTTTCATAAAGATCTAAAATATCTGCTTCTATTTCTAAACAAGTTGCTTTAGTTATTTCTAAAAATTGAATACGTCTAACTTTATTTTCTTCTACTTCAGGAAAACGTTGCAGACGATTTGTTACATGTACTAAATAAGTTTTTAATTTTCTTAAATCAGCTAAACTATAATCACCATGATATTCTACAATTTCTGAAGATATACTATCTAAAATTCTATTAATATTTTCCACTTCACTGTTAAAATTAAAAGTCGGATCTACATATTTTACTTTAGGATCTTCCCTAGCTATGGCTCTACCTAAAACTTTAATTCTAGATGCTCTATTATTTTTTGCTGTTAAATGTCTTATACGAAGTTCATAATTTACCATTTCTGCAGTCAAAAATCTAATTTCCATTTTATCTAAATCTTCCATTTTGAATAATTATTTTCAAAATTTAAATTCAATTTACTCAAAATATTTATTTTATAATAAAATATTTATACTGTACCACAAATTATTTTTTTTTTTTGTGTACACTGCTCAACAAAGTTTTTGCATACTTTGGAAAATTTCCCAAATATGTCAAAAAAAATACTAAATTATTATTTATCTCAATTGGACAAATTAATAATTATAAATAGTCTCCAAAACTACAAAATTAGCTAATATTTATTCATATCCTTCGCATAAATAAATACCCTATTATCCATTTATTTCTATTGAATAAACGATAATTTCTAGAAAAACTGAACCCACGCCAAAATTTCTCTATTCCATGTTATTCCATAAAATTCAGAATAAACATAAAAAACACATATCTGATATATCTTATCAGATTAACTCTAGTTTGACTTAATTTTCAACAAAAAATATTTTATTCAACAGTTATATGTAGTTTTTCTCAAAATGAACATTAAGTTACACTGAAAAAAAAAATAAGCTTTAGATTTTTACAAAAAATACACTGAGAAAAATGGAGTAAAATTAAAAAAACAAGTGTTCTATCTATCCAAATACCACGTTCTTGGGCGCCAATATTAGTGTACCGTAATTAATACGTTCACTGCCAACGGCTAGTTTTGACAGCGGAGCAATGGGTATGGGCAAGGGAAAAATAGAAAGAATTGATTAATGTTGTTAGGGGCGCCAGTTACTTTAGCTTTTACTCCTTTAGGTAAGTAACAACCTAGTGTAAATACTTAAGCTTTTCAGTTTGAGAAAATATAACCCCTAAATAAAATAAGATAATTCATTTGAGAAATTTATTATAAATAAACTTAATGAAAGCACATCAAGTAATGTATTAATATATATAAAAAATATGTGTAATTATATTAAGATATAATTAAAGAAATCTTAATAAAAATTACTAAATTCAGAAATCATTCGACTTAAATGTATAAAGAAAACATGAAGTTCAGCAAGCACCAAGAAATGTATGTAAACAACAATCATTTCTTGCAGTGTATAAAAGTCATGCTTAAATTAGAAATCATTTAATCAAAAGTATGATATTTAATAATTAATAAATGAGATTAAATGTTTTAAAAAAAATAAGTACCTAAAATGAACAAAAGCCAGAAGGGCATATAGTATTAAACAATACTATATCAGATCTGATAAAGTTTACAGTTATAAGAATATTGAAATAAAAGAATTTAAAAATATGAAATATTGCTTTCAAAAGTTTTCAGAATGAGTACTTAGCTGGTTTCTGCAAAATCCATGAGGTATGAATTCCATCGTCTTCATCTGTGCAAGTCTCCCCTATGCTGATGAATTCATTTCTCAAATGAAAGAAAAAAAAATATAGGCTGTCCCATCTACTTTGGAAAAATTATCTTCCAGGATAAAATGTACGATTGAAAATGTTGTCCGGGATTAAATATGCTTTTGAAAATTATGTCCAATATAAAATTGTCTGCTAGACGGTTACATAGAATTTATCTATGCCAAAAATTACAGAACCATGTTCCAACAGAACATCACTCCATGCGGAGAACTTGTATATCAAATATACCAAAATAAACTTCAACTTAAATTAATGTAATTCCATATTAATGGTATAGAAATGGTAATTAATTAATGGTCTAGTGATTGTGCTTAATTAATGGTGCTAAAACAATAATTATATCTCAGAAATATTCTAAGAAACAGAAAAACTTAACTTACGTCTCATTCTAAGTCTTCGATGTCCATCGAAACGTTATAAATGCGTAATTGTAAAAAAATAACAGTTATAATATCTTCCGCATTGTTTAAATATTCATTTTCACTAACTTTAAATAAAAATACATGAAGGATTACTTCGATGATTACAGAAAATAAACACTCGTCAAAATGAGACCACCATTGTACAGAGTTCATCAAGAAAGAGCGAAAATCGACCTTATCAACCGGTATGAACCCTTCAGGTAAATAAAATTCTATTTCTGAACTATTAGCGACATCTATGCAAGTCATTATCAACTACAGTTTTACCGTATAGGATTCCTAATAAAGGTAACTGAAACGACACCAAAAATAATAACTAATTAAAAGAATGTTTCCTAATAAATCTGTATTAGTGATATCTAACCTCAAAATATTACTCTAAGAAACAAATATAAACAATACTTATTGTTTATCAGCAAAACTAATAAAAATACGAACAGAATACTAAGTGTCCTGTGAACTAAGTATAAACAAAATACTGAATCTAAGTGAGCAGTTCCAGCAAACTATTTTCAACAAATTCTGGATTATCCCGAAGAAATAAACATACGAAATTTTCCAGGAGAAACAAGCTACAGATGAAAGCCAGTGAAATCCAACCCTCAATAGACTCTGAAACATATAAAAACCAGGTAAGTCCATAGACAAATGCACTATAGAGAAATAAGTCATATGATTCTTTATTATTAAAAATCATATTCTAATTATGTTTTCTTTATGTTATTTTCAGGTAGAACTATGGAATAGAGACTCATATGGTTAGAATTCAGTTCCTGCTACAAAATAGTCCCAGATACAAAACAGCTCTGTACGTACGTAACCATTTATATACAAAACAAACATAAATTATAACGTAAGTAAACGAATAGTTTAATTAACCCTTGCTATATTACAAAGTGACGATTTATGTCGTTACAAAATAGTATACGTACCTCCACGCAAACCTATTACAGTGCACTTCGAGTGCTTTTTTTTACTTGGCTCCGCCTTGTAAAAGCACTCTCGTGCACTAAAAACTAGGTTCGCGTACTCGGTGCATAATATCCATAATGGATAATCCATCCAAGTTTCATTAAATATTGACAGTGAAATTATTTTGGTAGCTTTAATAAATATTTAACTTGAGTTAAATTAACTAAAACAATATTCACAAATCTTTCCTTTATCTAAAATGATATGATTATATTGTTTGACACACGGTTCTAAAGCTTTGGTTTGACACACGGTTCTAAAGCTACCGAAATAATGCGGCAAAAAATTATAACAGAATATAAAATCTATCTACGCACACGTTCACACTGAATTCGTTTTAATCTGAGCGTTTTTTTAATAGATTTTAATAGTTTGCCGTCTATAAGGCACTAAACTTTATTTTCATTTATAATTTGATTTGCCGTATCGGTACTAGGTGCTGGCTTCGAGACAATTTTTTTGTCCGCCTGTGTATCTAGATATAGATAATTCTTATCAGATTACAGGTCTGCCAACATCTAATGTGTAGTACTTTTGTGCAAACATTAGATGGTGCCACCAATTTGTACGCTCTCGGTACAGTTATACTTATTTTTGAAAGTATTTTAAATTTTCCATTTTACCAATATATGCTCACTGATGATCGCAAAAAAGCGTCAACTAGCAGCTATATGACATTTTGGTAGGGATTTTCTCATTGATTGTGAAAATTCTGTAGTAGAGCAGTGCAATTTCTTTATAGATTTTAATAGTTTGCCGTCTATAAGGCACTAAACTTTATTTTCATTTATAAAAATAATAAATAGTAATTAAAACAAAAGCTTCATAAACATTAAAAATTAATTAATTGTAGGGATAAAATATATTAAATATTAAGCTATTTTAATATGATATATTATATTTATTAATTAATAAATGTATATTTGATGTAGAGTAACAAATTTTAATTTTAAATATATTAAATTGTCTAGACTTGATAAATATAAATGTAGAAATATTTTAATTCGGATATATTCAAATGTATCTATAAAAACATTTCAATTCCTGGCTGAAAGGCTTGTGTTTCTTAAATGTCTGTCTATCGGTCTGCATGTCTGTCAGTCTGTATCTCTATTTGCCATGAAAATAATAAGAATTTTTATAAACCTCTTAACTTAATAAATATGACATTTACTCAAACGAATTATGGTTTAATATATGCCCAATAATTGGTGAATATCGTCGGCTTAGTAAAGAGCACTAAGTCAATAAAATAATATAAAAAACAACTATTTAAAATTAAAACCCTTCTATTAATTAAACGTATAACTATAAAGTAGAAAACAAGATGTTTACATACCTTTTCAAAAACTAGATTTTAAAAAGAAGGGTTTGGACTTTTTGATTGTTTAAAAAAAGTTTCCATTTTGGACTTTAATAAAATTAATTAGTATTAATTATATGAAACTGCTTACTATGCCAGAACTAAGACAGTTTTCAGAGGCCATCGGCTGTGCCGGCAAAGAAGCATCTCCTAAAGTCAATAATTGTAATGAATCATTATTAATGATAAAACATTTCTCGGTGCAATTCTAAGGGCTGTTTTCCGAACTTGCCGCTAACTTTAGTTTTTTTCTTATATTCTTGTTATTTATGTAGTAACCAAGGATTTAAGAGCAAAATTAAAATAATCTAACAGTTAAAATTTGAATGCGTATGTCAGTACAATAAATAACGCGATATTGTATCATATAAATGATTCAAGCAATCATAGTTTTATAAATTAACTCTTTTTAAAAAGACGTTTAGTGCAGAAACATTTGAAATAATCTACAAGTAAAACGCACTAAGTGCACTAAGTGACTTAGTGCCTATTGCCAGATAAAATTTTAATCCAAATCGAATTGGTGCGTTTTGTATAGTGGGTAACTCCCTTGGCAGTCCAGCTAGAAGTTAGTTCGGTTTACCTGTACATAGATCATCAAAAATAAATTACAGTGCCATTAAAATCCCATTTTTGCAAAAAAGTAACTTAGTGCCTTTTACTTGTAAGCCGACGATATAATATAAGTAATAAACATATTTTTCTACGACTGCTTTAGAATGTAAGCAAATTCACACACTTTTCAAACACAGAATGAATCCATTCTAGCTCTAGATATGGTATCAATATTCCTTATCGTTAGAATGAGCACATGTAGTGCCATCTGTTGTTTATAAAAGAAAAGAAAACTGTAGCAAAATTAGCAAAAATATATATATTTTACCATGAAATACTGAATAATTCAATGCAATTTAAAGATTTGCGTTAAAATTACATAAAGTTTCTTAGTTTTTCTTAATATTTGATCAGTTTTTTATCAATTTAGTTCAAAAAATTAAAACTGCTCCATCTATTGTTAAATATTTAAACCTGATATATGTCACAACAAACTGACATAACCTTCAATTTTTGCATTATAATTTGTAAATATGTGCTAAAATTAAATAAAAATCTTTTTTAACTACTGATTTTATAAAATTATTAAATAACATTAATTGCTTTATTTAAAAATATGTGTTTTTATTTATTTATTTATTTATTTATTTGCAGTCGAAGAAAAAGTATAGTCTACAACACGTATGGAATTGTCATTCCGCGCTCGTTTGGACTTTTTTACACGCCTTTTTTACTCTTTCCGCTCGAGCGGAATATTGTCTATTCCATACTAGTTATAGAATATACTATTTTTAGTTAAGGGTTTCTCATATTCTTTTGTGTCAAAGTTTTAAGAGTTTTCGAAAAGTGCCAATCTAACTTACAAAAATATAAAAAAGTTTTTGAAAAAAATTGGAAGTACTTGAAAAAATTTGTAAGTACTTTGAAGTACTAGAAATAAATTTAAAGTCCAAACCAAAAATTTGGAAAAAAAATCAATTCTTTTGTCTCAAAGAGAACTTTTTTTCAGTGTATGAAAAAAATCTCCAGAACAACGCATTGCAATAGAGATTTCTCCATTTAGAATAGACAGGAACAAAAGTTCTACCCAAAAAGGATAGAAGTAATATCACCAACATAAAGAAAAAAAAATCTCCTAGGTTTTATGTTGGCTGCACTGTCAGTAACGCCATTTTCTTTTGCCACTGTGATTGTGTGAGCTGCGTTTGATATTGTTTTGATTTCAGTTTTTTGTGTGTTTTACTAAATATTGTGTTTTTATTGACTATTATAGTACTTTTACGAGTTTTGATATTTAAATATTGTTTACCAAAGGTAAGTTCTTTCTTTATACCTTAGATTTAAAGCCTAGGCGAAATTCGTTTGGACTTTTGCAACCCTTCTAAAAACATCTTGGCATTTTGGTAGCTATAACAGAAATAACGCTCGTCATAAAATTAATTTCTTGAAATGTAGAAACTGGTAACGATATTAAAATATATAATAATAATATATAGTTAATAATAAATATGATAAACATTAAATAAATTCATATTTACCTTTTCATATTTGAGGTTTTGTTTTGTAAATAATTAAACAGATTAAACAACCAACCTAAGAACAATTAATAGGGTTTATATTTTATTCTTTATTTTACTATTAAATCAGCAGTTTTATTTCTTAGCAAAAAATATTCATTTCTTTAGCTTTATTTACAAAAATCAACGGTAATTGTTGATAAAAATTGAAAAAAATGCAATATTTTTTTAATTTATTTAAGTTGGTAGTGGCGTGCCGTGCACAAATAAGATAGAGATAGGGTAGACGTCTTCTGTTTCATAATAGTTGTACAGAGCTCTATTGGTTTATTACCCTTCTGGATCCAAAATAAATGCAACATTTGTTTTGCCAATTGAGTCCATCTAGCACTGTCAATGTGGTAATTACACTGAACCTGCTGTTGAACTTAATAGATTTCCAAAAAAATCTTTAGGGAACACTTCAGGGTATATGGTTACCATTACTATTGTGTTTTGGAAAAAGTGCATTTTAAAAACAGGGTTGCTCCCATCATCTGACAAAACATATGTATGTTTGGGACATGTGGCTGCTAGAGAACAGATTTAGTTTTCTCTCTTTTTTAACCCTCGCCAGGAAGGTTTTAAATTAACTCTGTAATCGAATTATGCTTGCTTCAATGCTTCAATACTATATCTAATAAGTAATTGTGTATTTACGCCAGAAAAGGGAATTGTTCATCATATAGTTTTGTAGTGAAGTCATGGGCCTTTAAGGCCTGAGGCGCTAATATATTATCATAGTTTTGTAGTAACATGCATAGTTCCAAACTTTTAAAGCCGAAGCACAAAACTGCAATTTACCTATATCATTGTCAGTATTACTATGATATTATCAATTCGTACAAAATGGGTATCTATCTAGATAGATGGAATTTTAATAATTTTAATTAAAATTAATAATTCCTGCCGAATCAATTTCGTTTCAATTCCTAATTAATACTGATACCCAGTGGTATCTTTTGAACGTCCCGTAGATAATTGTACTGGAATTCTAGAAGCCTGTATTTCCAATTTTATATAAATTAAATCTGGATTAAAGTGTATTTAAATAATTATCTTTTTAATTTATATGTTATAAATTATAACATATCAAGCTACAATATCATAGGTATGTCAATTATGCCTTCCAGGCATTGCCTGTGCCTACTTAATTTATATTGAAATTTTAGTTTCAACTGTTAAGATTTTCAGTTAAAAAAATTATGCATATTGCTAGTTTTTAGTCTGTCAACATTGCTCATAATATTTAATTTTGTACATGTTTTAAACTTAACATAAAAAATAGATTGTGAGAAAATGGCCAGAATGCCGACATGCAAGGCGTTTTTTAGCAACAGTAAACTATTTTTATTGCTTATTCTGAATGGAAAATTTATCATTTATTTCGGGCAATTTAAATACAATGTATGAATTGGGCAAGTGCTATTTTTTCAATCAGATTATTCGTTTCCTAGGGTTATTTTAAAGAATCAAATATAATTGAATTTCAGTAAGTATACAGTAGACACTGCCTACTATACTCCGTCCAGTTATGCAAGATAGTAAGGGACGCGGCCCGTTTTACACCACAGAGAATCGTAGTGTATCAAAAATTTAACAGATGTCGGTACTGCTTTCCTGGAAAGGGCCTATCCAAAGACTCGCACAACAAGTATAGTACATAAGAATCCGATGCCAGGATTGGCTTGATGTGTCGTCATGTATCTTGTAATGGTTGTTATGCGAGCTTCTGGATATGCCTTAAGTTTTAATTGTAACCTAAAAATTTGACGATTTCCTTGTGTTCAATATAATTTACGTTTGTACAATATGTAGAATATGCTAATTTAGTTTGAGTGTATGAAGAATAAACCAAAATACTACCTTTTTCAATACCATACTAAATAACATTAAGTATAACCATTTTTTTATGTAACTTTCTCTTCTTTTATTAGGTTTAACGACCGTCAATCATTGTCATAGACAAAAAATGTCACAATTTTATATGCTAAAAGGTACGAGTTTTTAACCAATGATGTAGCTTAAAAATCGTGGGAATTTTAAACTACTATCTTGCATAATTGGACGGACTATAGGCAGTAACTATGAGAGTTAAAACTCATATTAACTATTGTATTTTTTCTGTTTTTATTAAAGGAACATATAATTGAAAATAAAGTTTAGTGCCTTATAGACGGCAAACTATTAAAATCTATAAAGAAATTGCACTGCTCTACTACAGAATAGCAGCTATATGACATTTTGGTAGGGATTTTCTCATTGATTGTGAAAATTCTGTAGTAGAGCAGTGCAATTTCTTTATAGGAACATATAATCTTAGACGCGACAGCCGTTTATGCTTGGGCCTTTAATTTGGACTACAACTGAATATTTAAATATCATAAGGAACATGTAATGTTTATCAAGGATTGCCTACAATAAATCTTTTTGACTTTACTGTAAACGAAACGAAACGAAACATAAGAAACGTAACCTAATATACCTACATACCTACATAACTTTTTTCCTAGAAATCTAAACATATACCTTTAGCTATTTAAAACAAATATTTCTTAATGAGCCGTTTACTATTCGCAGAATTATATAGGGTGTCGAAAAACAAAAAAAATGTTTGAGAGGAACCTATCCATTGC
Source organism: Brachypterus glaber (assembly GCA_958510825.1). Taxonomy (NCBI): domain Eukaryota; kingdom Metazoa; phylum Arthropoda; class Insecta; order Coleoptera; family Kateretidae; genus Brachypterus; species Brachypterus glaber. The sequence goes on along the minus strand of OY294047.1, from coordinate 13,789,694 downwards.
TTTATTTTTTAAACTTATCTGATAGACTTTTGATTTGCAAAAAAATTTAATTTTTGGTCTCGTTTTTGGTCATTTAGTAACAAGATATACATTTATATTGAAATAAAATTTACTGTAACACTATCTGGAAAATTGTGGTCGATCATTACTAATGACAATGTGTTTAAAGATTTTTATGAAGCTGAAGTTTGCAACGTTTTTTTGCAACGAAAATTCAAATAGTATATTAAAGTACTAGTTACGTAACATACGTTTTTAGCGCACGAGTACAAGTTTAGAAAACAAGCTGCTTGCGGCGAGTTTTCTAAAGTACTAGTGCGCTAAAAACGTGTCATGGAACAAGTGATTTAATATACTATTTGAATTTTCGATGCAAAAAAAACGTTGCAAACTTCAGCTTCTTAGATTTTTATATCTTATTATAAGTAAATTAATTAAAAGTAAATATGTTTTTCTTAAATTTTGTATAAAAAAGTATTTACTTTACTTTGGCAGAATAAATATGAACCGTAATCCCTCGCAAATGTATAATCCTATATTACTCATTCTTAATATAAAAACGATTTTTTTTAATGAAAAGGTGATCAAATATATTTAACAATCTGACTGTTGCCTAGTCTACTGAACAAACCACATAAATATATAAATGCACAGTAATAAAGCAAAATATAAAAAAAAATTTTCAGTTACTTTCAGGTTAAATGTAGCATATCGAACCTGAATAATAAAAAAACCGATGAAAAAACAATTGAAATGAGTCGGAATAAATCATAAAAAAAATTACCCATAGAAATTTTTCAACTGGGCTAGTCTCTGGTATATAAAGTATTGTCTTTGAATTGAAAGGGTTTCAAAGGCGGATAAAGCGGATAAAAAATAGCAGGTTTCTATATTTTTATGGATCTACCGAATAATCGAACACGGATCGGCTTTTCCAAAGCCAAATGATCTATTTTAGGTGAAATGATATAGAGCAAAGTTGCTTGATAAAAAATGGTTTAAAAAGAAAAGAAAATCTACACTGTGAAAAAGCTTACACAGCTTTTGACTGAAAGAAAATTTTAGGTATTTTTTCATTTTATACTCACACTATTATTATTATTATTTTTAAAAACAGTTAGTGAAAGTACCGAAATCAGTATCCGCAGTTGTGGACATAAGACCTCTACATTATACATTAACCCTGTGAATCAATAAAAGGGTATAAATAAATAAATTAGGTACATATTCTATTTTGAGCTATTTTTACCACATATGAGATTTTATTTCTGGTATTACATTGAAATTACAATTCAGAAAGAGCAGGAAAATGGAAACACTAAACAAAACCGTTCTCAAAGGGTACAAACTTGTAATTTTCTATAGTTTATTTTTCAAAATAAGTACATTTCTTTTTTAACTAAAATTTAAGAGAAATCAATGGGCACTTCAGAACAGTAGAGTGAAAGGGCGAAAGCTTGTTCTCTAAAATTTGTCTGACAATAGTTCCTCTATATGAAAAATTGAGAAATGGACAAAAAAACTGTAACTTTAGAGTGGAAGAGTGCTCAAAGGACAAAACCTTATGCTCTAAAGCAGGTGTCCGAAAATAGGTACATCTCCTCTTTAATAATAATTGAAAAAGTCCAAAAATGGGTATTTAAGAACGGTGGAGTGCTCAAAGGGCGAAAGCTTCTCCTATAAATTATATGTCCGTTAATAGGCAAAATTCCTCTAAATAAAAATTGAGAAAGGCACAGAAAACATTGGAACTCCAGAAAGGTAGGGTGTCCAAAGGGCAATAGCTTATCCTCTTGTGTCCGAAAATAGGTACAGCTCCTCAATACCGGATTGAAAACGGAAAAGTGCTCAAAAGGCGAAGGCTTGTTCTCTAAAGTATATGTCCGATAATAGGTACAACTCCTCTATACCAAAAACTAAGAAAGGCACAAAAAATGGGCACTCTAGAATAGTGCTCAAAGGGCAGGAGCTTTATAGTTTTAAACCTATATGTCTATAAAACTGGAACTGCATTGGCCAAAAGGAAAAACGCTTGATGGATTGAAACTCTTTATTATTGTATTCTTCGCAGCTAAGGAGTATGAAGAGCATTATAGATACATTTGGTCTCAAAAAGTAAGATAGGTGAGCCAATTATTGTCATGTTCCTAATATCGCCACCCCCCTTAACTCCTTAACGCACTCACCCGAGTTAAATCGTTGACAGTAGGTTGGCTCTTTTCCGCTTACTCGAGTTAACTCGGGCGACTTATATTTTTCCGAATTGGTGAAAAGTTAACCACTTTTCCGAAAAAAAGTGGTGCGTCAAGGGGTTAAACTTGTTATTTCGTCCTCTTTGTCATAGATGGCAGTGCCAGTATATTTGCTATATCAAAAAGATGCCTGTAAATATGATGTATCTGTATCCAGTAATTGTAATGGTGTACATAAAAACGCAGTTCATATTTCCTGCTCCTCCACTATAAAAACTTGTAAAATTGTGCTGACTATCGCAAACTGGGTAGCATAGATTATTGCAGGGTAGGCACAAAAATGTGCTTTTTTGGCCCATATTGTGCAAAAAGGTAATATTCAAGATTGTTGTCTAAGTAGCTGTGTTCCTAATATTGAATGCGAAGTAGCTGACAAGAAAAATAATACAAAAACAAAACACAAAAAACAACAAGAAAAGAAAGTAATGAAGAATCCAGAGAGTTCTGAATCTTTTTGGACTGTTTATTCGAAAAGAATCGCCATGCCGATATGATATTGTAATGGATACGTACATAAAGTGTGTGGGGCTTACTAAAATTGTTACTATACCACAATATATTCTTATTAGTTTGTTAATTTTTTGTTAGTTTGTTCTTTACTATTATTGCCGGTCCCAATATTTGGCTTGAAGCTCCTTCAGTTTATTTATTTTCCTACCCTTTAGAATAATGATATGTTTATGTAAAATGTAGTAATATTTCAGGTGATAACAAATAAATTTGAATGCAGTAAAAAATACAATGTATTAACATGGTAATAATTGGCTCACCCCCCTTAGTTCTTAACTCAGAAAAAATACCAGGAATGCAAAAAAATATGGTATTTTTTTTTGTATTACTTTCTATAATTTAAGAATTCCCAAAATGGTTCTCTTACACCTTGACAAAAAGGACTATATTAAAGGTGAAGTAGGAAAAAAAAAGAAAAAGAAGGAAAAGCAGAAAAAGAAGAAAAAAAAAGAAAAAAGAAAAAAAAAAGGAAATGAAGAAAAAATAAAAGGAAAAAAAAGAAGAAAAGGAAAAATAAGAATAAGAAGGAAAATAAGAAAAAATGCAAAGCAAAAAAAAGAAAGGAAAAAAAAAACAAAAACAAACGGATAAAAAGAAAAAAAAACTAAGAAAGTAATCCCAACCCGAAACTAATCCCTATGTTTAGATCGCAATATTCTTTTAAAATCCCGGGATTAATATATTGATCCCCGGACAGAAACTGCCTAAGAAACTGCGAAGATTACAGAATTAATTGTAAAGCAATACATATCTTTATGGCTTGTTATTACTGTAACATGTCTACTACCTACTTTATGTTTTTCTATGATTGAAATGCTGACAGAGCAAAAGATTATACTTTAATTGAACATTTTTATTGCCGATTACTGCCGGATCTGCTCTTGATTTTTGTGCCCTCTGGATGTGTTTGCTCTGTCTTGACAAAACGAGGCATTAACTCGTAGACGATAAGATTTTTATTTTGACTTTATTGATTTTTTGTTGCAGAACATAGTAAGCGACGTTAAGACTCTTTATAAAAACGTCATAGTACAGTTAACTCCACAAAAAATGCAAGTTTTAAATATGCCACAATCTAAATTTAATGATTATTTTATAGTACAAGTAGGATTTTAAGATATAATTGATGTATTTTCAATTACTTTATAACTATTATAAATAATTTTAACAAATATTGTTAACATTGGCAATCGCAATGTTCAGTTTAACTATACAATAAGTTTTCAAACTTGCGTTTTTTTGGATTCAAGTGTTCATTATTTATAATGCGAAACAATCACAAGGTAAAATACAACAAAGTAGATGTATAGTTTATTTTTATTAATTAAGACGTCAATTCTGCTTACAATGTTCTGCAAAAACATAATACAGAAAAAGAGAACACTGCTTTTTCTTCATTTTTGATTAAAAACTCATTAAAATCCACCAATTTGCATTTCACTTTTTATCATTTTAAATCCATTGATAATAATTCGTACAGAATCAATTTTTTGTTATTTCCATGTATTTTTTTTCTGGTAAGCAAACAATTGAATCGTAACTTTATTTAGTTTATATACTTTTAATGTTAATAAATTATAAACTTTGTATACCTTGTATAATAAAATTAAAAGAAATAAAACAAAAAAAAAATTGAAATGTTTATTTTAAAAACATAAGTCCATGCACAAGTCTATATACTTTTGCTGCTTTAAAATAAACGATATAATTAAGGTTGTTTTTTTCTGGAATAACAGCAAAACCGTCAAAAAATAAAATTTATTTTACGTAAATAAACTATTTTTTTTAAACGCTAAGGTTTAATCCAGAACTCCTTCTAAATCAGGTAGCTAACGGTAGGTACTAATCGAGGGGTTTATTTATTGAAAAAAAGTGTACAAGGATTGTGGAAGATTGTCAAAAAGATTGTACAAAATTTTAATAAAGATTGTGGGAAGATTTCAGATGATTGTGGAAGATTGTAGATGATTGTGAAGAATTCTGGAGGATAGCAGATGATTGTAAAAGAAGGAATTGTCAAGGATTGTAGAAGATCGTTGGATAGGTGTACAAGGATTTTCCAATAAATAAACCCCTCGGTACTAATACACGGAAAGAAATTAGTGGGCTCTGCGCTATACATTATAAGATATTTGGTAACAGTGGCAAATTATAGTGATTTAAGCTATAGATTATAAGGGACACAATAACTAATAATGTTAAAAATAAATTGGAAACGATTATATATATTACAGACACGATTATATTTATTACAGGCACTATTATAAATTTACAGAAATTTTATTATATTATAAAAATTATTAGCACGGACAATAATTAAATCTATTTAAGCTATAAATGCCATACTATTTGTTATATTTTATTATTCACTAAACAATTAAAGTATTTCATATAAATTTTTACACTGACTGCCATAATTGTAAGAGAAAGCCTTGTATTTATATAATAAGCGATTATAATTTGCTTGGTATGTGTGTTATAGCGCTCCTAGCTATAATTTTTTTTTCCGTGTACTTGCTATGGTTCATAGCACTTTATTTTGATTATTCAAAAATGCAAAAAATACAAATTCTAACAATAATTTTTACAATGCCTGTAAGTAGTTATAGTTTTCGAGTAGGTACCGGCGGTAGATAGATGGCAAAGCAGCAGATTTTGTGTAAATAATTATTGAATTGACAATGCTAGATAGACTCAATTGTGAAGACAAATGATACATTTATGTTGGTTTATTTTAGTAACAAGACCTAAATAAATTCCCTTTTTTGTGACATTTAAATTAAATGATATTTATATCAAGTAAAATTTTTAGCCAAGATTGACTAATAGAAGAAGTTAATCTTAACACCCGTTCTAACAACAAAATAAATTTATGTTACATTTATTTTTGAGTAAAATTGTTGTGATCTGGTAACTTTTTCACTTAGTGCTTTTTTGTGAAGATTAATGCACTTATTCAATTTTAATGACATCTTCAATTTTTTGTGTCTTTTTTAGGTGGAAAATAATCAATACGTATTTAAAATTCATATATTTTTGCAAATTACAGTGTAGGGACATTTTTAATTTCAGTCTGTTGACCCAGATACCTACGTGATTTACATAGTTATCTAAAAAATATGTTTTACGTGATTTTTAAATTCTCCTTAACAAATTTAATAGGAATTAAAAATTTACTGATAATTTTAAACCTTGGTTATTTTAACGAGTTATTTGAATTAATGAGTGTTAAAAAAAAAAAAACTGAAAAAAAAACTTTTAAGTTAATAGCATCAAATTTTTGAAGTGCTTTTATTGTATTAACAAGCAAATGCATAGTTTAAATACGAAAATATTTGAAAGCAAAATCAGCGTTTGCGTAAAATTAATTTAGTGAACACAAATCTCAAACTGGAGCTAAAATAAAATTGGCTTGTTACTTAAATATGTGTTCAAATCAAGGTTTACGTTGTTTTAATAATTCATTTTTTTAATAAATAAATATAGTTAATCATCAGTAGTCGGCGTAAACTCAGTTATGACTCATCAACGTTGAAATAAACACAGAAACATAGGCTTACGGAATAATTTTGCCGAATTATGAGGAAAATTTTTTTAAAGGTAACTAAATCGAAACATTTGACGACTAATTTGTTACACACAACAATATTGACTATACATATTAACTATACATATGTATATATATATACAGTACGGTCCAAAAGTCACCCCCCCTCTTAACTTTTGAACGAGTTGAGATATCGATTTCAAATTTAGAACTCTTAAATAAGACAACTTAAACTATCTTTAAGCATATATTTAATACTTTTATCTCTTAAAATGTGAGCAGGGGGGCATGGGGGGAAATTTTTTTAACGAAAAGGGGGGTCGTGTGATACATAATTTTAAATCCTTTAAAATTCTCTATATAACCATACATTTTTAAAAATTTTAAACATGTTTTTTAAGGTTTTGATTTTTCAATTTTTAGTGCTAAAAAAATAAATTTTTAAGTTTTTTTTTTGTTAATTTTTATTTATGTCAACTAAAATTAGTTTAAAAGTATAATTTACTTTTTTTCATTAGGAAATTAGGCATTTTTAAAAAATTGTTTGGATTTTTTAGAGAAATTTTGTCAAAAATACCCATTTTCAACCCTATTTTAAACCCAAAAAAAACGTTTAAAAAAAATAAAAATTATACAGTTAAATGGAAAATTTTATAAGCTTTAAAATGATGTATCACATGACCTACCTTTCCATTAAAAAAAATGTCGCCCCATGCCCCCCTGCCCACATTTTAAGAGATAAAAGTATCAAATATATGCTTAAAGATAGTTTAAGTTGTCTTATTTAAGAGTTCTAAATTTGAAGTCGATATCTAAACTCGTTCAAAAGTTAAGAGGGGGGGTGACTTTTGGACCGCTCTGTATATACGGTGTTTGAAAGAAAAACCCGACTTTAAAAAAAATAAAAAAAAAGAAAGAAAAAAAAGTCCATGACTGGCAAGATCTGTTTAAAGCAATGCATTGCAACATTGCAATGTTGCAAATAAAGATTACTTTTTACTAATTGTAACAAAGTATATCTTGAATTTCTAGGAAATCACTAAAATATATATGGACGCATAAAAGCTAATAAGTACGTATTCAACCAAACCAGTATTCGACAAAACTGAAGCCGTGTGTTCTGCAGAGCACCATTCCATGGTCCATTTACAGAAGTTATGTTGGTAGAGGCCGAGTTAGTAAAAAATGCTACATCCACATCAATTCTGCCGTCATTAGGAAAAAAACTGCATGTGTAAAATTTTCATACGTTATAATCTACCATTTAAAAACGGTAGTTTTTACAAAAAAAATGTATTTGGTAGTTTGGTAGTCCTAGGAAATCTAGAGCTGTCTAGAGCTAGGGACAAAGAGATTTAGCCTATTTGTCTTTATTTGGGTTTCTTTACTGCCTACTGTACTTACATAGGTACAATAATACAGATAAACATTTAGTCATAGGTGTAGCATGTTTAAAACCTCACAGATACTAAAAAATACGTCCGAAGCTCCATATTGATTTATCAGAAAAAACGCACATGTGGTTTTCTCTAATAGCCGGCAGATTTGTGGTCTCTGGCACAAATGTCAGTGTTGCTGGTCCATTAAAATACCACTGCGGTTAATACATAGAGGACATACACGACAATCGTTAGAAAAACTGGCTAATAGCGTCAGGAAAAAATGCCCCACCATTAAAATTAATTGAGTATAAATTTTTTCACGTGTGTGTAAGATTTTTCTGCTTCGATGTAATATAAAATTTTATTTTTAGAATATGGTTTATTACTAAAACTATAGCTTTGGTGTGAAGAAATCCTTTTAATTGTTAGCTGGTCTGGTCCATATTTTCGTCGACGTTTGTTACGTAAACGGTCTGGCGTAGTATGAGAGACTACTTATTTTGAGAGACAAATAAAAGAACAAAAATGCTAATAAACTAAATGTTTTATTCAACATGGGTATTATTAACATTATGAAACTAGTATATGTAAAAATGAACGTTATTAAAACAAAACATAATAAAATACTATAAACTACATAATTGGCGTTTAAAGCAGTAAAAGGTTTTTTTAGCATATCGCACATATTTATAACCCGATTTCAAAAAATTATATTTTAAATAAAAGCTCTTTTTAAGCCCTATAAAAAATATATACAGTTTTTTGCTAGAATATAATGTTTTAAAGATACAGAATTTAAAATCAAACAAAACACCTAGTTTGAAATTTGCAAACTAGATGGCTCTAGTGTACAATAGTGCCGATGTTTTGACAGGGTGCTTGCAACGTTTCATCTAGTTGCATATATAGAAAATAAAAAAATATATACATTTTTAAGCTAATGTTTATTAATGTAAGTAATTATAATAGAAAAAAATTAAAACATGTACTAGTTTCGGTATCAGTTCATAGTATTAGGTTCTCGATTAAGTTCTTTCGCCGGACCTTTTAAGGGTTAATCTCACAGATAGAAAAATTAAAAAAAACATTTATGTGTCACTAAAATTTAGACTATTGACTTCACATAAGGGAACGTTCAAGTATTACGTAGCGCAAATTTTGTTCATTTTAGACCCCCGCCCCCCCCTGTAATGCTATTTTCCTATACCATTAACATGGGCGTAACACTCCAAAATGAACCCCACCCCCCCTAGGAGCGTTAGGTAATACTTGAACGTTCCCTATGATGCTTTAAAGTAAAATTACTTTTATCTTTATTTTACTTTAATAATAATATTTATTATTATATTGATATTTTATTTTAAATATTTATAAAAACTTTAATGAATATTTAAATATCTTTAGATAGAACTAAAGACAATAATTTTGGTTCATTATTACACGGAAAGAAATTAGTGGGCTCTGCGCTATACATTATAAGATATTTGGTAACAGTGGCAAATTATAATGATTTAAGCTATAGATTATAAGGGACACAATAACTAATAATGTTAAAAATAAATTGGAAACGATTATATATATTACAGACACGATTATATTTATTACAGGCACTATTATAAATTTACAGAAATTTTATTATATTATAAAAATTATTAGCACGGACAATAATTAAATCTATTTAAGCTATAAATGCCATACTATTTGTTACATTTTATTATTCACTAAACAATTAAAGTATTTCATATAATTTTTTACACTGACTGTCATAATTGTAAGAGAAAGCCTTGTATTTATATAATAAGCGATTATAATTTGCTTGGTATGTGTGTTATAGCGCTCCTAGCTATAATTTTTTTTTCCGTGTATAATAAATTAATGAAGTTTAAATGATACCTATGTTATAAACTCCGTCATAAATTAAAAATAGAATGCTCTATTTTTTATTATAATTCTCTATATTTATTGAGGGGCGATTTACTTTGTATAGGCATACAAATACTTGGAAGTAGGGGTGACCGGGGCTTGTTGTCGCAGGGGTAAGTTGTCGAAGTGCTTGTATCTCAAAAAGTTAAATAGCTTTCTGCACCAAACCGAGATTAACCTCCGCGTTACAAAAGTGACATTTATCATTTGTAAACTCAAAAGCAATAAGTTAAAAGAGCAGCAATTTAATCTAAAAAATGTCAAAATTAAAGGGTCCAGTAATTTTTTTGTGGTAAATATTTTTTCGTATTGTGAGGGATTTAAAATATTAAGATAAGAAAATTATATGTATATTAATAGTTTAAGGTATATATTATTTGTTGATATTGTCATTTAGGAGTGTTTATTCGTTAATTAGACAGTACTTGATACATAAGGTAAAATTGACCACTGGGGCTAGTTGTCGCATTTGGTTTGGGGCTAGTTGTCGCATGATCTGGAGATATGTTCATGGTATAACATTTCCTTTTTCGCATTTTTATTATTCAAAACTGTGTTTAAAAGTGAAACTTAATAGGATAGCAAATGAAATCGTTTATTAAATTAAATTTAAAAAAAAAATAGAAAAAATATTATTTCATTATAAAGTTGACAATTTTGGCACAAGAGTAAAAAGTTAGATAACAATCGGCTTTTGGGAAGGCACATGTCTTATTAGTTATTTATATATTTTTTTAATACCTTTATATTCTTCAAAAAATATACTTTAAGAGCCGCGACAACATGCCCCGTGACGGGGCACGTTGTCGCATTTGTCGAGACTTCATAAAAAAAAATCATAACTCTAATACCCTGTAAATGTTTCCATGTTTTATCTTATAATAATATTACTGAAACATGCAGCTAAAATTACCATTTGGTCAATTAAAAAAAAACAAAAATAAAGGAAAAAACTGACTGAATGAAAAGTGCGACAATTAGCCCCGGTCACCCCTACTTTCAAATTATCTAGAAATACTTGGAAATATATGGTACTGGGAACACTTGAAAAAAATTACTCTCAAAATTGTGGAAGTACTTGCAAAAATTTAGAAGTACTTGCAAATACATGTTTGGTAGTACTTGCAAATATTTTAAAGTAAATTGGATGTAGTTCTACCCAATTTTGTCATTTTGTTATAAATGTAGAGGGGTGAGGATCTTTTTTTTTTGTCATAAAAATGTTCTGTCAGGGGTAGGTCTACATTAAATTGCATTGAAAGTTACATGAAAGAGTACTTAAAAAAAACTTGAAAAGTACTTGTTAAAACTTTAAAGCACATGAAAGTACATGAAGCTGAAGTTTGCAACGTTTTTTTGCAACGAAAATTCAAATGGTATATTAAAGTACTAGTTTCATAACATGCGTTTTTAGCGCACGAGTACAAGTTTAGAAAATAAGCCGCTTGCGACGAGTTTTCTAAAGTACTAGTGCGCTAAAAACGTGTTATGGAATAAGTGCTTTAATATACTATGTAAACTTTCGATGCAAAAAAACGTTGCAAACTTCAGCTTCATAAAAGTACTTGAAAAATTGAAAGTATTTAAAATAAATTGGCAAATTTGTTTTTTTTTATTTTACCATTTAAAAGTTATGCTTAAATAAACGCTAATCCTGTATTTTTAGCAGATTTCAAATTTATGCAATGTATTTCCTCTTTCTAAATAATAACATATTCATTTATTATTGGATTTTAAATCTCTTTTGTTATTTTGGGAACACAACACGTGTTAACTATTTAAAATTAAATTTTAATTTTGAAACCCGAAATGGAAAAAAGTGGATTATTTAATGTTGTATTATTTCCAATAGATAAAATATTTACCCATTGTTCAAACCAATACATTTTTTCGAGCATTTTTTTTCTGAATCTGCACTGAAAATAATTTTGTACCGATGAACACATTGTATCAATGCTTAAAATTCTTTGCATTTATGCACAAATTCATTATAACCACGATATTAAATAAATTTTACATTAAAATAATCAATTTTAAGCAATGATATAATAAAAATTTTATTGTCACAATTAAAAACGTACATCGGTGCAAAATCAATGTAATTTTATTGATATGACGTTCATTTTTATTGATCACGAAAATTATCTTGTAACCCGAGTTTTTTTGTATGACTTTAGGGATTTTCGACATAAAAATCCTTGAATTTTGAGCTTTTCGGTAAGATTTATAAGATTTATGATAAAAAATTTAATCATAATTAATATGACGCAAGCTACAAAAGTCCTGAATCGTTTGGTGATAGATTTTTTTTTTTAATCGGACAGTTCGTTTAAAAGTTATAAAACTCCAAAACCAAAACCAACAAACACAAGGTCGTCCGGGCGCCCGGGCATTTTTTAACTCAGGTATAACTGCTTTTTTACATTTTCTTCTACTTTTCATCCGAAATAGTATAATTCTGACCTTATAAGAAAATAAACATTTCCAACTCGAGAAATGCTATTTGGCCGAGGCAGAATAGCATAATAAGAGTTGTAAATGTGATTTTCTTATGAGGTTAGAATATTTTTTTTCTCACTGGCGCCAATTTGCCTTTTTCAGTTTCAATTAATAATTGAAATTTGGCGAGGGCGATAAGTGAAACGGAAACTCCCTAGAAACTGGTTCGAAAGTCAGTATAAGCCGGTGGTTCCCTCTACTACTAGTCCACACAAGTCCTGGACTTAGGGGACGCTTAATTAAGTAGAATGGTACGAAGTTAAATAAGCATGTAATGTAATTAACTCTTAATTTTTATTTTAGAGGAAGCAACTACTTCAAAAGGTGTCAATTACCCCCAAAATTACCATATTACCAAAAAAAATGTGAAAATATAATTGTTAAATATTTTCAACCATCCTTTCTTAGAACGTGATCATATTGACAGGTCATAATAAATTCATCAAAAGAACCATGGTTAAAGGAATTAAGAAAGATCTCAAAAGATAATTTCAGGGTATAAGCAGGCAGGTAGATAATTTTAAACATCTTAAATTATAGACTACCTCTATATATAGCTCGTATAATGCCGAATATAGTGATTTTCTTGACCAGGAATATACTGCTATACAGAGCAGAGGAACAAAAACAAGCCATGAAGATATGTAGGTAATGCTTTATATTCTATAGTGCCGTGCTGAACAGAAGTGGTAACTTGTTTCTTAGCCATTTTGAGAGTTTTTAATTTTCAATGTTCTCAGTCACTAAAAATTAGATTCCAAGTCAAAAAATTTCAAATTTGATTTGAATCAGAAAGATATAAGGTTATATATGAAGCTGAAGTTTTTAGCGCACTAGTACTTTAGAAAATTCACCGCAAGCGTCTTGTTTTCTAAACTTGTACTCGTGCGCTAAAAATGTTTGTTATGAAACTAGTAATTTAATATACTATTTGAATTTTCGTTGCAAAAAAACGTTGCAAACTTCATGTAGCTGAAGTTTAAAACGTTTTTTTGCATCGAAAATTCAAATAGTATATTAAAGCACATATTCCATAACACGTTTTTAGCGCACCAGTATTTTAGAAAACTCGCCGCAAGCGGCTTGTTTTCTAAACTTGTACTCGTGCGCTAAAAACGTATGTTATGAAACTAGTACTTTAATTATACTATTTAAATTTTCGTTGCAAAAAAACATTGCAAAATTCAGCTTCATCAAACTTCAGCTTCATGGTTATATTAGTCATTAAGGTTATAAAAATGTTGGATACTTAAATAGTAAAATACTGAGTAAAATAGAAATTTTTATAGTTACCACTTGTAATACTAACGGGATTTGACGTATCTTATAAATTCATGAACAAAATTATGAAGCTGAAGTTTGCAACGTTTTTTTGCAACGAATATTCAAATAGTATATTAAAGTACTAGTTACATAACATACGTTTTTAACGCACGAGTACAAGTTTAGAAAACAAGCCGCTTGTGGCGAGTTTTCTAAAGTACTAGTGCGCTAAAAACGTGTTATGGAATAAGTGCTTTTATATACTATTCGAATTTTCGTTGCAAAAAAACGTTGCAAACTTCAGCTTCATACAAAATTAAGAAAAAAAAGGTTTATCAGCGAATATTATATTATTTTGTGAAGCTGAAGTTTGAAACGTTTTTTTGCAACGAAAATTCAAATAGTATAATTAAAGTACTAGTTTCATAACATACATTTTTAGCGCTCGACTACAAGTTTAGAAAACAAGCCACTTGCGGCAAGGTTTCTAAAGTACTAGTGCGCTAAAAACGTGTCATGGAATAGGTGCTTTAATACTATTTGAATTTTCGATGCAAAAAACGTTGCAAACTTCAGCTTCATATCATTTTACGTACCTTCTTTTGTTATAAAATACTTATTACGATAAATTATTTTAAATAATAAGAGTTTGCACTGGATAAAGCAATTTAATTGTCAACGAAAGTCCCGATTGTTTTCCATAACTATTACTAAGGACCTTTGTCGTAACTTACCGTTACTAAGGCAAAATAGACGTATCTGTTTAATTATTAGTATTATACCAAGGCATTTTATCGTAACTTCTTAAATTACGATAGATACGGCAAATTGGTTTAGTAATTGAAAACTTTAAACAAAATATGGCGACTTTAATAGAGTAATTTTATTATGAAAAAATTAATTAAATCGTTTAAAATATTCATCAAATAACTCATTTTTGACAAAAAAGTAAGTTACCACCTCTATGCTTCGCACGGCAGCATAGTGGATAGCATATTACGTTTTCTCCCGATATAATTTATTTGATCTCGTATTCTAATTTTTATACTGTAGGTGGGTACTATTAAAAAGTAGCGCCTTCTATTTTTTCATACATTTTTAAAAACTTGCGCCCCTATAACTTTTTATTTTTAATGAAATTTTTTTGTTAAGATTGATCCTTTTAATTAAAACAATTTTGACTGAAAAATTTACGTCAATCTGACTTTTCCTTCAGCTATTTTCGATTTTTTTAAAAGTTTAACCCCCCCATAACTTTTTTGGAGACGGACACAAAGACATTTTCAAAGTAACTTATTTTTTTTATGAAACACATTTGTATCCAATAATTTTTTGCCCAGGAAGTTTTCTGCCATTTTTGAAAAAACTACTGTATTCTACTCTTCTAGCGCTTACGCTCAATGAAGAGAATAATAATACAAAAATATGTGGTTCTATTATAATTATTGTGCCATTTTTCTTTTTCACGTTACTAGTCTAACGTTAGTTTTCTAACAAAAACTTATATTTATAATTACAATTTTGTTCTGTTTGACTTTATTTACAACATATATTTTCTAAAGTTAGGTAAGGTTAGATTAACATGAAACTAATGTTAAGCCAATTTGTTTTTAGTTTATTATCAAAAGAGCCGTCATATTGTAAAGCAACACAAAAAATGTTTTTATTGTAAAATTGAACATGGATCCATGAAAGAATGATAAACAGTTTTATAAAAAAATCCTTTTAACTCAATGTGTTTACATTCCAAAAAATATTACTCAATTTTAAATTATTATTACGGGTGTTTCTGTCTATTGTATTTATTAAGAAATGTCAAAATTTCATAATTTTGGAATAAAATTTAGAACCCTAATTTTAAAAATAAAACACATTTGCAACTTTTCCATGTTTTGACATACACTGTCACCGTTTTTATTTTTATAAAAATAGAGGAAGCATGCTCTTAACTGATATTTTATAAAGATCCAATAAAGATATGAAAGATGTGCTATTTTTGCTACTGGAGAAAACACTTGTTTTCCATGTTGCAACTTCTAAACAAATTTTGGAACCTAATATATAATAACATGTGATAAATTGTATGTTTTTAGTTGTGCCAATGTTGTTTCCTATGATTGAAATAATATTTTCTGCGCTCAGACTGTTTTGTTTATATTTTTTTCTTCGAAAGCCATGCGTTATTATCAGGACACTCAATTCAGCAAAAAAAAATTGAATATATTCAATATACTTATATTGATAATTTTAAATATAGTCAAATTATCATCTATTTAGACAGACGCTAACACAAAATAATTATTAAATAACGTTGTATTTTGCATTTCACCAATTTTACCATGTAACTTGCTGTTGTGTAATAGTTTGCCATGGTTAAATGATAATAGTATTATGCAAAATGCGATTTATTTGGATACTATTTTGTGATGACACTGTCCAAACAGCTGTAAAATTGACTCTATATTGATCATTTTAACTAATTTGTACCTCTGTGATGTCGAACATGATGACTTCCGGTCCCAGAACAGCAAGGTTGTTCCATATACATCGTCCAACTGTTTTCAAAATCAGCATTTACATTATTGAAAAAATTTAAATCCACTAACACGTTCACAAGCAAAAACAACTTTGTAAAGTAGAATCTCGACTCCATTTTGTCAATATTTTTTTACAAACACGTGGTCACAAAATACAAAAAAATTCACAGAACAAACTAAATACAACTGTAACAAAGTGTAGATGAGGTATAATTGTTGATTTTTTGTGTATAATCCTTTTGCTTTTTTTAATAGAACTGAACACAGATAGTTGTTGAAGGGGTTCAAAAATACAAATAAACTAAAAAAATCACAAACTAAACGTTAAATCGTGGATCCCTAGTGTTGTTTTCATATGCTGTTAGTTTAATTTAATAAAACAACTATACTTTTATTCATAAAACTCAAAGCCGAAGTTACAAACGGCATTGTTTACGTATTTTCAGGACGAGCTCACGAGAGATATTACCTCTACCTTTCACGCGCCGTTTCGAACTAAAATTGTTTGTGATGCGTTCGGTAAACGCTGAAAGTGAGATCGGAAGGACTCGGCATTCGGCTTGTGAATTCAGATTTGATCCTTGCGCGTTTTCTGTCGTTTCAGCGACGGTCTCTTGCTCTCCGGTTGGGATGGTGTTTTTGTTTTCTCGTACGGGACAGGTGAATCGGAGGTTGCTGAAATTTTTTGCTGAAATCGCTTATGATGAAGTGACTTTTTTACGGGTGAAAACACCCGCTATTTAAATCGACCGAAAAATAAAAAAAAAAGTATTTTGTATTTTCTGGTTTGGAATGCCAGTATGTGTTAAAAAAAGTATGTGTGTCAGTCTGTCTGTCTGTAAACCTTATAACTTTTTATCGGAATGTCCGATTTAAAAAATTCTTTTACGAAACGACTCAGGACCTTTGTTATTTGCGTGACATCAAATATGGTTAACATTTGCGTAGGGCTAGGGGGCAAAAAAACTATCCTACAAAGCTAGAAAGAAAAACAAAAAACAAAAGGAAATGGTCCAAAATAGTAAGAAAAGTGACGATTTCGTGAAAAACGAAAACAAGAAAATTGCTGATAGAATTAAACTTTTACGATTAGATTCTGGGCTTTGTGAACTCAAACTGAACAGAGAAAATAAATGTTTTCATTTTTCCACCTGCCTAGAAAGGGTACCTTTTTCCTATTTAATTTAAGACAGTTTCCGTCAGATAATGATTTTTTTTTCAAAAAAACTTCCAGTTAAAAATGGAATACAATATTAATTTAATTAAATCGATTAAAAAATACTGCTGCCAACAAAATAATACTTTCTCACGAAAAAAATAAAAAAAAATAAAAAAAAAAAATTTAAAATTGTTTTTCAAAAAAAGTTTCTTTTTTCGTAAAACGAAAAATAAATTGAAAAAAATTGTTTTTAACCCATTTTACCCTTACCCCAATCCGATTTTTACCATGACCAGCCTAGAACTTTGGATAATCAAGCGAAGCGTTTTGAGTTATCGTGGTCACAAATTTCCAGGGCACACAGACCGACAGATCGACAGACCGACCGACCGACAGACTTTTTTTTGACGGAAATCATATTTTTTGGTCATAAAAAGTCCAGAAACGTAAAATAAAAATTTTCATGCATATGTTATTTAGGACTCTATATTTCGCCTTTGCAGACCATATGTTGATCCGTTAATTCTCAGTTATTATTAAAGATATTAAGATTTTAAATTTACTAATTTACAAGGTCAAACATGTTATATTAAAAACAAAAAAATCGACTATTTAACTATTTAACTAAACAATGTTAAATATAGATATCTTTATTAATTACCGAGAATTTTCGTATCAAAAATGCCTTAGAAATGCCAAGAATTGCATTTAAGCCAATCACACATACATATTTTATTTTTCGTTCCATCATGGACAAGAAAAACTTTATAGAGCTTTTTTTATACGAATTGACCCTTAAGAAAAGACGCATCATAAAAAATAGAGAGTTTTATTACTTTTTTTAACGTTTTTCGATGTTTTATAAGTATGTAAAAAGCTAGTTTACCGCGCAAAAAATTATCTGTCTTTCGCTCTGATGTTTATCAGTCTGTCTGTCTGTCTGTCCGGGTAGTACTTTATTAGAATAAAACATTTGCATTTAAAAGTATTTAAGTATTTGGAAATTATTATGCGTTAAAATTTTTCCAATTGTTTTTTCGCAATCTATGTGCATTTGTTTCAAAATCATTGTTTTATACACCTATAAAATCTTAATTATTTGCATACTGTGTGTTTTCCTTTGAGCGATATTCCTTTATTATGAGCCATCTCGCTTTCTCTCTGTTTTACATAAAGGATTTGAATTTATGCTTTTTAATTTGCTTTACTCGTTTTTATGCTAAACGGTTAATTCAATTACTTTTCGCGTTATACTGGCTTAAAGAATTTGGCAAATTACCCTGGTAGGTAGGTATATTTTCCGATTTAATACAGGGTGTTTCGGGGGAAAAGGGAAATATTTAAAGGATGTAAGGACAGAAATTTTTAATTTTAAACAAAATTATAAAAAAGTACAAAGAGTCAACTCTGCACGCTGATTAAGAAAACGGTTTTAGACTTTATTCGCAAAAGGAATATAGTCATTAGATTGATGTAGACTTGTGCTCCATCTATTGCAAGATGTAGACAACTACTCATACCTCTACTAGTCTGGAGACTTTGAATGGTAGCAAGTTGAAGACTTGTGTGTATCAAGCACATAGTACCACTAACGTGTGGCCCTCTTCAGTACCATAAGCAGCCCGAAACTGTCGATCTACCAATATCACTCTGTACGATGATTAGAAAATATATTGATGGAGTAATGAATTAATATTTTTATAATTTTGTTTAAAATTAAAAATTTCTGTCCTTACTAATTTTATGTCTAACCACACGTTAGTGGTACTATGTGCTTGAGAGTTGACCCTTGATACTGAAGAGGGCCAGCAGCCCAAAACTGTCAGTCTACCAATATCACTCTGTACACAAAGGACCCGGAAATGCTTTTTTTTCTAAGATACGGAGATTTTTGTTTCCGATTTCAAGCCGTTGTAAAATAATAATTAGTTCTGAATTTCTAAATAATTTTTATTTTGACAACAAATAAGAAAAACGAAACATTACTATAAAATACTTTAACCCTGTATTTGATTTTGTTAACTATAGTTAACATTACGTAACGCAAATTTTGATCATTATGGACCTTATTATTAAGGTCCAAAACAACTAGAACAAGAAAGTGAACCCAAAAAATCATCAGGCCTAAAATTGTTTTACCTATTTTTATTTTTTTAACACAATAAATTATTTTTTTCGTTAATTTAGGTTTTTATTATAAAAACCTACAAATTAACACAAATTCTCATGAAAAATTATAATACTTATTTGAAATAAGAAGTATGTATTGGTTTGGTTCATACAGAATCATTGATATATTGTATAAGGTACAGAATATAAAATTTTGGCTTCGTTATGTCGACGTGAAATAAAAAAACAACCCAAATGCTTCAATGTAAATAAATCGGACTTTGTGACATATTTAGCGCAAAATTAAAAAAAAATATAGCATATATGGAAATCCAATAGTTCAGAAACTTTTTTAACAAGCTTTTAGAATCTGTTTTTCACAATTGGCTTTAATGTTTTGATTTAGAGGAAATGCGCCTAATTTCGGATGGTTTCCAAATTTCGGATAGTAGTGTATTTAAGATACTGTCTGCAAAGGTAAACAGAAACCTACTTTTATGTGAAGCTAAAAGTCAAACTAAATCCGTCCTGTAATATGATAACGGTAGAGCTTCTCCCCTTTAAATGGCAGCACAAATCGTTTATATTGCAAATGGCAGTTTTGTGCTCAATTGCATTATTATGCTTGTTTATTTTATAAATAATCGTTATAAAAGTTCGTGATTCTGTCTTGGGTAAGTTATGATGTTAGTTAAGTTGATCCACTATTCATAATTAAGCAATTTGAAAACGTAAACATTCTACAAATTTCTAATCTAAAAAGCAGAAAGTTGCCTAATTTTGGATAGACCATTTTTGTGCATTTGATTCCCAATTTCGGATATCCGCAAGGTAATTATTATTCAGGATAACCAACCATTAATTATTATTTTTATAATGATACAACAAACTAAGATAAACAATTTTGAAAAAACGAAAATTACCTAAGATACTAAGATATTCGAAATTGGGAATCTAAAATTATAGTTCCTATAGTATTTCGTAGAAAATCGCTTAATGATCAATTTACGTCTTAAATGTGAAGGAATAACAAGAAACATAAGCAATGGGATCCAGATCTACTCTTGAAAAAAATTTTTCGGATATGTCCGAAATTAGGAGCCCTTTTCAAATGCACAAAAATGCGCTGATTTTTTTTAACCGTGTTTTTTGGAAAAAATAAACTGTAATAAAATTGCTTTTATAATAAATCATGGTTCGCTATAATAAGTTGTATCTGGTTATATAAAAAAAATATCAAAAAGTAATACCGAGTATTAAATATTGAATACATTGTAAATGGTATCCGAAATTAGGCGACTTTCCTCTACTTATATGTTATTTTTTAATAGATATTTTTTTTTTCGTTTCTTGACGTTTTATAGCCAAAAAAGATAATTTTCGTCAATTTAATTATGTCTGCCGGTCGGTCTGTCTGTCCAGGAAATTGGTGAACGCTTTGAGATAAAGACTACCTTATCCAAAGTTCTAGGCTGTAATTTTGGTAAATCTAGCGGTGTGGTAAGGGGTTAATAGAGTAAAATTCTCAAGTTGTTTCGAAAAGCAAGCATAAACTTAAGACCACTTTACACGGAGCAATTTGTACGCAAGTTTGATGCTATGCAAGTTTTGCTGCAAGATATAGCATGAGGACAATTGGACATTGATTTGCCTTTTCACGGAGCAAGTTGTACGCAAGTTTGGTGCTATATATTGCAAGGTAAACAGTGCTGCCAACCAGACAATTTTGACGTGTCTCTCCTAGCATTTGCTTTTTTAAGGAAGTTTTTTAGTTAGACAGACCGACCTATTAATAATAATAATAACTATTAACATGTGCAGTTGCTACTATATTAGTAAAATTAAATCAATTTGGTAACTTTTTTCCAGGTTGGTACCACGAAAATAACCAAAAAACTTGCGTGAAAATCGCCAAAAATAGAACATGTTCTAAATAATTTGATGTCACGAAAATGGCCTCAAACTTGCCTTGCATGCGCAGTGACTGAATCATTCTTGCAACAAACTTGCATAGCATCAAACTTGCGCACAAATTGCTCCGTGTAAAGTGGCTTTTAAACTAAATATAATATTTAATTAATTAAAAAAATACATAAATTTATTTTATATTCGATTAGTACTTATTTCCAAGAAATTAGTATTAGTACTATTTTGTATTATTTTCAGTATTTTAAATAATGAATAAATATTTAAAATTGAGAAACATTGTTACTCAGACTAACCACTTTTAATTGATTTATATTTTAAAATCTCGGTATCTTAGACCGCGCTCTAAGATACGTATTCAACTTTTACCAAGCTCACTACATGTTTACGTATATACAAATATTTAAGCCACTTATCTGAATATTACTTGATTGTTTTTGGGAACCTTCTTTGTGTGTGTAATAAATTGGCAGTGCGTAATTTTTTACAGTGTAGGTCCTCCATGAGTAAAATCTGTATATCTGCATCTGTTAGTTACGCCTTTTTAGAACTAAATTACTAATTCATAGTAATTTTGCATTTTAAGTTACCACACTGCTTTTATTATGCCCATTTCACCTTCCACGGGGACCCCTAAAAACCGGAACACAATGCCCAATGTGTTGGGTCCTTCTTTATAATAGATACTCTGTGGCGTTAATAATGTAATTGTGTAGTGGGTAGAAATTGTACGGACTAGATTATTAGTATGGGTGGCAAAATATGAATTTTACTTTTCCAAACCCAAATTGGCCGTGCATGCCAAACCAATATTGAATAGTTGGATAATTATTATTTATTATAATAAAGGAAACAATAGTTATTTATAATACAAGGGCAAAAAGTTAAGTTTTTCGATTGAGTAGGTTTTTAGAAGCCGAGGGCCGGCTGACGGGGCCGGCCCAGGGGTAATAAATCTACGAAATCGAAATTTAACTTTTTGCCCGTGTAAAATTCAATATTTTTTATTCGATTGTTACTAATTTTAATAAATTATTAAAATATACTTAATTTTAAATTGCAAACATTATTTCTTTTTACTGTCTTATTACTTATCTAGTTATCCATGAAAAATTGATATTCAATCAAATCGCTGAAAAAACAATTAAATCGTTTCTTTTGTGTGCGGTTTCATTTTCAAATTAAAAAAACTATAGCTTGGGGATTAATTTCTGTTAAAATGTGTCTGTTATGAAAATATTATTACTTCTGAACCGTTTTATGTATATTATAAATATTGAAATTGATTTTACAATTGAAATTTTGTTAATCAGTTAACATATATTTTGAGGCTATGTTATAGAAGAAATTTTTATTTTGTATGAAATAATTATAATAACTGTATCTGGTCAAAAAGAACAGTTAGTTCAAGACCAAAAGTGACCTAAAGGTCATATTTCTTTATAAATATTACAGTAAAGGTAAAGCATCTTCTTTTAAAAAGCTTGAAAATAACAAGTTTTAGTTAGCGGGCGAAAAAAACTTTTTTGGCTCTAGGGCCACAAAGTTCAACTTTTCGCCCGTAAAACATGAACAAAAAGTGTCTCTTTTAGAATCAATCGAATAAAAAAGATATTATAAATGAGTGTATGTTGGTATAGCTGGTATTTACTTAAAAGCATACCTACTACTTTAAATCGTCGTATCGTAATTTTTTTTTTATTTGGGAAGTCTATATACAGACAGTCCGACAGGCAGACGGTCCTTTTAATATTTCTTACAAATTCGATAAAAACAGGTCTACATATATAAAATCTTTTGGTCCAGGTTCATTTTTGACGACATAACTATTTTAGTGGCTATATAAATAAAACTATAGTAACGCCATAAACGAAAGGCTTGTTTATAAAAATGAACTTATTCCTGTGAAATAGCAGTGTACCATTAAATCGTGTCTTATATCATTTTTAATTAAAGCCCCAAGTAATTGATTGTAAAGCGTATAACCGCAAATAAAGTCGTTATTACACTTTATTGGAACATTTAAGTGACAGTAAAAAAAGTTTTAAGGTCTTCCAGAAATAGGACGCCGATAAAGAACGAAGAATCAAAAGCCGACAAAAAAATACCTATTTGTGCCAAAATAATACATTAACATACTAGTTTTAAAAGACAATATTTTTTGGCACGATCACGAAAACGTCTTTAAAAAAAAGTTGTTAACATTTCAGTCAATTAAATTTATTTATTTATAAATATCGCACCCGCGCGCCATTTCGTTTTATAAATATTTGACGTTTATTATCAGGAATCAGTTTCAGTCTCGTATTTAATTTAAGTGAAACTTAATATTATTTTAGGGAACGTTTAAGTATTACGTAACACAAATTTTGATCATTTTGGACCCCCACCCCCTCCCTCTGTAACGCTATTTTCCTAACCATTAACATAGGCGTAACACTCCAAAATGGCATCAATATTCCTAATATTATTTCGGTATGTGAGTACTACTCTTTTAAACACTACTTTGAAGGTCAATTGGAAAATAGTATATTACATAACTAGTGTGGAAAGTGATATATTTCACGCGAGTGGGAAGGTTTACGTACGAGCCGCTAGGCGAGTGAGGAAACCCCACGAGTGTATGAAATACACTTTCCAACGAGTTATGTACACTATCTTTCTTACGATCCCGAAAAAATATTTAGTTTCTTATTTTAAAATTTTCTAATTTTTATTAATTTTTAAGAAAAGCAAAGCACAAAATAATTATAAAGAGCATACAAATTTATATGGGTTGCCTATTCCTAAATAAATGCCAACTTGAGTTTACTTATTAAATTAGATTTCTGTGGTTATGCTGCCATATAAGACAGTAAAATTGTACTGTTTTACATTTCATAAGAAAAATACTCTGTATTTTAATGTTTTTTATGTAATGTAAGGTAACTAAATAAAAAATAAGTAATTTTTATAAGATCTAGACTGTCTAGACAAGACAGTAATGGTCAAAATAGTAACGTTATAACTATAGTTTCTATTTTTGACATGAAAAACAGAAATATTTGGATTAAAAAACTTAAAAGAGTGTGCTAAATGTCATTTTCATAGAGGATCGTAGGAAAAATCCCTTACCAATACTCCTTAAATTAAATATAATTTCCAATAATAAAAAATAAAAACAAAACTTTTATATTTAAATATTAATCATACACGCCACGCCACAATATAAGTCGATAACTTTCGGTAAGAAAGGAATAGTAAACAAGTGATGTCTTTATCACAAAGCTTTCTGAAGTTTATGGTTACAAATTTTTGTGACGACCAACATACTGAAATAAACTTTTTTATATATAAAACCCAGAGAAACATAAAAAATAATATATATTTTTGTAACGCTAAATTTTCTCACTTTTATCTTTTATAGGCGTTTGTTTGAATTAAATTCAGTTAAGCCCTTGGTTAAACCTTTATACCATACAAAAACTTTCTATAGTATTTTTTGTACGAAACTAAATTAATTCGAAAACTTTTTTTTCAACAGCTCGGGCGCCCAAGATAGGAGACAAAAGTTAAGACACCCTTAATTTACATAAAACTACGCTATTTTACGTTTTACCATGGTAAAAAGAAAATCACATCCGGCAATAAATTTTTTAATGAAATGGGGGCAACTTCTTGACTCTTTAATAGATATTACATAAGGGTAGATTCATATTTAAGTGGATGTTTCGAATATATATCCAGTTAAATCAAGCAAGTTAAAAGAAAGAAGTTTGGATTCAACGACAAGTTTTACTTTGATAAATTAGTATCTGTTAAACCAGGTGACCGGTCACTATAATAATTTTATTACTAAATTACGGCTTAACCCTTAACCACAAACGTGAGTGAATTTGACTCCACCGTCTTAATTCATTGCAATGTCAAATATCTTCCCCCACTCATATACTCAACACCGGCCTTTAAGTTCAACATTACTCAGATCGATAAGAAAGTTACAAGTGATAAGGTGTGTGTGTGTTTTTTTCAGTTGCTTTTCACCCGTGAAACGAACAACATGTACTTTTGGAAAGAATTAGGTAATCCGTTAATCGCGTTTAATTTTTAGCTTCAAGTGTTTTAGTATATTTATTTATTTGCTATCTTAGATATGCCCTGGATTCGATTTTATATATTTTATAGTGACTGTATGGACGATGTGCAGTAAAATGATGAACATGTGATTATATTGGAGTAAGAAGGGAATTTCATGTTTTTTAATAGTTTATAATGCTGATAAATTTTGAATTAAAGAATGCTTTTTGATAAATTTTAATTTGGAAGCAACTAACACATGAGGAAGTTTTTATACGTACAGAATTTTTTTATAAAATATTATTACAAATTAGAAAAAACAGCCTTGTCAACAGCTAACACAACCAACAGCAAACACGAAAAGGGAAGAATGAAAAGAAAAAGAAAAGATCTTACAGAAGACTGGAAATTTTCTATAATCAATGAAAAAAAGAAGAAATCTTGCAAAAAAAAGAAGAAAAAATAATGAGAGAATTTTTTTTTCTGTGTAGAATCTTATTTAGGGTTTTTCTAATAATATGTTTGTTACCTGTTACCTGTTAAAAAAGAATAATAGCGTATGAGGGTAAAGGTATTGATTTTACGATTGACTAGAGCTGCCAACTTGATGTGCGACGTTCGATTTGATTGGGAAAATTTTCACAGTAAAAAAAACAATATTGAAACTTCGGTTAACCGGAAAATTTCTCACAGGAATTTGGATTTTGTAGATTTTAGGTTTTTTATTCAAGAAAAACTTAAAATTTAAAATATATTTTTCTGCATACTTACTGTTATAGCAGATTGTTGTCTTACCTGAAAAACAAAACAATTATTAGTTCATACACACAAAAAGATATAAACATATTTATTTAACATAAGGAATATTTAGGGACATTCTGTCCAGTCGACATTTTCAGTAGTTAATAAAACGTGAGAAGAGTATTAAATAATATTATACCTACATATATTTATTACATATATTTATTATATACATATTTTATATTATGTGTCTATATCAGTTTTTTAACCATATACTAATAATATAATTAATATCTCTCTCGCTCCGTTTATAAATATTTTATACTAAATTACTTCTAGATTAAAAGGTTTATTTATTAAATATAATATTTAAAAACTTGCAAAAGCCGTTAAATTTATTTAGGATCGGATCTAGAGTCCAGGTAAGGGGGGTAATCAGATTTATTTTTTGGCGCATTCACCAAAAATTGAACCTTCTCAAGGGAGAATAATTTTTATTTTTTTTTATTAATGAAACAACAGGCGATTTGTTTTTAAAAAACTTCAGGAATAATAAATGATATGTAAAGTTGTTTAAATTCTTGCATTTTATACTAATTTTCTCATAGGGATAATTACCCCCTTCCCAAAGAAATTTGAGTGAATTTACATTTCTGTTAAAAACTATATTTATTTGAAATAAGAATATATTTCTCTGTGTATATGTGTAAAATATTAAAACTGTACGTGTTTATTAGCAAAACAGTAAAAACTTTACCACTTAGTGACTACTTTACTCTACAAGCAGGTAGGGCGATATATCTCTCTCAATCGAGTCTTGTAAGCCTTAATCTGTAACGTAGGAGATTTTTTAAGACAATTTAATAGATATTCAGTAAGGTGGAGTGAAATAAACTTTTTTTCGAAAACGTGGCTAAATTGCAACTCGAAAAAAACCTATTTTACTTTTTTTACACTCATAGAGCTTAAGGTCATTGTCTAAAATTGAGCTCTAAGACTTAGGGGTGGGTTCCTAAGGTCCCTCAAAATTTTCCCAAAATTCGGATTTTTAATACGATGACTTCCTAAAAAAGTAATATTTCTACCTTTACTTAGTTATTTTGAAGTAAAAGCCTTGTAGATTTGAAAAAGAAAATATTCCGCTTCTTTTTATCCATTTATGCATAGTTTATACCTCTGTACACTAGTTAAAGATGAATAGCCTAAAAATTTATGCAAAATTGCAGCTGCAGCTATCAGCTTCAAATTAAAATACTGGATTTGTTTTTTTTTTCTAATTTATATATTTCTGCGAAATGACACTGAGTACGCGTGGAATTCTCAATTCTCAATTCTTCGATAAGGCTGGGGACTCATCCCTATTTACCTAAGTACAGAATATTTTTGGACTCAACTTGAAGAAATCTGCAAGTGTGGAACATTCTAAATTAACCGTTTATATATTTCTCACATTGTAATGTAGTAAAATGCATTGAAAACCTTAATTTTCGAAGAAAAACTGGCACCTTAGGGGGAAACCAATATTTTGCACACTTTATTTTTGTCTCAAATTGCAACTGTTGGCCCCTACCAGTTTCACGTTTTCAGAAAAAAGTTTATATCACTCCACCCTAATATCAAGTACAAATTGTTTTTATACTATTCTGAAGAAATACAAACATGGAACCGAAACCAGTCAGTTAATTCAATGTTTTGTTGCCATAAATTGTACTTCATTATGGGCATTTAAATAATTATTTATTGTTTCGTATTTACTTTTATAAACTTTTATAAACACGTAATAATTCAAGTTAAATATAGATATATCCTATTTCCTAGAATTATGTTATTTATGGAAATATGCGCCTGAGAAAAAGAAAATATATGCTACTATTTTCATTAAAAAGAAAAGTGCCAAAAACGTGTGTAATCCTGGTTAATAAATACTACAGGATGGTTAAATGTGCCGCACATGTTCCGTTTAACCCTTCAGTACCGCGTTACAATTTTTTTCGATTTTGCGACTCTTATAAGCTCATAATCACACGCATTTTGCGTGTTCTTATAGGCCCATAAGACGTCTCTACTTTTTTTTCTGTTCGGTTGGCAACATACAAAAGCCTATTTCTTGAGGTTTTGCTTGCAAATGTCAATGTCGATTTAAAGTTTAATTTTTTACAAAATTTTTTGTTTGGGTTATTTTTTACCGTGTTAAAATTGTGGACTGGTTAATTGCAGTAAAAAAAGAAGAGATGACTGTAAAATATATCAAAATATCATTTGTTCTTAGAATTTTAAACTTAGTGTAAACTGTAATACCAACCCAAAACAAAATTCCCTAAATCAGTCATCAATTTAAATGTAAGTTTTTTAAATTTTAGAGCAAAATAGAAAAAATTGTATAAAGCACTCGTTTCATAACACGTTTTTAGAGCAATAGTACTTTAGAAAACGAGGCGCTTGCGGCGAGTCCAAACGAAAACTTGTACTCGTGCGCTAAAAACGTATGTTATGAAACTAGTAGTATACTATTAAGGTTGCGGGCCAACGTTAACAAATAATATTTGGCCTTTTCTGAAATGTCTTATTGCAGGTGTTGATGCAACAATGATGTATCTAACTTTTTCAAAAACAACTATATGCATGCGTTTAAAGCTATTTATTTATTTTTTTGGTTTTTTCAAAAAAGAAACGTTTCTTAAATAAAAAGTAAATTTTTTAAAAATTTTAAATAAAAAAAAAATGTCTAAATGAACTTGACTGAAAGTGTTCTTTTGTTGGAATCAGTTATTTTTAGCACCGGCCCTACTTAGCAGTTTAAACTGGGTACCTTTTTGTTGGATTTACACAGTTTTTTTTTGTTATTTGAATAATTGCCACACCCATTGATTTATAAGACAATAAAAAGAATATACGACTTCATGGAGTATCTCACTATCAAGTTACCCGATTTAGGTAAAAGCAATAACAATAAATATGGTTTATGGTCGCTGAATAATTATAACATAAAATTAATTGTCCTTGTTCCTAATAAATCCGATTGTTCAGCTAAAATTAATTGATATCAGAAATTATGTAGAAAATTAGTAGTAATATTAGAAACTATAACTATTTATAGCTCTAGTGACGGAGCGCTATACACCGAAAAAAAATTATATATATATATTATGCCAAATGAACTTGAAATAATTAAATATAATTATTTCTTTGTAAATGGTTTTTATTTTATTTTGAACTAAAGTAATATAAAATTTACAGAATTTGGCATCGTGGTGAAATAGTGAGTAGAGTGTTTTTCATGATCTATTTCGAAAAACCTAATCAATAAAAGTATGTAGCATTTATATCAAAAACTGACTGTTTCGTCGGACAAAGTACGATTTTTAGTAAAATGGATTAGATTGCGCTAAACTATTTTTTCAGAAATTTAATTAAAGAGACATCTTTTATCAGTGTATATATTATGGTATTATGGTTCATAAATCTGAAACATTACTTGTGATTTAGTTTAATTTAGTTAATAAGCATCATTTTAAGACGATTACGATCCAGGCATTTATATATACATGGTGCTCTATTGATACACATTAAAAGTTGGAGTCAAAAATAATCTTAAAAAAAGCATTGTCTGTGTATTTATTGCAAATTCTCCCATCTGTTGCCATTTTACATTCAAATATAGTATTTCTTTTACAAGCTCTTAGCTCCATAAGTTCCAACTTTCAATTTATAAAATATAGATTCTGCAAACTTGGTTTGATGATTATTGAATTTGAGCTTTCTTGGTTGGAGAATGAATTAAATGACGAAGAAGATTAAAGCACTGCAAATAATAATAACTTTTAATTTTTAAAATAAGATTGTTCCAAAAATATATTGTCCCTGAATTCAAGCCAAATTATCCCATCTGCTCCTGTTTTACATTCAAATATAGTATTTCGTTTACAAGCTCTTAGCTCCTGAAGCTCCGACTAATCCTCTAGGAAATTTAATAATCCAAACAATGTGTATTGTTTTAGTTTGGATATCAGTTAAATTCTATTTGTACTTCTAATTTCAAAGAGATATGTTGCCTGAGGGAGTTCGACAAAATACCCCTTTTCACGACTAGCCTTAACACATACCATTATTGACTTCAAATTAAAAACTTATTCTTGTCATATCAGAGAAATAGAATTGTTGGTTGAGAGATTGTATTTCAACAACATTATTAATTTTTTTTATTTATTTACTGATGGTACATACACGGTAAAAATAAATTACATTAAATTACATAGTCCGTAAATGGTAAGAGACCGGAATGGTAAAAATTACATAGTCCGTAATGGTAGATAATGTTTTGCATAGACCGGAACAGTAAAAATTACATAGTCCAAAATGGTAATACTTTGCATAGAACGGAACGCTAAAAATTACATAGTCCAGAATGGTTTGGACTTTTTGACATAGAGACTTGAAATTAAAAAAAACATATTTACTACTTAGAAAATTTTTGTTCCAGATTACAAGTATCTGTGTCAAAGCTTTTTTGAAATATCGTAGCGTAAAGTTCATTTGGTTTAATAAACCAAACGATTTGCACCCTTAATACGAATATAAACTGCTTACATCTTTCTTTAAAGATCTATTGGTTGATAAAGATCGTAATTTATAATGAATGTAAATTTTAGGCCACAAATAAAGCATTTAAATATCGTACATAAATAATTTTTACCTTTTTTTACACTTTTAACACTTTAACCTAGCATGCGTCACTATCTCTCTAACAATAACAATATTAAACGGTCCGTCTTATGATGCGACGCCTTCTTGGTTATTGTCCAAAGCGCACGCGCGTCTTAAAATAACATAGCCCGACATTGTAAAATCATGTAAAAATATGTATATTTTTTTACATTATTTTACATTCTTTTACATTCTTTTACATTCTTTTACATTCTTTTACATTATTTTACATTATTTTACATAAAATCATGAATTATGCATAGTCCAGAATAGTAAATTTACTATTTCGTAGTATGTAAATTCATGTATTTTTACATTATTTTATATGCAGTTTTTCAGTGTAGGACAGGAATAAGTCATGGAGAGCCACAAAATGCATAATCATGTCTTACACTGTAAAAAATAAATATAATCATAGGTAATGTGTTGCCATGCAGAAACAAGTAAAATTTACGAGATTTTACATGTAATTTTACAATTTTTTATGAAAAAAGTTGTAATTTTTGACCTTCTCCCCCCCACAAAATCTTCTTCGCTACGGTCCCAATTTAATTATTCCAATAATTTTTAATTTCCCCGATTTAATTATTTATTCACTGACTCACTGCAAGTTATTTTCAATACATTTTTAGTCCAGTCAAATTGCAAATGTAAATTGCAATAAATGTACACGGGCTGACATTTTAAAGTGTAGTAATGGATGATAACAGAACACCGGGTGATTTGCCTAAGGGGTGTCCGCTAACTTGAATGTTAGGGGTGGGTTGCTTAATATGCATCTTACGATGAAAATGCATATAACCAATTTCGATCAGGAAGAAATTTCCAACAATCTTTGTTTGGATGATTTTATTAATATATTAATAGCAATCGAGTTAATTTAAAAATAGCCATGTTGGAGGTGAAATTGTTTTTTTCCATTTTTCGGCCATTGGACGATAAAAGTGGTTATATGCAAACTTGTAGCTCTTAAAATTCTCTATAAGTTTCATATATTATAAATTTTCATAGGTACTTTGGTACGGTTACAGAGGGCGCAAATCGACTTTCACCGCCCACTGTAACCGTAAAAAAATACTATGAAAATTCATAGTATATAAAACTTATAGAAAATTTCAAGAGCTACAAGTTTGCTCATGACAACTTTTATCCTCCGATGAACAATTTGGCTGAAAAATCGAAAAAAACAATTTTACCCCCAACAAGGTCATATTTGAATATTTATAACTCGATTGTTATTAATATATTAAAAAAATGATTCAAACAAAACTTGTTGAAAATTTTTTTCTTAACAAAATTAGTTATATACATTTTATTATTATATACATATTTAGCGAGATAACCGCACTCACCCCTAAAATTTAAGATAGCGGGCATCCCTTACGCAAATCACCCGGTGAAAAACTAAGAAGAGTGTTCTTTTACTACCCACTACTACCCTTTAAAATATCAGCCCGTATACATTTATTGCAATTTAACACAGGAATTTTTCGTTATTTGACTGGACTATTTCTGAAGATCTAAAATTCGTGCTATTCCACGATAGTTAAGGGTGGGAGAACAAAAAAAATACCACAATAAGACTGTAAATAGAAATAAGCTACAAAATAATTAAAAACATACAAAATTTGATTTTTTTTTAGTTTATAATTCTACTATAGGTTCCTTAGAAAAAAGTTAAGTTAACTTGGAAGATAATAACGTAACCCCAAAAACAATAAACTTTATTCTCAAAAATATTGTGTAGGCCATGACTGAAACTACTTCTTTTCTGGACTCGACTCGCACCTCGTCTGGAAAACTCGCCCGGTGAAGACGTTGTTTCTAGTATTGGGGTACTATTTGAAAGTTAAGAAGTGATATCTGATAGACAGACGTATTAAAAATACCGCTGTTCTAACCTCAAGGCAGGCATTTGCATTTCGGCGCCCTGAAGCAAGTCTTGAACTAGGCGCCCCTAGCAAAAAAAACACCCTCAAAAAAAAAGCTTTGTCCCTGACGGTTTCAACCAAAATTTCGGGCTCTACAAAACAAAATTGGCTCCAAAAAAATTCTCTCCAGAAAACAAAGCTTTGTCCCTGGACGGTTTCTACCAAACTTGGAGCACCTACAAAACAAAACAAAATTAGCGCCCAAAAAAAAGCTCACTCAAGAAAAAAAACTTTGTCCCTGAAAGTTTCTACCAAGACTTGGCGCCCCTAGCAAAAGTTAATAAAAAACACCCTCTAAAAAAAGAAAGCTCAGGCTAAAAAAACGCCCCTCTTTGGCGCCCATTTAGGCTCGCGCCCTGAAGCAGGGGGTTCACTTGATTCATACAAAGACCGGCTCTGTCTGTCCTTAAGAGGTCCTTTTCTGGTTCCTTTCATTTATTCATCCTTTTTTATCCTAGTGATCCAGCTAGTACGGTGCGTGCAGACTTACGGGCAGACAAACTTGCAATTATTTCTCAATGTGCACGAGTATATAACTAAAACTTATTCTATTTTTCTCTGGTCACGCAGTACTATTACTAATAATTACTTAGTATTTACTTGATTTCATGTGATAAATGAAAAACGAGAAATAATACCACTACCACTGATGCATCACACCCAACTCCCAAGTCCCTGTTGAAAAATGCCTCAGCCGGATACAGTTTTTTCTTTTTCCTATCTTGACAAATAATATATTGATCTTTTTACAAAAAAAAATCAAAAGAAAAATTAAAAAAATTAAAACGTTTCCCAATCTTACTTATGTATATTTTCAGCAAAATTGAAAATCAGTAGAGAAGAAGTTCCTACTTTAATTTTTTCTTTTTTCAGTGAGTTTATTTTCAAACAATTCCCATTTACACATGAGAAAATAATGTTGAAAATAGTTTATCTTAAAAAATTTATTACGGTTTAATTCGTAATTTACGAATAAAGTATAAAATTAGTTTGCCATCTTCAGATTATTTTCGTTGTATTTTTAATACTGAATGTTATTTGTTAATGCATATCTTTTATTTATATCGCCACCATTGGTATTTATTACTTGTGATATTAAATACTGCAATGTGTGTATTGTATACAAAATGTTGTCATAGTAACATAGAGACCGTGCTGGTATATTTGGATCCCCACGCAACATGTGTTTATGAATACTGTAACATTTTGTAAATTATATCACAGTTATAGTTTGGTATACTTTAAGTTGTAGTTGTTGTGTTATTGATCTAGTTTAAAGTATGTTACAGTATTTAGTAAAATAACAATCGGTAAATAATACCAAAATTTTGATTAGTAATAAGACAGAGAAAAGTAAAAAAAGGATCGATTATTTTGTCGGTGTGTAATTGTGTGTGGTTGCAATCTTTATATTATTACTAATCATAATTTTGGTATTATTTACCGATTGTTAATTTTTCTGAATACAACTTAACAACAACTCAAAGTATACCAACTATAAGTGTGATATGTTTTACCAAGTGTTACAGTAATTTTTACTATAACATGCTAGTATTAGTAAACACATGTTGCGTGTGGATTCAAATGTACCAGCACGGCCTCTATGTTAGTATGACAACATTTTGTATACAATACACACATTGCAGTATTTAATATCATAAGTACTAAATACCAATTGTGGCGATATAAATAAAAAATATGTATTAACAAATAACATTCAGTATTAAAAATCCAACGAAATTTTCTGTGTATTAACTAAAATTATTTTATGAAATAAATAAAAGCTTGATGGCAAAGTTACATATATTGCGGATAGAAAAAACACTTTAATCTTTACAAAGAGGTAGGTTCAAAATTTAACTTTAAAATGCATTAAATTATTCATTATTTAATGGGAAAATGTATATTTTTTGTGATAATTTTACTACAGTTTTGACACTACATGTGCTCATTCTAACACTTAATATAGTCGTACCAATGACGTAAAGTAAATCTGGACAAGGCTTTAATCAGCGCGAGTGACTAAAATGGGTGACCTCCATTTTGAACCTAATTTATTGCGCGAAATTGCCAGACTGTGATTGAATATATTACCAACCATAACAAAAAGTCTCTAGAAATTACTAACTAATTTTAACGGTTTTACGATTTAAAAATTACGTTCAAAATGGTGGATGTGACAGAGATAGCATTATGAGTATGAGTAAGAAAACATGCTCCACTGTGAAGAAACATTACACCAGAGTGAAACCAGAAATTTTGATGCGCAGAAGGTTAATGCACAGTCTAATTTACTCTTATTATCCGTGGCTGAATTAGACTGCAGTGACTCACACCTAAAACGTATTATGCTGCTCTCGTATAAGGGATTCAGCAGACGGAGTTACGCGAACCGCACCCGAATTGGTATGATCCTAGCTTTTTAGCACAGTTTCTCAAATGAGTCACTGTAGTCTAATTCAGACAAGGATAATATGTCTATGAGTCGTACCGTATCTAGCAATAGAATGGATTTATTCTATGCTTGAAATTTGTATGTATTTGCCTACATTCTAAACCAGTCGTAGAAAAAAATAACTCTGGAATGTATGCTATAAAAAAATTGTATTGATAGAGCTGAGTTTTGGTCTTGACCAAGACAGTATTTTTTTGGTTATTCACAGCAAACAAATATTTATGGGTATGTTAGAATGTCCGGCTGGGTTATATAATTCTCTCCTAGGTGCAGACATACAAAAAAACAATACCTAACGCTTCCTGTTTTGACTTAACTATGATTATAACCATAACGTTGCTTTTATTATTCTCGGTTTTCTTTCAAAACCATATTATTAACCGGTACTTAATCTATATTTTACATCAAATATAGTCAATTAAACGAAGTTTATAATAAAGCAGCAAAATTATAAAGGGCATTTTTCGCAAATAAAATAAACGCATTTTCTATAAAATAGAATGGATATATCTAAGTAACTTTTATTTATAGTTATTTATTATTTTTTACACTGTTACAAAAATTAAATTGGTTGCCCTAGACCGATTTGTAAACTTTTTCGTAGAAGCAATTTTTGAGAAACCGACATGTAATTTTTATATATAATTACACAAGAGGCTGAGAATTATGTGGGAAAAATTCGCTGTTTTCATGAAAATTTTCTGTCTGGAAATAATTACGACCGGGGCATCCCCCTGAAGTAATTATTTCCTTTGACAGCAAATTTGAATGAAAAGTCCAAACCTACTTTTATATTTTATTTTATCGCAAAATGATAAAAATTGGTTTATTACTTATCTTAATCGCATGTATTAAGTTTTCATGCGTGACTGTGGATATGCCCTTAGTCACTTACTGCATGTTCATAAAAGTCAACCTATAAAAACTGTAATTAAATTTTATAAAAAAAATATTTTGAGGTATTTTTTGTTAAATAATAAAGTAATAACAATAATTATAAATAGTAATATATTCATATTTAATTATTAATTAGTTGTAGGTATGAAATCTTTTTGTAAAAGAAAAATACTAAAAAACAAAATACTACATCGATTGTGACTAGAATTTTCTACAGAAAATTTCCAATATAACTGTAATATGATCGGACAGAAATAAATACGTGGTCAGAAATATTGTTAAGTGATTGGTTGATAAAAACGTTAAAAAATAATCTTTAAAATTACATAGCGTTACATTACATTACGTAATTCGTTATACAGGGTGATCAGTAACTGGCATGCCAAAATTTAAGGGGTGATTCTACATCCATTTAAAACTAAGCAAAAAAGTATTCTCCACCGAAACAACTAAATTTAATATTAAAGGAGTAATAGCCTTTTAAAAAGTAACATTTTTAGTGGCACAAAATGCTACTTCCTTTTAATTGTGTAAACGGTGGCTCCTGTTAAACTATATGACGTTTTTTATGTATTTTTTACAAAAAATCCAAATAAAATACACATGAAAAAGTTTGGGGCAAATATGTGTTTGAGGCAACATAAACTATAGTTCTCCGCATGAAAGAAAGTCTCCGACGAAAGGGGGAGAATCATTCGCGCTCCCTTCTTTCCGTGAAGAGCGTTATAAGGCGTGCGTGCCTACAACGGGCCTCCCACTTGCACACACATTCCAAACATATTTCCTGTAGCCACAGATCCGTACCTCAAACTATAGTTGCCCTTATTATTATTATTATTATTATTAGTAGTAGTTACCTTATTTTTAGTACAATTTTAAAGGGATGGAGCTCCCTTAAGGCTCATTTCCGGGCCAAACTTTATAGGAAGTTTTTTTTTCATATTTTTCGATGTAAATAAATTTTGGAATGATATACAGGGTATGTGTAAATCAATGTAAATCCATGTAATTTTAAATAATTTTGCATTATTGTTGTAATTTTGTGTAATTTTATTTTTAAACAAAAACTTTTACTATATCAAAGATGTATTACCTAAATGTAAAATCATTTCAGTCAATGAAATTTATTCAATAAATAAAATTTAAGAAGCTCAAAATTAATGAAATCCTTCCTTGGGAGTTCATATTTTCTTCCTGACTAAAAAAACATCCATTAATATTAATATTCAATAAACATCTCGTTATTGAAGGTCCTTTCCCTTTTTATAGGACCTTCGTTAGTCGCTTCAGCGGACCAAAAGGTCACTCGTGCGGACACCAGCCAGATTCGTTTTTCCTGATTTTGAAATTACCCCGACTTGCCCCTCTAGAGGGCTCTAGAGCTCTATAGATTTGGCTAAGTCAAGGAAAAATACGTTAACAATCAAAGATCAAGATTACGATGTAGCAGTTAACACACTATAAATTTTATATTTTTTTTAAAAAACAGTGAACAGTTTACTCTTTATTGAATAGTGTTAAACAGCGTTTAGTGTTTGGCAAGGGCGTAGATGTTTTTCTTCTATGGGGGGGTAATACCCAGGGCCGGCCTTTCTGCGTCCTAAAGCAAGCCTTAAATTTGGCACCCCTAGAAAAAGAAAAAACACCCTCAAAAAAAAAACTTTGTCCCTGACGGTTTCAAGCAAAACTTGTCAAAAAAAAATGCGCCCAGAAAGATGCCCTCAAGAAAAAAAGCTTTGTCCCTGGCGGTTTCTTCCAAACTTGGCGCCCTTGCAGCAAAAAAAATTGGCGCCCAACCCTATGGGGGGGGGGGGGGGAATTTGTATTTTAAATGCACATTAATGTACACCCTGAATTGTGGCGATTTGCCTTTTCGGAACAAGTGAATAGATGATAGTGACCATATCAATAGATGGCACCATCTCTTTTATATCTATCTAACGTTTTTATTTCAATATTAACAACATACAGGATAGACAGTGCTGATGATTCTCAAGAAAGATGAAAAGTCGGTACACTATTTCCTGTCCATTTGATTTTAACGAAAGATAAATAATTTTCTATATATTTTTTCGGTTTATAACCGACTGACAGTATATCAAATTGTACTGTCGATTCTTAATTTATTAAACTTCGCAATACCGGCTAAATGTACAAATCATTGTTTAGGTCCGTTGCATTTTAAATGCACATTACTATACACCCTAAATTGTGGCGATTTGCCTTTTAGGAACAAGTGAACAGATAATAGTGACCACATCAATAGATGGCACCATGTCTTTTATATCTATCTAACGTTTTTATTTCAATATTAACAACATACAGGATAGACAGTGCTGATGATTTCCAAGAAGGATGAAATAGTGCTATACACTGTTTCCTGTCCATTTGATTTTAACGAAAAATAGATAATTTTCTATATATTTTTTCGGTTTATAACCGACTGACAGTATATCAATTTGTACTGTCGATTCTTAATTTATTAAACTCTGCAATACCGGCTAAAAGTACATATCATTGTTTAGATCCACTGCATTTTAAATGCACATTACTGTACACCCTAAATTGTGGCAATATGCTTTTTGGGAACCAGTAAATAGATAATAATGAGCACATCAATAGATGGCACAATGCCTTTTATATCTATCTAACGTTTTTATTTCAATATTAAAAACATACAGGATAGACAGTGCTGATGATTCCCAAGAAGGATGAAATAGTGCTATACACTGTTTCCTGTCCATTTGATTTTAACGAAAGGTAGATAATTTTCTAGACATATAATTGTTTAACACCACAATTTTTACATCTTCTCGAAGTGACAGTCCAAACCCGAAAATGCAAAAAATTGACTTTTTGGTCGATTTTAATAACGGTTATTTCCACCCGTGAAAGAACCTTATGGTGATATTGGTTCAAAAGTTATGCTTTTTTCTAGACTTTTAGATAAAAAACAAAAATAGATTTTTTGTCGGATGGTAAGTATTGAGTTATCAGGGACAATATGTTGTATTTCTATTAGAAAAATCTCTCTTTTTAGCATTACTTTGTTTTTCCTTAGCAGAAATAACAGACCTGGAGGTGGTTGGCCGCCTCCCGCAAGGAGTTTGTCGCACTTGTTCCTGACAGCGATTTATGTACACAACTTATTAATTGAGGTAATTTAATGTTGCGGCATGATTACGTTTGTTCTTCTGCTGTTCCTGTTATTAATGAAGAAGGACTTTTTGTGTGTTTAATGTGACCTTTTGACTTGTGTTAATATAGGACTACTGAAATGAAATAATTTCATTTGTAATAATAAAAGGGCTTTCCTGTCTTAATGAAAACTTTTCGCAAAAAAAAATGAACGGACTTCTGTGTCTCTAGAAAGTAAAAAATAAAAAATACTTAAATCGGTGCCAATTTCACCATTCCCTAAATTTATTACTAACAATTGTTTTTTCATTATTTTATTATTGTTTGCTGTGAAATGGCACCGACTTAAGTGTTTTTTATTTTTTACTTTTTAGAGACACAGAAATCGGTTCATTTTTTTTTTCAGTTTTTATTTTTTACTTTTTAGAGACACAGTACTTGCAGATTTGTAACGTCATCTAAGCTAAATTATAATTGTCCTTCCATCTCGGCAAGCTACTGACGTCACAACGCACTGTTAGTGCGTTGTGACGTCATTATCTTAGATAAATAAATTTCTAAAAAATA
The DNA here is from genome assembly GCA_958510825.1 of Brachypterus glaber. Classification (NCBI taxonomy): domain Eukaryota; kingdom Metazoa; phylum Arthropoda; class Insecta; order Coleoptera; family Kateretidae; genus Brachypterus; species Brachypterus glaber. The sequence goes on along the minus strand of OY294047.1, from coordinate 13,750,098 downwards.
AAAGTAATATTTTTATTTCAGCGCCCAAGAGTCCAACCAACCTTATTTTAAACCAGTTACTAAAGAAAATCTTGTTAAACTTTAAGCGTTAAGCATTAACCTTTTCGCTCCGGGACTGTTCCATGTATGGACCAACAAGAAAAGCGAACGTAATAGATGTTCATAAGGTCAACTTAATGCACTAAATTTAGGAAAAGTATTGAAAAAAATCCTGGTTACTTCTTTGACTTTCAAAATTAACTTTGAAGGTCAAACAATGAAAATTGGTATACCTACGTTTTATGAGACGCTGAATACGATAAAATTAGTAAAAAAATTCTAGTGACTTCGTTGACCTTGAACTTTGAAGGTCAAAGTATGAAAATGCGTATTTGCGCTTGAAAACTTGAAAATTGGTGTACCTAGATTGTATATATATAACATCTTTATTAGCTTCTTAGCTCAAAATTTAACAAAATTCAAATAATTACAATACATGGTCTTAACTAATTAACTAATTCTAAAATAAAAATTCTAATAACTAATGACTACATGAAAAAAGGTACATAAAAAAACATTACGTCTGTACATAAAATTTACATTTACATTTAAAACTCTTTATACTTGTACAATTTTGAATATTTAATGGCAATTCATTAAATAACCTAAAACCTAAAGTAAGCACATTGTCAAAATCTGTTTTGGAATATAAATATTGTTTCTACGTCTAGTGTTGTAGTTATGAATTTCATTAGCATACTGTATATTTTCTGTAATATGACTGGGTACCATACAATTTTTTATTTTAAAAACAAAAACTAAAAGATTGTAGTTTAAAATTTGTTCAACACTTAAAACATTTAGTGTATTTAGCATGTCTATTATTTTAGTTCTTCTATTACATTGCAGAATTGCCCTCATTGCACGATTTTGTAAAATCTGCAATTTATGTTTTAGCTGGGTGTTTAAAAGATTTAACAAGGTACTACAGTAGTTAAAATGGGGAAGAATTAAAGACTTATAAATAAGAGTTTTTGTATATTGAGTGACTTTGTTATTTAGTCTATATAAAAATCCATTTTTTTTAGCTATTTTCTTACAAAGATATTGAAAATTTTCACTAAAATCTAAACTTGGATCTAACATCACTCCTAAATATTTAAAGCTATTTACCCTCTCTATCTCAATATTATTAATTTTTATTTTTACTTTTGAATTTTTAATTTGACTTAATTTATTTTTAGTACCCAAAATCATAAGTTTAGTTTTATCTGCGTTTAACTGCATTTGATTTAAATTAAGCCAACTAAATATATGTTCTAAATCAATATTTAAAAACTTTTCTATGTCTTCTAGAGATCCAATAAAATATAATATAGCATCATCCGCAAAAAGTTTAATAAAGCAATGCTTTAACCTCTTAACTATATCATTAATATATAAAATAAAAAGTAGGGGCCCCAAAACGCTACCTTGCGGAACCCCTATTTTTACTTTTTTAAACTTTGAGTATTTGTTATTATATTTTACTCTTTGGTATCTATTTTGCATATAACTTTGAAACCACTTTAACACCATATCTTCAATTTGCATGCTGAGTAATTTTTCGAGTAGCAATTCTGGCTTAATGGTCTCAAACGCCCTTTTAAAATCCAGAAATACGACCCCCACAAAATGATCTATCTGCCATAGTTAATAAGAATATTAGTAAATAAGTCTATCTCACCGACTTTGAAGCGCTAATACCCAATTTCATGCTTTGACCTTGAAAGTTCAAGGTCAAAGAGGTGACAAGAACTTTTTTTACTATTTTTATCGTATTTAGCGGTTCATAAAACATAGGTATACCAATTTTCAAGCTTAAATACGTATTTTCATTATTTGACCTTCAAAGTTCAAGGTCGAATATGAATCTGACATTTTTTTCACTATTTTTATTGTAATCAGCACATCAAAAAACATTGAAAAGCCCTCTTAAACCTTCACTTATAATTTTTTACATTAGTCTTAACTTTCTCTCCGGGAGTGGTCCATATATGGACCAGCACTCCGAGTCGCGACTTGTCATAAAAAGTTCATTCATTTAAGTCATGAAATTCAGCTAAAATGCGAGGTCAATTTTAAAGGAAAAATCCCCGGAGCGAAAAGGTTAATCAAATAACGCCTTATGGTAAAATCATAAAATTTATCATTTTTTCTTGGTATTTTAATATTACAGGTCCAAAGAATCAAGTTTAGCGGCATTTAAAAGATTTTCAGTTTGCCGCAATATTTGAGTGACCCCTTAATCAAGTTATCCGGCTTATCCGAGTTTTTCGATATTTCTCTAAAAATTTGGTTGGTAGTAGAACCAAATTAAGCCGTTTTTAAGTGAAATTGCTTTAAAATTATTAGATTTATCTTAATTATCCGGCTTACCCGGCATTATCCAAGCGTCAAATTAAAACGGGACCACCTCATGAATGCCCTCTTTAAGTTGCAAGAAGTTCAAATTCCGTTCATTCGTTCCAAAGTTATGCAGGAACAAACATAAAAAAACAAAGTCACACGTCGAATTGATAACCTCCTCCTTTTTGGAAGTAGGTTAAAAACTAATAAAATTTTACCAAAATTCTTAAAAACTAATAAAATTTCACCGAAGTTCAGTTGGCGGTTTGGCTAACTTAAAAAAAATATATTTAAATGTATTTATATAATTTTTGATACATAATTTTAGGGTCTTTTGCCGCTAAGAGAAAGTTTTATTTCCTTGGCAATATTATTTTTTAAACTAGTATGTATGTAGTGCATTTAATTCATGTTTTAAAATATTCGCAATATTGCGAATATATTTATATTTTAGTTTATTTTATTTAGTTACGGAAATTACATTTTAATAATTAGTACATATGTAAACATATAAATAAAAAATATTATTATGTATCACAATATCAAAATATAAATTACGAATTTTATAAATTTACAACTAACCTATTCAGGTCTTAAGAACTAAGTTGCTTTTTAAAATTATTTATGTTAGTGAAAAAATTCAAATCATACATGTAAGCAAGCCTGCATATCGTTTTATTTTATAATAATTATAATAACTATTATCCATATAAGTGCACTTAAACATTCTTACAGCGGCTTAAGGCTATTAAAGTTATTGATATTAGCATTAACAGGCTTCCTAAATAGATAAATTACTCCAAAAGGATTTCAGTAAAAAAAAAAGAAATGCATGCCCCAAACAAAATACACCATTTTGTAAAAGGTCTTTTTTAATTTTAATAATGATTTGATATTCAGGATCTCCCCAAATCGCTGCCCTCAAACGGGTTATGGTGTGTAGCACCTTGTCGTTCTTATCATATCGAAGTATTTTTAAAAAATTATGTATTTTTTTGGAATATGCATTTCTTTTTTTTTTCTGCTGTTCTTACGGAAATAGCTATTAAAACAAACTTTTTCCAGTATACAAGAGTACACTAAAAAAAATTACCTGCTACAGTCCAATAGAATTTTACAATTATGGCGAAGGCGCATAGTTAAATCTACAATTAATCTTGAGTTTCGTTTTAAATTGAATGCGAAAATTTATAATAAATACACTGCCCAGTAAAAGAGCTTTCCCATTTCATACATCCGCGCGTAAAATGGATTTTTGATTATTAGATTTACTTTTAGCAACCTTAAAAATATACCAATTTTCACGAAAACTACCCCCCGCCTGTTAGGGGGTGCAGTTAAAACTTTTTTATTATCAGATTCTCTTTCAGCAACCTCAAAAACCCCAATATACGAATTTTCACGAAAACTACCCCTCACCCCTCAGGGGGTGGGTTTAGAATTTTGTTCTTATCAGATTCACTTTCAGCAACCTCAAAACCCCCAATATAACAGTTTTTACGAAAACTATAACCCATCCCTCAGGGGGTGAAATTACAAAAAAATTATTATCAGATTCATATTCGCCAATCCCAAAAACCCCTATATACCAATTTTGACAGAAATATTGAAAATATTTAAAAATATTTACTCCCTCTCGGGGGTGGAGTTAGACAAAATTTATTATCAGATTCAATTTCAGCAACCTCGAAAACCCATATATAGCCATTTTCATATTTTTCTAAAAAAAAATGTATTTTTCCCCAATTGCCCCCTTTGCCGCCCCCCAATGTTCACCAAAAACAATCCCGAGCTAGAACTTTTGGTAAAATACCCGTATGTCAAATTTCAAGTCTCTAGCTTAAAGCGTTCTTAAGTTATCGTGTCCACAAGATTTCCCGGACCGACCGACCGACCGACCGACCGACCGATCGCCCGACCGACAATTTTTTTTTTGCTTGAAATTGATTTATATGGACATAAAACGTCATAAAACGCAAAAATACGCAAAAAAAAATTGAAAATTTTTGCACGAATACAAGGCTTTCCGAAATTTTGAAAGTTTTCAAAATTGACTGCACAATATATGTAGCTATATTTTTCTAAGGCGCTGGAAAACCTGTTTTAATTATTATCTGAAAGGAAAGTAATTTTCAAGGGGAAAATAATACTTTTTACAGTGAGTTCTTGTGATTAGTTTTTTTTACACCTAAATTTGAACAGATTGCAAAGAATCGTATAATAAATTGAGGGGCATTTCCAATATGTGAAAACAATTAAAAACTTTCTTTCAACAGAGACTTAGTTCGACGGATCTCCACAATTCCTTAACTATCCTTGTTTCAGGACCAAACAGTCCCTCAGCTCCAGGAAAAACAGATAACACTCTTTTCAACACCTATGTATGGCTATATACGTAGGTACTTACTACCAAAATGACCTTATTTGTCGGTAAGTACAGGGTCATTCAGACATATTTGTCAAAATCTGAAGAAGTGATTCTGCATAAAAATATGAACAAGTTTTTAGAAAACAATTAAAAAAGTCCAAACCAAAGCATGAAGGGTCATTCTTACCAACTGCTACCACAGCATAAAAAAATAAATAATATTATTATATATTTATTTAGATATTGGGTAAGGTTATAGTTTAAAATTTATCAGGAATTTCCAAATCTGTTGTAGTGAAATTCCAAAAAACTTGTAAAATTCCCAAAATTGAAAGATTAGGTCCCCTAAACGACCCCTAAATGAAGCACGATACACTGTAAAAAATGTTTGTAGTATATTTCCCAACAGAAGAATAATTTAACGTATAAGGTACTTAGGTAGTTTTCCCAAATTAAGTTTGAAATTTTCTGAAAACCTTCAGGTAATTTACGTAACATTTTTTGATAAAGTACGTAACAACTATAATAATTTCTGAAAATCATATTTATTTATATTTTTATTATCTTATATGCTTATTAGGAAGTAAATCTTTCAAAAATTAAGCAAACGCAATTAAAAAAAAAGTCCAAACCTAGCGAGACTACTCGACTTATACCATGGTTGGGCATCTGGCATCCGAAACTCAATTTTCCACCACTTTTGGGTCTTGGGGTGAATTCCAGACGTCTAGGGTCTTTTCTGACCTCTGATTCAGATTCAGCGTCGTAAAATACATAGGAATATTATGTTCTGTTTCACGAATCTCGGCCTTTTTTTTTTGTGGGGATGTGTAATCCAGAACTGTAACCTACGTACAAGGTTTTTATGTAGCTTGAGTACACATAAATCTCACAGTGCTAGAGGGGCCGGCCTCTAAGCACTGATAGTTCAATTCCAATAATCGTTAAAAGTCCCGAAAATGTAATTTCTTTAGCTAGAATCAGAAAAAGGGATAATAAAAATGTCTAGGAATCATTTCATTACCAATACCAAAACGAATTTATCGGGTTTTGTGGTATTAAGTACGGGTTGAGGTTAATTTCGTAAAGAAATGGGGTCAGAGTTCAATTAATGCTATGTTCTACGCCAATTGAAAAAAATAAATAAATATAGAATGCTACGACACAAGGAAACCCTTCAACTATTTTTCCTAATTGACAGATCCTCATTAAAGAAACTAAATCCTGAAAATATTTTAAATACGTTTTTTATTTATTTTTTGCCTAAATAGGTTGTTATAAGGGGCTTCCGTTCAGTAATTCCAATAAGTTTTTTAACAAATGTTTATAACATTTTATATAGTGATTAAAAAAATATATATACAAAATTTTTTTATAATGAAAAACAAAAAGCAAAAAAAAAATTAAATTATTATTTTATTTTATTATTAAATTAAATTATAAATTAAATTAATTAATAAGATGGATCAAAGAAGACTAAAACGCGAGTAAAATACGACGGTAACCCGACCAAAACACGTGTCCTGTCGTGTCGTGTCGTGTCGTGTCGTGTCGTGTCATGTCCTGACTGTTCTGTTTTAACCATTCAAAATAAGTGTAGATCAAACACGACTAAAACATACCAAAATACGATTAAAACATGACGGTTATCGTACTAAAACACGCCGCGTCGTGTTTTAGTCGCGTTGACTTCACATCCATTTCAATAGGGCCTTCTATTTAAGAATATGTCATTCTTTTTTAGATTATTAATAAAGTACAAAAATATTTTTTTAAGTAAAAATATATTTTTTCAAATTAAATTTCAAGTAAAAATAAATAAACAATTGTTTTTATAATGTATAAATAAATAAAAGGCTAGAAAAACATGCAATTACATGGTTTACTGGATTTATTATGAAACGCAAAAATAGTATATTAAGCACCTAATATGCGACCTAAGTCTTTAGTGTTCGAGACAGACTTAAGACAGTTCGCATACGTGGTGCAAATACTATTTTTTCTACTACCTAAAGCTAGTAACTCCAAATATCAGTTAAACATAAAGTTTAAAAATTATTTTGACAGCTGTCAGTTTGACAAATAAGTTGAAAAAAGTTAGTGAGTCTCAAATTTTTTTCATTATTCGTCAATAAACAATGCTTAACAACAGTCAATAATAAATGAGTTCACTAAATCTATTGGTTGCCAAGGTAAACAAGCCTTGACAACGGTAGATAATATGTAAGCTAGCACTTAATTAGGTAGTAGAAAAAAAATAATTATGTTCTCCATGTAAGAACTAAGTATACTTATATATGTGTATATATATATATATATATGTATTTGGGTGTATATATGTGTGTATACATAGTGTGGAGTATACATTCTTTATGGATAGCAATTTACATGGATTACATTTTACATTTTTGTCTGAATTTCGCAAGGTATAATATGTTGCTAACAAGGGTTTACTTCTGCAACAATACTTTTGTGAGTCATCTGAGTACTTTTAATACCTACTTTTAGGTATACTATTATAAAAACATTTGTACACAATTTAAATATTTTAATGTATATTGTATTTTTTTTTTCTTTATTTCTTATAAAGGGTGTATTTGAAATAGGGTAGGAAATTTTAACAGGTGATTCTACATGATAAAATATGACAAAAAGTTCCTATAAACATATGTCTAAAAATGCGTCATAAGGGAGCTACGCCCCTTTGAAATTGGCTAAAAAAATCGGTTTTCATTTAATAACTCAGGAACCCTTTGAGATATATTAACGAGGTTTTGCACGTGAATTAATCCTAATAAGGCCCATCTTTGTATGTCATTTTCACGTACTTATTTAAACCAGGGGTGTGCGAAATGGGGGGGCATTATCAGTTTTTTGTCCCAAACTTTTTTCTGTGTAACTTTTTTGCAATTTTATTTTTGAAATATAATTCCTCAGGTCAAAATACATAAAAAAGCTACTCTTGTTGTAATACTGTAGGATTAACCGTTTTCGAGAAAAGTTCATTTGAAGGTGAAATTTCACGGTTCTAGGACGAAAAATTAAATACTAAAATGTCGAAAACCAAAATTTTAATGATGCAATGTTATTCTACATCAAAAACTAAGAAAAAAAGTTTCCATACATGTAGGTCGAAAAAACGCTTTTAAAGCCCTTTAAAAATGGTGCATATTTAGGAGACCATAGCTCCATTAGGATTGATTTTTGGAAATACCTGTATATAAGGTTTTTTTCTTAGTTTTTAATGTACATTCGCCCTGCATCATTAAAATTTTGGTTTTCAACATTTTAGTATTTAAGTTTTCGTCCTGAGGAATCATATTTCAAAAATAAAATTGCAAAAAAGTTACACAGAAAAAAGTTTGGGACAAAAAACTGATAAGCCCCCCCCCGTTTAGCACACCCCTGGTTTAAATAAGTACGTGAAAATGACATAAAAAGATGGGCCTTATTAGGATTAATTCACGTGCAAAACCTCGTTAATATATCTCAAAGGGTTCCTGAATTATTAAATAAAATCCGATTTTTTTAGCCAATTTCAAAAGGGCGTAGCTCCCTTATGACGCATTTTTAGACATATGTTTATAGGAACTTTTTGTCATATTTTATCATGTAGAATCCTGTTAAAATTTCCGATGCTATTTCAAATACACCCAATTTTTTTTACCAACGCATGACTTTCCTTGGAATAAGTACAATTTGTCGGAATTTTTTTATATTACTAACGGAGCAAAAATAAATATATGTTTTTAACTCCCATTCAGAATATAAAATTAACCAAATATATGCAAAAAAAAAAACTTGTAAACCAGTGCAGTTATAAAAACAATACTCAATACGACTACTTATCTGTCAACATGAAAATTGAGTATAGGTATGGCTCTATTGACGTATAATGCTACCAACTTTTAAAAAATAAACGATTCACAGAGACACTTTTGCCATTAAAGATAATGTCGATAGTCCTTTTTATGATGTTTAAAACGGGTTGGCATTTCCATGGAAATATTTATTTTATGTTCACTATATGGGAAATGATTATTATTTCGATTTTCCAGTAAAACTTTTATTAAAACCGCTCTGATATTTTTATTTACAACAAACATTTTGTATAAACTGTTATTTAAAAGTTATGATTTTATTAAAATAAATACATTTTTCCTATTATATGACAATTTAACACGTTTTTATTCAAATATTTTGTACATTTTGTATGTTAAACGTTATGTTGCATATAAATATAGCAGTCCTATATTATATGCTATATTATACACTGTAAAAAGTAAACTGAATATTCAGTTACAAACGGATGGGAAATCGGAAATTGTTATCCTATACAATTGTACTTGGATTTTGCTAAAAACAGGAAACATTTCATGTCTGTCCTTAAATATTAAAGTACGTAACTTTAGAACTATAGTGTAGGTAACTTTAGAACTATAGTGTTATTAACAAAAAAAGTACTTTAATTTTTAATTAAAGTACTTTAATTTTTGTACTTAAATTTGTGTAGGATCATAACTTTCTATCCATTTTTAACTAAATATTCAGTTACAAATGGATAGGAATTTATGACCATATACAAATGTACTTTAATTTTTGTTAAAAACACTATAATTCTGAAGTCACGTACTTTAATATTTAAGGACGGACCTGAAATGTTGCGTGTTTTTAACAAAAATTAAAGTACAATTATATAGGATAATAACTTTCGATTTCCTATCCATTTGTAACTGAATATTCAGTTTACTTTTTACAGTCTAGCAAACATGCTATGACGCCTTTATAACTAAAAAAAAAAATTGAAATTATAAAATTACAACGTGGCAACATGACATCTCTTTTTAATTAGATCATATATACATAGATGCGCCTTGAGTCCACGTCAAACCGAAATGTTTTCATTGCTATATCCAGGTAGATTTCACCTTCCCGCTTCTGGTCACCACCCACCGCTATAGTGGTTTGTTTACAAATATGTTATACTTCACCTCCTCGCAACCTCACCGCTATAGTGGTTTGTTTACAATTGGCTTGGTATATGTTTTGCATAAAACAAATCAACATTAATGCCATATCTATGTATATATGATCTAATCCCTTTTTACGCTCTGTCAAATGCGAACTGAGTCTTAGTTACTGAGCTATTCTGCTGGCCAGCACCGCAGAATACTTCCCACTAAATCCATGAGTGGGCTCGACGCGCTGATGCTGTATTTATAGTATTTATAGCTCTAGTACACATTACTATCGGGATATCTTACGTACAGGTATTGTATGTATTTAAAGACAAAATCTTAAAAATTAAATATAAAAAATATGAAAATACGTGCTTATATATGTACTGGAAAGCAGTGAGGGGACTACACCTCGTAATTTTCTGCAGATGAGACCTATGTATACAATTTTACAATTTATTACAAACTAACAGATTACTTGTCTAACTTTTTTAAAAGCAAGTTTATCATATGGCACGATAAATTTAAAAGTTTATTTCTAAATGATATATAATGTTATAAATATTTTAAGGTAATAGTAGTAAACAAATGGTATGAAAGGGTAAGCGTGTGGCTTTGTAATCACCCTTATTAAAATTGTATGGACTAAATTACACCAGAGAGGCTATAGTTTATAATTAGCCGTACATTTCTGACGTTTTAGGTGAAACAGTTTTATATTATCTGCCCCTTTGACGGACAGTGGGGCAAAATCGTGTTGTACTGGACAACATTTTGGATTTTTCTTAATTATTTTTAAATATTTAGGGATTAATAAAATATTAAAAAAAATTATATTTAGTATATAAAAGAATTCATAAATTTATAATAATGGAATACGTTCAATTTTCTCTAAGAAAAACATTGTCCAGCTTCGTTAGAAAGCATTTTCAAACTCATATTCAAAGGAGCTTCTTTCTTATATACCGTGCGATTATAAAGTTTGTTTGTTTGTTTGTTTAACCTCGTACTATTCTACTTAATTAAGCATCCCCTAAGTCCAGGACTTGTGTGGGCTAGTAGTAGAGGGAACCACCGGCTTATACTGACTTTCGAACCAGTTTCTAGGGAGTGTCCGTTTCACTTATCGCCTTCGACAAATTTCAATTATTAATTAACTGAAAAAGGCAAATCGGCGCCAGTGAGAATCGAACTCACGATAGTAGACTTGCTATACATACGCGCTAGCCACTACGCTATGCCTCCCATAGCGAAGTGCCGAACACTTTTTAATGCAAAACTGGCATTAGCAATGAGTAAAATTCAAGAAAGCTGTGTGCGTTTTAATGACCACCGAGCTGTTGTACGTAGCAATCACATGGGCTTATCGCGAACAACTCTAACAGAGGCGTGGCTTTAAACGAAGGGTATTTTTTTTTTCAAACTGTTCGGCACTTTATAATCGCACTGTATATATTTTTAATTTCATATCTCACTTGTTATTTTTTTATTTAAGTTTTATATTTAAATAATATGGCATCTGGTGGTCGACATTTTGTGTTTATCTAACTTCTATATAGGGTCCACTGGGGCTATTATGATACAAACATTAAAACTTTTACAAAAAAAAATATATAATTTTTTTTTAATAATCTCAAAAAATTCCTTGTTGCAAGCAAGGGGCTTCTCTGACCAGTATTGAGGGCAAAATAGAAGAATAACAGTAGTTGACAAAAAAAAATACAACAAAATGCTGAATCCTAATAGCGACAGCTCGGGGCTGGCAAAAAGGGCCATAATGGCCTAGTTGCCTGGCTTGTAGCCTCCCCACCCTTACTACTACTACTACTGTATCCTAATAGCCCTACGTTTGGGGCTATTGTGATACAACGCTTTAATTTTGTGAAAAACTATTGCCCTTTCATCATTTTTCCTGAAATTTTGACAGCCACCCTTTAAGCATTTTTAAGTTAGTTAAATCAAATTAATTTCATGTTTTTTTTTTAAAGTTGTCACTAAAAAAATAAAAGTTTACTAAGCAAAAATTTTAGCTAAAGTAGAAATATTTTTTAATTTTCCAAATGTTTTATATTTTTGCAAAAGTGAATGTGACTTATAATTCATTATATAATTCTCTACTTCGCCAATTTTTCTTACCTTAATTTATAGAATGTAAAAATTTTTGGGCTAGCTGTATCATAATAGCCCCATTAGTTTGACTGTATCACATTAGCCCCAGTTGACCCTACCTAGTCACTCGAGTGGCAGGGAAAGTCTTTTGTTTTTATATTAACGTAAGATTTTTTTTTGGAATTTCATAGTGAAAGGTCTGCCTAGAATATCAAATATTTTATCCATTTTTTTTTAACTACTTTAACTTAACTGTTTTTTATTTGTTTTATTGATAGCACTAGTTGTTATATTATTCACAGCACCTACACTAGAATAATATTATACGGTAGTATCGAATTTTCAAAAATCGTCCTAGGCAAAACATTTTTGGACATAAATTTGTTTCATGAAAAAGTCCGTCACGATTTTTGGAAACACGATAACTCAAAAACGAATAATCCGATCGACTTGAAATTGCTAGTAAAAAAAGTTCTACGAGGGTGAAGATCCCTATTGTTTTTGAAAGTAATTCCCATAAAAACCAAAAAAGAAATGGGGGGTCAAACTTTTAAAAAAATCGAAAAAAGTTGAAAGAAAACTCCTAACGTAACTCTTTCAGGAAAAATTACTCTTATTTTAAGGATCCATGCTTTAATTTTTGAAAGTAATCCACCCAACAACTTGTCTTACTTAAAAAAAAAAATAAAAAACTATTAAAAAAAAAAATATTTTTTGTTTTTTTTTTTGCAAAAAGAAAATAAAAAAAATTGAAAAATTAAAAAAAGTACTTTTTTTTTAATCTTTTTAGTTTTTCAAAAAAAGATGTTATTTAGAAAAAATATATTTTTGTTTCCCGAAAACGAAACAAAAAAAATATTGTTAAAAAATGTATTTCACAATTTTGTCCAGTAAAATTCAATTTTTTCCACTGTACGATATACGTACATATTTCATATCTCCAGTCACAGCCATAAAGTAATGACCTTTTTGACGAGCATAAGGTATAATTATAAGGTTTTATATGACAGTTAATTAAGGGTTATATTCATACATGTAGCACATATTAAAAAATATGATGGTATATAATTAATACAGTAATGTGACAAATTACTTTAAAAAAAATAAAACAATCATATGCTATTTACCGTATAAATTACACAGGCCCACAAAAAAAATTGTGAGTCTTAGATTCCAATATGATATTCCTATGTATTTTTTCACGCTGAATCCGTAACCCGTTTAACCCTTATAAGTCAGGATTTTGACATAACCTCAAAAAACCATCGAAAAACTACTGAGACCGCTAAAATCATCTACTCCATACTACTTTCACCCCCTTCCTCCAAATTCGTAATTTCGTAACCCCATAATCCCTTAACCTCGGAATACCATTACTCCATAACCTCAAAATCCCGTAACCTCATGAAGTAGAAAAATCTGGTTGGGGAGAACAGAACAATTACGTAAAATTTTTTTGTAATAAGTAACTGTATAACCCTAAAATGCCATCACACTTCCTAACCCCTTCATTCCGTAACCCCATATATTATAACCTCTTAACCCCATCATCCTATTCTGTGGAGAAGTCCGATTCTCGAAATCATAAGAGTTTTGTGAGTGAAGTCATAAATCAAGGTCTACTTCATTATTTTTTAACCGGACTTCTCCACAGAATAGAAAAACGGGATTAAGGGGATATAGTATATAGGGGGTTACGAAGTGAAGTGATTTTGAGGTTATGGTGTTAGGAGATTTTGGGGTTATAGAGTTACTTACCTATGACTATGTTCCACAAAAAAAACTGATGAATTTGTTCTGTTTTCCCAAACTAGATTTTTCTACTTAATGAGGTTACGGGGTTTTGAGGTTATGCGGCTATGGTATTATGAGGTTAGGGGGTTATGGGGTTCTGAGGTTGTAGAATTAGCAATCTGAGGACAGGGGGGTGACAGTGGTATGACATAGATAAGTTTAGCGGTTTCAGTAGTTTTTCGGGTGTTTTTTGAGGTTATGTCAAAATCCTAACGTGTAGGGGTTAAACAGATTGCGGATTCAATTTCAGCGGGAAAAAATACATAGGAATATCATTATAGCATACATTTTCTTTCGAAAACATATAGTGCCGGGTCAGTTATTAGACTGCTAGTCAGTTGCTTTTAGGGCATAAACGGATTAGAGCTATATGGGAGGATTGCACAGTATTTCTATAAAAAGGTATTTGGGAGCCAAGCAAAATCATTTTAATCTTTAGATAGGTTGATGTTGATTTTTTTAAACAAAAATCAGACTTTTATGATTTTGCATTTTGATTGATGTTGATTTATCTAAAGATTATGAAAAATTTATAAAAAAATACAAATAAAAATCAGTTGTACGGTATAAATGAAAAAATAATATTTATTGCATTATTGTACAAAATTTTAGATTACTTAAACTTATTCGGTTACTTATTTTGAGCTCAAAATAGAAAGAGTTACATTTTATAAACAAAATTATATCATATTATGAAAAGTCACCAAAATATATAAGTAGGGTTTTTACTGTATATGCAGTTTCGTGTTTTATAATAAAAATAGAATGATCTCACCATATTCGTTGTAAGTATGTTTTGTACGACATCCTGGAGTTTACAATAGCCTCATCACAGGTACTTGTAGGTTAAAATCCCATAATATTGTAGGTAGTCATAAAAATATAGTTCCAGGATGGAGGATAAACTTGAGGTTAAACGTGAGGTTAAACGTGAGGTTAAACTAATTGAAAGAAAAATAAATGTAATTAACGCTTGAATATAAAATAAAGAAAGTTTTGCTTACCATGAGATTTTCTCATGTGGAAGTGAGGTTAAGTATTATTAACTACGCATTTTTGCGTTTGATCTAAAAATAGATTAAAGAAAAGTTAGTTTGATATTTAATAAATGATTTAAAATAAAAATAACTTACGTTTATCACATCGGATATATATAAAATCCAAATATATAAAATCTACATGCTTCGTTCAAAATGTCTACTCGCAAAAAGAATTTCTGAAAGGAGAAGCCTTGCGCAGAATCGTAAAGACTGTATTTCCGCATCCGTTAATTTGTTAATTTAAAAATATGGCGGGAACCTCGTTACCAATATGGTATTTATATTATTGCTTCGCATTTTAAAGTATACTCTCAATTTATACATTATAAATATTATATTATGTTATAATCAAGTATTATATTTAAAATATAGCATAAAATATATTGAATACTCAATGAAGTATATTTTACTGCTATATACCCCCCTACGTACGGTAGAAAAGATTGGAAACAGATCTTTTCTTCAAAAAAAAACTTAAGTATAAACTACTCAACTAACCTAAACTATTTACAAAAGGGGTAACAAAGTTACTTATTTAAGCTACATTTAATTAAAAATGTAAATTTGGTTTCTGCCAGAACCAGGTAAGTATTATTGAAGATAATACAAACGAAAAGGAACGAACTTATTCCTGAGAATAATTGTAAATCTCGACTATACAGCCAGAAACAAACTCCTAATCTCTAATAAAAAAAGCAGAATGAAGTCTCAATTAAGGACTGAGATTGGATAGTCAGGCACATAACTATCACTTTTAAAAACTATAAACTATAAAAAGCATATTTAAACAAAAAGTAGGATCCTAGAGTTTGACAATATAACGCCTTTATCTCGGCCACCTCCTTCTTTGTCAAAAACTAATCATTATACTTTATGTCAAACATAAAACATTTATTTGATGTTTAACATGCTAATTACAATGTGGGTTCTTTCCATCGAACACTCACATTCGAGCCACGTCAAAATCAGGAGAAAACTTAAAAACTATTATATACAAAACTTGTATACATATATACTTATCTAAATATATATATATATACACATACAAGAAAGTCAAAATCAGGTAAGTTAATATATCTATGTATTTTATTAACAGCTGCAGTCCGTTAAAATAAAGATATTTAACTTATAAATGTCAAATCAGGTAAAGTTATAAGAAAATTCAAAGAATTCAAAATACTAAGAACGTCTATATAAATTTAGAAAATTTTGAGATAATATCGAACAAAATTTAGGAAAATATAAGGCAATATTTAATAAAATTTCAAATTAAAATTTGAGAAAATTTCAGGCAATATTTAAGATAATTCTAAATATAAAAAATTGTAGATTTACATTAATCTTGAGATAAGTTAAGAAACGGAAAATTCATATTTTATTGTATGGAATGATCAGTGCCATACAAATATAAATTTTATGTAGTTAAAAACAAATCGAGATAAATTGAGACAAGTTGAGACAAGTAACAATATTTAGCTCTTTTATTACTAAATAAAATTAGTAGGTAATATATTTTTTACTTATAGTCATGTAAGTAAAAATTAGAGATAATGTAATTTTGAGATAATTTACTTTTAAGCATTTAAGCAAAAATCAGGTATAATATATTTTTGAGATAATTTATTATTATCTAGGTAAGTTAATGTAGATTTGAAATTTAGCCATTAAGACATCTTGAGATAAGGTGTACATAGATTTTTATGAATTTTCTAAAATTTCAGAGTAAAACTTATATTAAAAAATTCATCTTAATTTTTATTTAGAAAATTCAAAACAGAAAGTTATAAGAAGACTTTTTCCTATTTATTCATCAGAAAGTTCATCCTGATCATGATCTATGTAAGCCTTAAAATCTCTTACATGATAATTACCAGTAAGACCTGTCTTAATATCCCTTAATGTATAAATTATATTAGATACTTTATCTTTTATTTGGCATAAGACATATTTAGGAGCTAGTTTAGAAGTGAACTGCTTGGATTTATCAGATAATTGATGATTTCTTTTCCAAACCATATCACCAACAGAAAATCGAACATCCCTTTTTCTCAAATTATAAACTTTACAATTCCTCTCATAAGCCTTTGTTAACCTTTCTTGAACAAGTTTAAAAAGATCATTTAATTTCTCTAATTCAAGAGAATATTTAGTTATGGTATCATCTTCAGGAGTAATATCTTGATTTAAATCTAATTTTTTATAATATTTACCAGATAGAGGAATTTTCCTACCAAACATTAACATTGAAGGAGTTACTTTAGTGATTTCATGCACACTGTTATTAATAGCAAAAGTGATTTTTGAGAGTTCCTTATCCCACTTTTTATGTTCTTTACCATTTATAAAACTTCTAATGCATGTTTTTATGGAACGATTACTTCTTTCAACATTATTTCTTTCAGGGAAATACCTTGGTAAATAAAAAATTCGTACTTGATATTTATTCATTAAATCTCTGTAAGTACTACTCTGAAAAATTGTAGCATTATCAGAACAAATGCATGAGCAACATCCATACACTAAAAATATTTCATGTTCAAGAAATTTAACTACTGAAGCAGCATTCGCCGTTCTCATAGGTTTTGTAAAGACAAATTTAGAAAAAATATCGGTAACAACTAATAAATATACACTCTGAGACGAACTCTTAGGAAATGGTCCTTGGAAGTCAATAAAAAGAAATTCCATAGGAAATTGAACTTTGATTTGCCTACCCATTTGACCAAATGGAGCATGATTGGGACTTTTTTGAGCTTGACATATTTTACAAGAAGCTACAAACTTAGAAATAGTATTTCTCATTTTAGGCCAAAAATAATCCTCTAAAATTTTACTATAGGTTTTGAAAAAACCAAAGTGTCCTGCTACAGGTGTAGAATGACACATTTCCAAAATCTTTTGTCTCTGAGGATACGGTACAAGAATTTTCCATTCGGAAAAATTAGTTGTTACTACCGATTTAGAAGCAATAAATTTATAAATTAACCCATTTTCACCGATTTTAAAATTTGGATACGAATCTGAATTTTTATGAATTTTAATTCTAAAATTTTTATACCAAGTATCCAAATTCGTATTATCCACATCAAGTGAAGTAGAAATTGGGTAATTTAAATCATTATTACCATCTTTAACTAGAGAAATATTAGATAAAACGTTAGGTAAATTTATTTTTGATTTATTAGGTAATTTATTTAATTGTAAATTATTAGGGAATGTATTAGGTAAATCTATATATAATAGATCGTCCAGGGAGTCTCTATAGTTAATCTTATGTATATTATAAGGAGATAATAAATGTAAGTATCTTTTTTCATATCTATCATTAGTAAAAAGATCTATTTCATCTGGTTTTACACCAATTAATTTAGGAGTTAAGAGAGGTTTCTTTAATTTTTCTAACATAATGATCTCACTAGGTTCTAATGTATTTAATTTAGGAGTTAATGAATCAACCGAGTAATCTACATTATTTTCATTACTATCAGGAGTTGCTTGAACTCTACTTAAGGAATCTGGTAACAAATGCAATTTACCGGCGCGATGAATAACCTCAAAGTTGTGTTGGCGTAATTTTATGCTCCATCTACACAAACGTCCAGCTGGGTTTTTCATAGAATTTAGCCACAATAATGCTTTATGATCAGTTATTACAGTTATTTTATGAGGGCATGCCTCTATATAGCCACGAAACTTATCAAAAGCAAACAGAATTGAAGCCAATTCTTTTTCAGTAACAGTCAAAACCCTGCGTTCTCTATCAGATAAAGATCTAGAAGCATAGCAAATTACTTTCTCCACACCATCTTGAATTTGTGTTAATGCAGATGCTAAAGAAACATCAGAGGCATCACATTGAATTTGGAAACCTAAATTGAAATTAGCTGAACATAAAATAGGGGCAGAAATTAAAGCATTTTTTAAACTTTCAAAGCCCTCTAAAGCTTTTGCAGTTATTTTAATAGATTGACCCTTGCGTTTACCTTTTATGAGATCATTTAAAGGAGCAACATGTTGAGAAAAATTAGAGATAAATCTACGATAATATGAACACATAGAAACAAATCTTTTTATTTCTGTAAATGTACGAGGAACACTATAATTAACCATGGCAGTAACTTTTGCTGGATCAGTATGTATGCCTGATTCTGAAACTATAAAACCAAGGTAATTTAAACTTTTTCTAAAAAACTTACACTTGCCAATATTAATAGTAAGGTTAGCTTCTTTTAATTTTTGTAAGACTTCTTTTAAAAGTTGTATATGTTCTTCTAAAGTTGCAGAAAATAAAATTATATCATCTAAGTAGACAAATAGGCGACCTTGGAATTGTGCTCCAAAGATAGAATCCATTAATTTTTGCATAGCGGCTGCGCTATTTAATAATCCAAATGGGACTACTTTAAAACAAAAACATCCACGGCCAGGTATAGAAAAAGCTGTGTATTCCTGACTATCAGGATGTAAAGGAATTTGAAAAAAAGCTTGAGTTAAATCTAAGCTACTAAGAAATTTTGCATTACGCAGACTCATTAAGATACTATCAACATTTGGTAAACTATAGTTGTCGCGTTTTGTAATTTTATTTAAATTTCGGCCATCAAAAACAAATCTATATTTAACTGTACCATCGGTAGATTTTTTTTTAATTAAAAAAACTGGTGAGGAAAAATTTGATGTACAGGGACGAATAATATTTAAACGTAACATCTCATCGATTTCACTATTTAGATTTTCCATCATATACGGTGATAGTGGATACTGTTTACTTTTAAAAGGTTCACCATCTATTTCTAACTTATGAAGGTATTTATCAGTTAAGCCTATGCTATTTTGTGAACTTATTTCGTTATATGAATCTATAGCTTTTTTAATTTCTTGCTGAACTTCAGTTGATAAATTTTTAACAAGATCTTCTTCCAAGTTAGAAGGTGATGAAGAATCCAAATCTTTAGATATTAAATTGTCTATAAGTGAAATATTAATATTTTTCCCTTTTAAAATATAGGAATTATTTTCAAAATTTAAGGTTACTTTAAATAATTTTAAAAAATCTGAACCAAGTAAAATTTTATGTTTAAGAGAAGGGACTATAAAAAATTTTAAAACTTTACAAATATTATTAATTATTATAGGAATATAAGCATATCCTTTTATTGATTGTTTAGTTCCATCAGCAGTAGTGACGTATGTATCTTCAATAGAATAAAATTTAATTTTAAATTTATTAATCAAGTGCATGGCATTTTCTCCTAAAATCGAAGAATTTGCACCTGAATCTAGAAGACTAGTGAAAGTTTTACCAAAAATTGATACTTCTATATATGGCCTATTATCATTTAATTTATTAATAAAGGCAGGTAAAGTTTCTTTAAAAACATTTTTAGAAATATTTTTATTTTTAGAAAGTAATATATTTTTAGTAGGTATAAAAAAGTTTTTAACTTTAGAAAGCCATTGTTGCCATTCCTTACTATTACGTGACAGTGTTTTAGAAAAGTTATTTGAAGAAAATTTATTAGAAAAAAGATACTTATTTTTAGAATATTTATTTCCAAAAACATTTGAGGTAAGTACATCCTTATTGGGGACATGGTTTGGCTTGGTTATAGAAAATATATTGTGGTCCTTATTTATTTGATTATGTCGGCTAGGACTAACACCAGCATAATTATTTAGTTTTTTGAACATTTATCACAAGTTTTCGAAGTAAAGCCCTTTTTACCGCAGCCATAACAAAATATGGTTCTTTCTAATGTGCATTGTCTATGGTGGTGTGAACCACTACAGTTATAGCAACGCATCTCTTTTTTTTCAGGA
This sequence comes from Brachypterus glaber, assembly GCA_958510825.1. NCBI lineage: Eukaryota > Metazoa > Arthropoda > Insecta > Coleoptera > Kateretidae > Brachypterus > Brachypterus glaber. The sequence goes on along the minus strand of OY294047.1, from coordinate 13,729,642 downwards.
GATTTATTAGGAAAAGAAGCTTTATTTTTATTAAAACTTTGTTCAGAAAGTTGAGAAATGTTATTTTTCTCCGTGTATGTAGTTTTATTAAACTTTTTAGAATTAAAAGAAGAAGATGTGGAAGGTTTATTTTTAGAATCAGTTTCTACGTATAAAAATTCAGGTTCAGGAAAATTGTCAGAACCATTTTGATTTTTTGTATAAGTATAAGATTCGTCAAACTTTTTACAATAATTTACTAGTTGTGAAATAGAAGTTATTTCTTGGATAGCTTCTATAACTGCTAATTGTCTTATATAATATTTTTGTAAATTTATTTTTATATACTTTATTTTATCCTTCATGGATATAGGAGTACTTAATTTATTAAAAAGTTCAGACATAATAGCTACAAAAGTAGAAACTGATTCGTTACGTCCTTGTTTTCTTTTTTTAATCTGTTCTAAAAGTTTGTCGTCATAATCTATGGGAAGGTATTCTTTTTTCAAAAGCTCTACTAAACTATCCCAGTCATGCACTGTGTCTTTAATTGACCTATACCAATGAATAGCATTATGAGAAAATAGTTCTATGGCACTCTTAAATAGATCTTGTTTTTTAATATCCCTGGACTCTGATATTTCGTTTATTCTTTGTAAAAAGCTAGTCACACTAGTGCTGTGACCATCAAATTTAATATCTAGTTTATAAATGGGAAAAGATTTTGTAGGCGGGGGTACTACAGTAGGTATTTGTACGGAAGGAACATGTGATTGTAAATTCGAAGAAGAAGTTGACGGAGTTGTAGGCAAGTTAGACTTTTGTTTTACCTTTTCATATAAGACTGATTCTAACCTAACAAATTCTGCGACAGTCTCATTTTTATAATTTTTAATTTCCGGATGTTCAGCATCTAATAGCATACGCTTCGTTCTATTAGTATAATGAAACAATCTGGTATCTATTCTTCTAAACTGAGAATCTGTTTTATCGCCGTCAAATTCTTCTATTAAATTAGAAAGATCTGTGATTTGAGCATCAATAACAATTTTTTCACTAACAAATTCAAATTCGTCATCTTTAATATCATTTTTATCAAAAGTTTCTAATAAACGAGCTAGAATTTGTTTCTTTTCAACTATATTTTTTGTAGTAGTAATACCCCTGATCCGCAATTCATAATCAATTTCTTCCAACCTAAGGTATTTTAATCTTAGCCTTTTGGAAGCCATTATAAAAATTTTATTTATTTATTGAAAATATAAAAATTATTTTAAATATAAAAAAAAGTTTGCCCGGACCAGTATTTGAACCTACGCTGTTAAAAATTGCTATAAGATCCAAAACTCATAGGTTCGAATCCCGCATGGATCTAAACTTTTTTTAATTTTTTCTTTTTTTAAAAAGTATGCAGAGTCCACAGAAAATTAAAGCACAAGTAATGTATGACCGAAGCTAATTAATGTCAGTTAAAAAAAATTAAGTTTTGATAAAAAAAATTGTTACCAAATCTCAAAATTATCAAAAAAAATCTCAAATACCAGATACATATGCTCAAAATATTTTAATCCTTGTAAGGAATGTGAAATTTATGCAAAAAGTAAAATATTTGAAATTTAAAAAAAAATAAAAAAAATTTTTTTTTTTGTGTATGAAAATTTTTTAAAATTCTGTTAAATTTTATTCCGTATAGGTAAAAAAATGTTTATATTGACATTGACCACGAAATACTAGAACACAGAAAAAAAATTATAAATCAATGAAAAACTTTTTTACTGTGTATAGATATGCAAAAAATATTTTTTTGTGTAGAAATCAGTATTTAATAATGGCAATGCAATATAAAAATATCATAAAAGAGAGTGTGAAAATTCCTAAATTCTGTCCAATAAGAATTTCCAAAATTTTATAAAAATTATTTTTTACAGTGTATATGCACTATGTATTCATAGATATACTTTAAAATACTGTAAGAATGATTATTTAAATGTAAAATATTATTTAAAACCAGATAAAAAAATTTGCAAAATTAAGGAGAATTTTTTTTTTTTTTTTCTGTGTATGCAAAAAAAAAATTTTTAAAGTACCAAAATTGTAACTTTCTTTGACAAACTTTTTTTAAATGCTAATTTAAAGAGTGATTACTGTAGAAGATAGCTTGAAATTGCAAAAATACTATTTTCATTCATAACGTACTACGATACAAAAAAATTTGCAAACTTAACAGTTTAAATATAAGGTAGTTATATAGAAATAAACTGTGCCCCACGTTGGGAGCCATTAATTATATAGCATACATTTTCTTTCGAAAACATATAGTGCCGGGTCAGTTATTAGACTGCTAGTCAGTTGCTTTTAGGGCATAAACGGATTAGAGCTATATGGGAGGATTGCACAGTATTTCTATAAAAAGGTATTTGGGAGCCAAGCAAAATCATTTTAATCTTTAGATAGGTTGATGTTGATTTTTTTAAACAAAAATCAGACTTTTATGATTTTGCATTTTGATTGATGTTGATTTATCTAAAGATTATGAAAAATTTATAAAAAAATACAAATAAAAATCAGTTGTACGGTATAAATGAAAAAATAATATTTATTGCATTATTGTACAAAATTTTAGATTACTTAAACTTATTCGGTTACTTATTTTGAGCTCAAAATAGAAAGAGTTACCTTTTATAAACAAAATTATATCATATTATGAAAAGTCACCAAAATATATAAGTAGGGTTTTTACTGTATATGCAGTTTCGTGTTTTATAATAAAAATAGAATGATCTCACCATATTCGTTGTAGGTATGTTTTGTACGACATCCTGGAGTTTACAATAGCCTCATCACAGGTACTTGTAGGTTAAAATCCCATAATATTGTAGGTAGTCATAAAAATATAGTTCCAGGATGGAGGATAAACTTGAGGTTAAACGTGAGGTTAAACGTGAGGTTAAACTAATTGAAAGAAAAATAAATGTAATTAACGCTTGAATATAAAATAAAGAAAGTTTTGCTTACCATGAGATTTTCTCATGTGGAAGTGAGGTTAAGTATTATTAACTACGCATTTTTGCGTTTGATCTAAAAATAGATTAAAGAAAAGTTAGTTTGATATTTAATAAATGATTTAAAATAAAAATAACTTACGTTTATCACATCGGATATATATAAAATCCAAATATATAAAATCTACATGCTTCGTTCAAAATGTCTACTCGCAAAAAGAATTTCTGAAAGGAGAAGCCTTGCGCAGAATCGTAAAGACTGTATTTCCGCATCCGTTAATTTGTTAATTTAAAAATATGGCGGGAACCTCGTTACCAATATGGTATTTATATTATTGCTTCGCATTTTAAAGTATACTCTCAATTTATACATTATAAATATTATATTATGTTATAATCAAGTATTATATTTAAAATATAGCATAAAATATATTGAATACTCAATGAAGTATATTTTACTGCTATATCATATTAGAATCGAAGACTCAGATTTTTTTTGTAGGCCTGTGTTATTGTTAATATTTTTTGAAATCTATACATTTGTATATGTAGTATACAAATTATTAATATATTTAGAGTTTATATTTAAATCTTAAAATCAGTATAAAAATATTTAACTGTAAAAAAAATCAATACTGAATTAGTTATAAGTATTAGTACTTGTTTCCAAAAAAAATAGTATAAGTACTATTTTTCATTATTTTTAGTAGGTATATTACATACTTATTCTGAATATCTACTTGCTACCTTTCACTTAAGTTTCTTTAAAGCTCAATTTAAGAAATTTTTTATTTAATCCAAGCACTTTTACTTGATTAAGGTTTTAACCTCTTGGTCTAAGTAGCATACGTATTGAACTTCAGACAAGCAAAACATTTGATTTAAATACTTTTTTTGCATACAAACTGATCTTGATCTGAAAATTCTGAGTAGGTATAGCGACGGTTAATCCAACCCCTCCACTTTCCATTTAGGCGACGCCCCCTACTCTAATAGCCCCCATAACAGAGCTGTTTTAACAGGGCTGTTAATGTAATATAACACCCCTGTTAAAACAGCTGTTATGAGGGCTATTAAAATAGAGGGCGTGGCCTAGATGGAAAGTGGAGGGGGTTGGGTCTACCGTTGCTATACCTCCTATTATGCACTGGTTTTTAGTAATTATTTCTCTGTTTATTATCTTAGGTTTAAATTTGGTGGATTTAACAATATGAGCCCTACGAATGTAATGGATTTGACAACAACAAACATATTCCTAAAAGTAACAAATTTTAAAAGGTATTTTACAATCAGATTGTAAAGGGAAAATTATATGGTTAGGTTTACATTTAAGAAGAAAACATTAATGGGATCCTATTTTAAAAATACGAAATAATATTATAACAAAAAGAAAATTGTAAATAATTGTATATTAAAACAGTAAAAAACCATTAAAGTTTAAAATTTCGTTCGTGTTTTTGTCGACAAATAAACCTTTAAATTCTTATGGTTCATTAAAATGTTTTCCTACATCTTTAGTCTGACTTTCTGATTACAAAAAGAGAAAAAGTGGGGAAAAACACACATTCATTACGTGTCACTCTAGCCAGTGGCGGTTATATCATATCGAGACTTCTTGATACTCTTTATTACATTTTTATACCTTTAATATAGCCGTATTTCTCTACAATTTTACACACCTAATATACTGTCAATTCAAGACAATGACAATATTTTACAGAAAAGCACGTTGTTATATGTATAAAATCAACATTCTCTCGAGATGAAGGAATAAGTTGATCATCGAAAAATGGTCTAGACAAGATCAACATATTTCGTATCTCGTAAATCAAGTCACTCGAAAATGTTATTATGTGTCCTATATCATTTCGTAATCAAGGGATTAATAGACTATCTATTTATCTAGTTTTTTCAATTTTTTCTTAAACGTGACGAAACTGATGTCAATTTTGCTAGAGGAAGTATTTTTTTTTAACCATATACACAGTACGAGTTGCACATGCCGACAATGAACATCCCTGTATTTCCTAACTTTTTCTATGACTTTGTAACTACATACATGTATAACTATAACCAAATTTTATTATCCTAACTATAATATACTAGTATGGCTTGAAGAGTGTTGTTTGAATGACGTCATAGTTAATTGGTAAGGTAGGACACTATTATACCAAAATCTTTTTCGAGGTTAAAAAGTTGATTGAGTCGTTTATTTTGCGATATTTGAAATTGAAAAATAAAAAAAAGTCTACAAGGAAAAAATTAGGCTTGTCCTAACTTTGCAAGAACATTTTTGCATAAAGCTTATAAATTACTTACTTTTATTTAACTCATTTATTATAGGTATCTACATTATCCACGAATGATATGTGACGATTATTTAAAAAAATATGATTTGGAGTAAACAGAAATATAATAGAAAAGGATAGAAATACTTACTATATGAGCAAACCACCTAGGGCACGTGGTTACTACGAATAGTTAGTGTGACGTTATTGTTTGTTGTACTTAAGTAATAATATATGTATGTTATAGTTACGATAATAAAATTTGGTGTATAATAACATATATGTTATTTGACAAATATGTGTGATATGATATTCTTCAAATGACACTGACATATAGAACTCGCATTCAATTGTTTTTTTCTGGTCGTAATCATACGACGGCAATAAATCCGCAGCTGAGTAGATTGACACTAATTTTGTGCAAAAGAAAATCCGGCAAAAGAAAAATTAATCAGGCTGCATTAAGGTTGCCAGGAAATGGGGTGAAAGGACAAATAGTGCGTCAGTCAACAAAACGGCACTCAGGCGGACACCGGAAGCAAATGTCAACTTTGAACGAAAAACTTTTTCCCATTTCCACACTTTTTGGAAAAATTCCAATTCCTGTCAGCCTCTTTTAATTAATGTATTTGAATTGATTTGGAAAGTCCAAATTTTGATATAATTATTTTAAAAATTATTATCAATACTTACTAAAAACTAAAACTTTTAACATATGTGAATAGTTTTAAAATATTTATATAAACGGCTTGTTTTAAAATAATTTAGTTCCACTTTTGTTGTATAAATTTTTAATAGTAACTGTTATTTCCAGAAGAATACTTGTGTTTTTATAATATTAAGTAGAAAATTATCAAATTAAATTTTAAATTTTTAATGAATCAATTTAAAAATATCAAAGTATGAATTAAAAAGATAATACAGTTTATTTTAATCTATTATTTCTTCCTGGAAATGTTCGCTGTAATGTGTACCAATATTGTTATATTAAAAAAAATACATTTTATATACCACATTTTTTTTTAAAATTACATATTCCATACCGTAAAATTAGATGTAAAGAAATTTTTTTCGGTGTTTTCTTCCCAGAATTGATAAACGTTTAGTTTGTAATATAAAATTTCAGTACGTCACTGTTGCCCATTTTGCGTACCGGAATTTTATATTATACACTGAATGTTTATTAATTTTTCGAAGATAATACTAAAAATTTATTATTAATATCTAATTTTACGGTATGGGAAAAGTAATTTTATAAAGCAATCCGGTATATAAAATGTAAACTTTTACACTTTGAAATGTACCATTTTTAGTGTGTATAAAATTTTCTGTAGGGTAGTGAGTAATAATTAATTCTAAAACTTTTCTGACGCAGGAATATGTCAATTTGTGATTCCCAAAAACCATACGTAAACTGCTACTAAGTGATTCAGTAAATCATGCGTAAGTAATATCTCAGTATTTCTCTCCTCAATCTATTACACACTTTTTGGAAAAAGTCCAATTCCTGTCAGTCTCTTTTAATTAATGTATTTGAATTAATTTGCAGTACTGTTGATAAAAAATTATAAATAACCTAACTTTTTATATAATTATTTTAAAAATTATTATTAATACTTACTAAAAACTAAAACTTTTGACATATGTGAATACTTTTAAAATATTTATATGAACGGCTTGTTTTAAAATAATTTAGTTCCACTTTTGTGGATAGTAACTATTATTTCTAGAAGAATACTTGTGTTTTTAAATATTAAGTAGAAAATTGTCAAATTAAATTTTAAATTTTTAATGAATCAATTTAAAAATATCAAAGTATGAATTAAAAAGATAATACAGTTTATTTTAATTAATTATTTCTTCCTGGAAATGTTCGCTGTAAGGCGTACCAATATTGTTATATTAAAAAAAAATACATTATTCCATACCGTAAAATTAGATGTAAAGAAAATTTTTTCGGTGTTTTCTTCCTAGAATTGATAAATATTTAGTTTGTAAAATTAATTTCCGGTACCTCACTGTTGCCCATTTTGCGTACAGGAATTTTATATTATACACTAAATGTTTATTAATTTTGCAAAGAGAATACTAAAAATTTATCATTAACGTCTAATTTTACGGTATGGGAAAAGTAATTGTACAAAACAATCCGGTATATAATGTAAACTTTTACACTTTGAAACGTACCATTTTTAGTGTGTATGAAATGAAATTTTCTGTAGGAAAGTGAGTAATAACACAGTGTTGTGAGTCTTGGATTCCAGTATAATATTCCTATGTATTTTTTCCCGCTGAAACCGAATTCGTAACCCGTTTAACCCTTGCACGTCAGGATCATAACCTCAAAAAACATTCGAAAAACTACTGAAACCGCTAAAACCATCTACTCCATACCACTTTCACACCCTTCCTCCAAATTCGTAATTTCGTAGAAATTTTCTTGTAGAACATAGTTATGAATAAGTAACTGTATAACCCTAAAATCCCATCAAACCTCCTAACCCCTTCACCCCGTATATTATAACCTCTTAACCCCATCATCCTATTCTGTGGAGAAGTCCGGTTCTCTAAATCATAAGTTTTGTGAGTGAAGTCATGAATCAAGGTCTACTTTATTATTTTTTTAACCGGACTTCTCCACAGAATAGGATAACGGGTTTAAGGGGATATAGTATATGATGTTACGAAGTGAAGGGATTTTGAGGTTATGGTGTTATGGGATTTTGGGGTTATAGAGTTACTTACCTATGACTATGTTCCACAAAAAAAACTGAAGAATTTGTTCTGTTTTCCCAAACTGCATTTTTCTACTTAATAAAGTTACGGGGTTTTGAGGTTATGCGGCTATGAGGTTAGGGGATTATGGGTTCCTCAGGTTATAGAATTAGCAATTTGGGGAAGGGGGGGATGATTTTAGCGGTTTCAGTAGTTGTTCGGGTGTTTTTTGAGGTTATGTCAAAATCCTGACGTGTAGGGGTAAAACGAGTTGCGGATTCAGTTTCAGAGGACAAAATACAAAGGAATATCATATTGGAATCCAAGAATTTTTTTGTGGGCCTGTGTAATTAATTCTAAAACTTTTCTGACGCAGGAATATGTCAATTTGTGATTCCCAAAAACCATACGTAAACTGCTACTAAGTGATTCAGTAAATCATGCGTAAGTAACATCTCAGTATTTCTCCCCTCAATCTTATAAGAAAACTGTCACAACTTTTTCCCTAGGGTGACCAGATAATGTTTTATGAAATAATAATAAGCTCACTGAAGCGAATTAGTGCTAGTTTAATAACTTTGGTTGAGAAAATAAAAGGGACAGAAAAATTAAATTATTGAATGACCTGTTTTATGACATCGTGGCGGCATTTTCTTAAATTGCCGTCTGTTTCCTAACTAGATAATGTAAGAAAATTGTAGTTTTAGATAATATACAGATCTACACTAAAATATTCGTTTGGAAAGTGGTTCTTATAGTATTTTTGATGGTGATTCCAAAAATCACCTCCAATTTTTTTCAACATGTCAGGATTTTTATTATATCATGATTTTTTTAAACTTAATATTCAAAATGTATTTTTCATAAAAATAATAATTTATGAAATGAAGTTCATTTTTGGACCCAGCAAATTCAAAAGTAATAATAAAACCCATTACTGGCTAGCTTATTGTCTTAAAAAAAAAACTTTTTAACGAATACGAATTTTATTTGCTGTAAAATGATGTACCACACGACCCCCTTTCCAATAAAAAAAATCCCTCCTATAATAGGGCATAATGGCCGCCTGGCCACATTTTAAAAGCTACGTATATCCAATACGATTAGTGCGATTACAAACTGCCGAACAGTTTGAAAAGAAAATACTCTTCGTTTGAAGCCACGCCTCTGTTAGAGTTGTGCGCGACAAGCCCATGTGATTGCTCTGTACAACAGCTCGGTGGCCAGTAAAACACATACAGCTTTCTTGTATTTTACTCATCGCTAATGCCAGTTTTGCATTAAAAAGTGTTCGGCACTTTATAATCGCACAGTATATACCAAAAGCTAGTTTAAGTTGTCTTATTTAAGTGTTTTAAATTTAAGGTCAATATCTCAACTCGTTCAAAAGTTAATAGGGGGTGGGGTGACTTTTGGACTGCACAGTGTGGAAAAGTAAATCCTTTAGAATACAGAGAAATTACTTTTGTAAATATAAAAGTGTAATTTTCAGCTACAGATAATTTAAAATGTAATATTCGATCACGATGTCTACTGAAAGAAATTGGAAAATAAAATTGCACCAAATCCCTGCTTGAATTAAATACATAAAGTAAAAGCCATTAACTTGGAGGGCAGTACTGAAGCCAGAAGTTTATAGGCTGCAACTATTTTTTGTTGAGGTTTGCCTAATTCAAAAAAAAAAACGCAATTTTACAAAAATTAAAAAAATACCAAAAAGATTTTTTTTATTTTACTTTTTCTGGATCAACCTGTCTGGGTTATTAGCAATTACGTTATAATTACATTGTTTTTGAGGCACATAATATTACAAATATTTATGAAGTAGACTAACATAACTTAAATTTTTTGCATGTGATTCGCTTCAGTTAAGAATTTAAACAAATTGTCTAAGTCGCTGATTAAAATTGCATTTAAGTTGTCTTCTAATTTATACATAGTTCGCAAGTGGGAATATCTTCTACACTCTAAAATAAAATGTCTTACAATAAGAATGCACGCACACACTTCAAAAATTTAAACAGCCCAATTTGGCCAAACAGATATCAATAATATGAGAGTTACCGTCAAAAATATTAATATTAATATTACGCAAAATGCCGTTTTCCACCAGAAAGAAGATCTACTTACAAAGCTATATTAAACCTCGTAACTTTTTTAGTTACCAATAATATTTATTATTATTATTATTATTTATTATTTTTAATGCAGATGACACAAATATTCTCATTGCAGCAAAAAGTACAGAAAAACTAGTTTCTAAAGCAGAAGCATGAATTAAAACAATCTCAGATTGGTGCCTAAAAAAAGGTTAAAACTTAACACTAAAAAAACGGTTGCAATGCAACTTCTTACATCAAATGCTCGCATAAATTGTTCTCTGGTAATAAAACACAAAGGCAAGTTAATACAAAATAGTAACACAAAATTTCTAGGAATACACCTTGACCAAAAATTAAACTACAGACCCCATATTCCTTTTGAGGAATCTCAGAAACACTGTTTCCATAAATGTCATAAGATCCGCCTATTATGGCTTAATTCAATCCAAGTTAAATTATGGTATAACGTTGTGGGGTCAATCCACAGACGTGTCAAAAATCTTTATTTTACAAAAAAAAACCCTAAGAAGTATGTTTAACATACGATACCGTAAACCACAAAAAGTCCAAACCTCACTTCAGACAACATTAACGAACTAATAACTCTCTCTATAATAGGCATTTCATTCGTAAAAACTGACAAAAACGTAGCCAACATATATATTTGTCTGTCTTACTCGTACAGCTTTGTTCTAACAGAGACAACAATAACAGTTACTGGTAACCGTTATTGTTCAGGCCTTAATATACATACTATTTGTTTACAAACAAACCGAGATGTTGGCGATACTTTATATTAACGGTATGCGTATTCTAGAGAGAAGAGTTATTAGTTCGTTGGACAACATACAATATTAACACTTGGGCGATACTTATATAATATATGCCAAACAAAATGAAAAACATATACCCACTAAAGAGAGTGTTCACGGTTGTAACACGCGCAACAAGGACAGGCTCGTAGCACCCCCCGCGAGATTAAAATGAAAATTTCAGAGAAAAATCTAGATCACTACGGAGTCAAGTGTTTGACCCAAATGTATAAATTAAAAAAAGATTTTAAAAACTATAATATTACATAATTCAAATTAACATTGAAAGAGGAATTTTTCGAAGAATAAATTCTAATATATGTTATGACGTTCACTATTTTACTTTGTATGTCCGTTTTTAAATTTATTGTAAACTACAAATATTACCAGTATCCGGCGTAAACTCAGTTATGACTCATCAACTTTGAAAATAAACACAGAAACATAGGCTTACGGAATAATTTTGCCGAATTATGAGGGAAATTTTTTTAAAGGTCGCTAAATCGAAACATTTGTTACACACAACAATATTGACTATACATATTAACTATACATATGTATATACATCGGTGTTCTTCAAAGAAAAAACCGATATTCGATTTTTATCTTTTAGGAATAGGAAAGTTTTTAATTTTTATTTATCGATAACTTTTTTTCCCACCTTACTCGTTTAAACGGAATCATTAAAAAAAAATCAAGATAAAAAGAAATAAAAATGTAAATATTTAAAACCTCGCGTCAACGCTAGAGTCGACGCGGCGCCTATGCGAGTACTGGGAATTCGCCGAGTACTAAATATTACATTGTAAACCATTTTCTGTGATAAAAAATCTAATCTAATCTAATCTTTATGAAAGTTACCGCCTGTAGCCCTCTTACGGCATAGTAGTAAACTTCTAGGTGAAAAGAGTGGGATAATTGAAAAATTCTCAAAAGGCAGTAATTATTTTCCGCCATTCTTTATCTCAACAAAGACAGTGTCGGATTTAAATGGATGTCCCAAGAACCGTCTGAGACAACCTCAAGAATGAAAACACTCCGATAAATCCTCGGATAAATCTTATTAAGAGCGCATAGGTAATTCTCATAAAAGCCTTTATTCTGCCCCCATTTTATACTTCTATGGTAGCGTTTACTGCTACTTTATTCTATACTATCTTATTGCATTTACTATGGCCAGTTACATTTAGTTTTTGCTGTTTAGTTTTATTTTTAGTCTAGATTCAAAACGCACTGTAATAAAAGCTAAGAAAGGGAGCCATTTCGTAACGAGTTTAATATAGACCCATGAGGCGGAAGCCAAGTAAGTTTATAGCAAATAGGCGAGTAAATGACACTCTCTTAGGGAGTTAGGTATACTACTTTTCCTACTGCCCCTCTCCCTAAAAAATATATTAATAAATTAATAACAAAAAATTAACATTTAAGTATAAAATATATTTAAGAAAGTGTATTATGCGAAAGCAAGGATAAAATTTCTGAATTTAAGTCTATTTTTGTTAAATATTAAAAAAAAAGATCAATTTCTGTAATGTTTAAACTCTTGTAAGATTTTGTAATTTTCATTCAATTTTGGGAATTTTTTACAAATTTAGAGGATGATTTTAAACCAAAATTAAGAACGATAGTTTAGTGGCAGTGTGAAAAAGATTTCTACATTTTTGCATGTATTTTTGTCAACAGCTAAGGTTGTTTTAAAATTGCTTTTTTTCTTGAAAGGGAACGTTCAAGTATTACGTAACGCAAATTTTGATCATTTTGGAACCCCACCCCTCCCTGTAACGCTATTTTACTATACCATTAACATGGGCGTGACACTCAAAAATGACCCCCTCCCCCTAGGAGCGTTACGTAATACTTGAACGTTCCCAAATCTCTAAAAAATATATATTATTAAATACAAAAACCTGCTAAAAAAGCTAAAATATTTAATAAAATATGTGTTTTTCAAAAAACTTCAATAGCTTTCGAGGCATTATTGAAACGGCTAACTTGCTTAATCAACTAAGTGTGTGGAATTGTCGACTTTCTTAGGCAAAAAAAGTTTTATAATTTTTTAAAGAAGCTTTTATCTAAGGTAGAATGCATTAACGTAAGGTTTTCTGTTAAGAAAAAGAGTGAATGAAAACGACAAACCTGCATTTATAGAGGGACTTATTTATTTACTATTATTACTTTATTAATTAATAGATGACAAAAATAGTTGCGGAGCGGTTACGCAAATCGCGTTAAATCCACTTTTAGCACATTCTTTTATGACGATTTTTATATTTTGTGATGTTACATCCCAGAGCCGATTTCAGGGCCCTATTTATATAGGATTTAACAAAAATGGCTGGATTCTGAGTTCACCCATACACAAAATATAAAAATCGTCAAAAAAGAAGAATGTGCTAAAAGTGGATTTAACGCGATTTGAGTGCCCGCTCTAGTTAATAGTGTATGGCGCGCCATGGCGCCTAGACGCGCCTTCGCCAAAACTTGAAATAAAAAGTATTAAAATTTATTAGTAAAAGTCCAAACGCGATTTGAGTGCCCGCTCTAGTTAATAGTGTATGGCGCGCCATGGCGCCTAGACGCGCCTTCGCCAAAATTTGAAATAAAAAGTATTAAAATTTATTAGTAAAAGTTTTACTGTAAAACTAATAAGAAGCCGCCACCACAGAACTCTTTCCAAAAGACATTTGTCGCCCACCATTATTAAAAAACTTCACGCTTCGGGCTCTTTTCCAAATATAAACGCATGCGCCGAAATAGTGTGTTATGTCACTTGTCCTTTATCAACAGTATTCGGCGTAAACTCAGTTATGACTCATCAACGTTAAAAATAAACAGAGAAACATAGGCTTACGGAATAATTTTGCTGAATTATAAGGGAAATTTTTATAAATCGAAACATTTGACAACTAATTTACCCACAACAATATTAACTATATATAGTAACTATACATACGTATATACAGGGTGTATTTGAAATAGCGTAGGAAATTTTAACAGGTGATTCATACATACATGATAAAATATGACAAAAAGTTCCTATAAACATATGTCTAAAAATGCGTCATAAGGGAGATACGCCCCTTTGAAATTGGCTAAAAAAATCGGTTTTTATTTAATAACTCAGGAACCCTTTGAGATATGTTAACGAGGTTTTGCACGTGAATTAATCCTAATAAGGCCCATCTATGTATGTCATTTTCACGTACTTATTTAAACCAGTGGTGTGCGAAACGGGGGGGGGGGGGTTATCAGTTTTTTGTCCCAAACTTTTTTCTGTGTAACTTTTTTGCAATTTTATTTTTGAAATATGATTCCTCAGGTCAAAATACATAAAAAAGGTACTCTTGTTGTAATACTGTAGGATTAACCGTTTTCGAGAAAAGTTCATTTGAAGGTGAAATTTCGCGGTTCGAGGACGAAAAATTAAATACTAAAATGTCGAAAACCAAAATTTTAATGATGCAATGTTATTCTACATCAAAAACTAAGAAAAAAAGTGTCCATACATGTAGGTCGAAAAAACGCTTTTAAAGCTACCATAGCCCTTTAAAAATGGTGCATATTTAGGAGACCATAGCTACATTAGGATTGATTTTTGTAAGTACCTGTATATGAGGTTTTTTTCTTAGTTTTTAATGTACATTCACCCTGCATCATTAAAATTTTGTTTTTCAACATTTTAGTATTTAATTTTTCGTCCTCGAACCGGGGAATTTCACCTTCAAATGAATTTTTCTCGAAAACGGTTAATCCTACAGTATTACAACAAGAGTACCTTTTTTATGTATTTTGACCTAAGGAATCATGTTTCAAAAATATAATTGCAAAAAATTTACACAGAAAAAAGTTTGGGACAAAAAACTGATAAGCCTCCCCCCGTTTCGCACACCCCTGGTTGAAATAAGTACATGAAAATAACACATAAAACGGGCCTTGGTAGGATTAGTTGACGTGCAAAACCTCGTTGATATATCTCAAAGGGTTCCTGAGTTATTAAATAAAAACCGATTTTTTTAGCCACTTTCAAAGGGGCGTAGCTCCCTTATGAGGCATTTTTAGACATATGTTTATAGGAACTTTTTTTTATATTTTATGATATAGAATCATCTGTTAAAATTTCCGACGCTATTTCAAATACACCATGTATGTCTTTGTTTTTCAAAGAAAAAAACGACATTGGATTTTTATCTTTTAAGAATACGATTGTTTTTAATTTTTATTTGTCGATAACTTTTTTCTCACCTTACTGGTTCAAATGGAATCATTAAAGAAAAACAAGATAAAAAGAAATAAAAATGTAAATATTTAAAACCTCGCCTCAACGCTAGAGTCGACGCGGTGCCTATGCGAGTACTGAAAATTCGCCGACTAATGTTTATCAACACTAAACGCTTTAAATATAAATATTTATGCCAGTGTACCACTAAACCAAATAATGCAGTTCAACTTTGAAGTTCATAACCTAACTTGAACCTAAACATATTTCACAATATACGCCAACTATAAATTACGGATAATTTGATAATGGTATATTGCAAAGATACAACAAATTAATTATTTATACGACCTGGTCTCCACCGATATAATAATAAATAAACAAGCCGCGAAGACATGTAATGCTTCGCATTCCAGAGTATAATCTTTTCATTACATATTATATTTCGTTTTACCTCGATATATCGAGAGAAAACGCAATATACGAGTCGATATACTTCTCAAAATATGATTACTTTGAGCTCGTATGCGCACTTCATTTTTATGCTGTTTCAAAAAATGAAAGTTTTTTTTAAACATTTAAAAAAAATTGTAAACAAATTTGAGACATAAATGACAAAAAAGAAAGTTATTCAAAATCCGATGAAAAATATTACTGTAGGGTCCGCTGGGGCTATTATGATACAAAAATTAAAACTTTTACAAAAAGAAATATAAATTTCAACAAAATTTTTGTTGTAAGCAATGGGGTTCTCTGCCCAGTTTGAGGGCAAAATACAAGAAAAACAATAGTTGACCATAAAAATACAACAAAATGCTATATCAAAATAGCCCCACGTTTGGGGCTATTGTGGATATAGTAAGGGGCTATTGTGATACAACGTTTTAAATCTGTGTTGGAGATAGATTTAAAATACGTGGGGTTAGTATGATACACTATTGTCCTTTATCATTTTTTCCTGCAATTTTTACAGCCATCCTTTAAGTATTTTTTAAGTTAGGTACAGCAAATTAATTTCATGTTTTTTAATGGGTTTATTATGATATAGCTAGCTCAAAAATATTTACAGTATAAATTAAAGTATAGTAATAATTTTCACTATAGCCAAGCGCGCTCTCAGCTTAACGCTTTAACCTTCGAAACGCAGACGGACAAAATATGTGAGGCTTAACAAATTTTTGCCCCACACTTTTTTATGTGTATTTTTTTGGATTTTTTTGTAAAAAATTTAGATTCCTTCAATAAAAGTACATAAAAAATGTCATTAATGTAACACTGTAGGAGCAACTGTTAAAAAAAAATGCAATTAAGGGGAAGTAACATTTTGTGCCACGAAAAATGTTACTTTTTAAAAGGCTATAACTCCTAATATTAAGTTTAGATGTTTTAGTGAAGAATATTTTTTTGCTCAGTTTTAAATGAAGAATCGCCATGCAGCATTAAAATTTTATTGGTGCTTTTTTTGTTCCCCATTCAATATGTCCATCTTCGAAGAGGCGCATCTCCCTTAGGGCTCATTTCCGGGACAACCTTTATAGGAACTTTTTTTCATATTTATTAATGCAGAATCACCTCTTAAATTTCTCGAACTTATTTCCGAATAACCCTGTATAATTCTCTACTTCACCAATTTTTCTTACTTTAATTTGTACTGTAAATATTTTTGAGCTAGCTGTACCATAATAGCCCCATTATTTTGACTGTATCACATTAGCCCCAGTTGACCCTATAAAATTTTTTGATTTAGGGTAATTTTAAACACTTTAAAAATTTGAAAACCATCGTATAATGCTCTTCTATCACGCAGTACTGTAAAGAGCATAATAAATAAACAATATAATTTATTTTACTACACAGACAATTTGTCGATAATTTATTTATGATTATAGGCGAGTTTAAATGTAAACCCACGATTTATCCCATTATTTATAATAAATAGACGTAGATAACATAGTTTTTATAATACCAGTTATGAATTATACCACGATCCATTGTGCATTGTATTTTCAGTTTTGTTGTAGAATTTTAAATATTTTGAAAAAAAGTTTATTTCCGTAGCGCTTTTTTCCACATTTACGCTTTTTTTTTATTTTCGCATCTGGGCGTTATACATTCATAAAAAAATAGTGTACATCACTTGAGAGGAAAGTATTTTTCACGTTCGTTTGATAATCTCGTGTGTGGCCCTGAAAAACACTTATGTGTTATAAAAAGATTTTTTCTACGACTGCTTTAGAATGTAAGCAAATGCACACACTTTTCAAACACAGAATAAATCCATTCTAGCTCTAGATATGGTATGAATATTCCGTATCAAGTGTTAGAATGAGCATATGTAGTGCCATCTCTTGTTTATAAAAGTAAAGAAAACTGTAGCAATTTTAGCAAAAATATATATATGTTTTACCATGAAATATTGAATAATTTAATGCAATTTAAAGTTTTGCGTTAAAATTACATAAAGTTTATTTTTTCTTAATATTTGACCAGTTTTTTATCAATTTAGTTTAAAAATTTAAAACTGCTCCATCTATTGTTAAATATTTAATCCTGATATATGTGTAATATATGAATTTTTGCATTATTATTTGTAAATATGTGCTAAAATTAAATAAAAATCTTCTTTGACTACTTTGATAAAATTATTAAATAACATTAATTGCTCTATTTAAAAATATTTGTTTTGTTGCATTTACAATGTCAGTCACAAAAAACATTGTTTTTAACCTTGTCCGCAGTTTAAAGCCATACAGTGTTTTATATTTGCAGTCGAAGATAAAGTATAGTCTACAACACGTATGGAATAGTCATTCCGCGCTCGCGGGACTGCAGTAATAACTGTTATTTTTTGAAAACGATAATTTTTCAAATTCCTTGTAGAACTTAAACGTGAATAAATACAGGCCAATTTTCTAATCAAAATAGAGGAAATGCGCCTAATTTCGGATGGTTTCCAAATTTCGGATAGTAGTGTATTTAAGATACTGTCTGCAAAGGTAAACAGAAACCTACTTTTATGTGAAGCCAAAAGTCAAACTAAATCCGTCCTGTAATATGATAACGGTAGAGCTTCTCCCCTTTAAATGGCAGCACAAATCGTTTATATTGCAAATGGCAGTTTTGTGCTCAGTTGCATTATTATGCTTGTTTATTTTATTAATAATCGTTATAAAAGTTCGTGATTCTGTCTTGGGTAAGTTATGATGTTAGTTAAGTTGATCCACTATTCATAATTAAGCAATTTGAAAACGTAAACATTCTACAAATTTCTAATCTAAAAAGCAGAAAGTTGCTTAATTTCGGATAGACCATTTTTGTGCATTTGATTCCCAATTTCGGATATCCGCAAGGTAATTATTATTCAGGATAACCAACCATTAATTATTTTTTTTATAATGATACAACAAACTAAGATAAACAATTTTGAAAATACGAAAATTACCTAAGATACTAAGATATTCGAAATTGGGAATCTAAAATTATAGTTCCTATAGTATTTCGTAGAAAATCGCTTAATGATTAAATTACGTCTTAAATGTGAAGGAATAACAAGAAACATAAGCAATGGGATCCAGAACTACTCTTGAAAAAATTTTTTCGGATATGTCCGAAATTAGGAGCCCTTTTTCAAATGCACAAAAATGCGCTGATTTTTTTTAACCGTGTTTTTTGGAAAAAATGAACTGTAATAAAATTGATTTTATAATAAATCATGGTTCGCTATAATAAGTTGTATCTGGTTATATAAAAAAAAATATCAAAAAGTAATACCGAGTATTAAATATTGAATACATTGTAAATGGTATCCGAAATTAGGCGACTTTCCTCTACACCTTTAATAAAAAAAACCAGGATGCCTAGAAATCAAAACGGGCGCCCCCAAAATGCCAATACCAATCTGTGCACGTGACCAAACTACGAGAAAGCCCCAAGAAATGGGGGAAAGTGCACACCGGTCCACGTGGCCGTAAATCATTTTTACAATTAGCAAATTGAAAATGGAAAGACATAAAAAAGCAATATTACAAGCAGGAAACTGGTCTACAAGTGGCCTGTGCTACTTGAAGAGCCCAGGAAAAAAAAAAGCTTTACCAAGATATTTTAAACTAATTTTCTCCATTTTTTTGCTAAAAAGGTAAATGTACGACAAAACAGTTATTTGCGTGACAGAATATGTATTTTCACGACAAAATAATAGGTATTTGCATGACAAAATAAATATTTGCACGACAGAATAGGTATATGTACGACCAAAAACATTTTTATGCGGCAAAAAGAAGAATAAATGACACATTAAGAAAACAAATCAATTTCGACCGTTCGATTTTTGAGGTTTTCAAGGTATCCTCCATAGCCACAAAAAAATCGGATTCAGCAACTCAAAATGCATACAATGGTCTTTTAAAAAAATCCGGACATTTTTTCTCTTTGTGTGGCTGTGTAATCGATTAAATTTGTTTCCAAATCGATATTTTTGTTCGTTTTAGCCGCGGAAAACCTTACCTCGCCGTTCAATTCTTATTTTGTCGTTAATTTACCTTTTTGTGTCTGTTAAAAATTAGCTTTTCGTTGATAATTCCTATTTTGTCTTTCGTTTTTATGTCCTTGGTAAAACTTATTTTTGTTATTATACTATTCTAGCGCGTATGCGCTAGAAGAGTATAATACGGTAGTTTCGAATCGGCGAAAAACGTCCTAGACGAAAAATTCTTGGATAAAAATGTGTTTCATGAAAAGTCCATCTGTTCGTCCGTCCGTCCGATGGCACGTTTTGTTTTTGTGGACACGATAACTAAGCACGAATTATCCTATCCTTTAAGGAAAAGATACCTAAATAGGAAATCCTTAAAGAACAACATTGTTTTTAAAAACAATCCTACCAAAAAAAAAAAAACGTAAAAAATTATCATTTCAAATTTTTTTAGTTTTTTGAGAATAAATTTTTGTTGAAATATTTTTTTAAATATTATTTAGCTACATTTATTAATCAAAAATATTTTCCAATCAATTGGAGTCCTTCCTTTTTTTTTAATAAATAGTTAAAATTGTTTTTGAAAAACTTTTTTTTTCAGAACTTTTGCGTTTGAGAAAATGCAGATATTTGTAACTTATTTAGTAAGGCTATTCTGTCGTACTAGACTCTATTATGAAAATGGCTCAAATTAATAATACTGTAAATATATAACGCCTCAAATAAATTATAGATTCTATTTAGACCCTATTATGTTGTGTCAATAATATTTTTGAAATATTTTTACTGTGCTCTCCATTTGTCCTGCTTTATGATCTCTAAGGGAGGGACGCATTTCAACCAATGTTTGTAATGGTTTCAATTATAAATCTTTTTCCTAGAAGAAAGCTTTCTCCGTATGTCGATATCAAATATTTATTGGATTTTATTTACAAGAAACAGGGGCGTACCGAGAAAACTTCGTTGGGAAAAGACTGCCACAATTTACCAACTAATAAAACTTTTACTATTATTAATATATTATTAAAATTATTACTATTATACACGGAAAGAAATTAGTGGGCTCTGCGCTATACATTATAAGATATTTGGTAACAGTGGCAAATTATAGTGATTTAAGCTATAGATTATAAGGGACACAATAACTAATAATGTTAAAAATAAATTGGAAACGATTATATATATTACAGACACGATTATATTTATTACAGGCACTATTATAAATTTACAGAAATTTTATTATATTATAAAAATTATTAGCACGGACAATAATTAAATCTATTTAAGCTATAAATGCCATACTATTTGTTATATTTTATTATTCACTAAACAATTAAAGTATTTCATATAAATTTTTACACTGACTGCCATAATTGTAAGAGAAAGCCTTGTATTTATATAATAAGCGATTATAATTTGCTTGGTATGTGTGTTATAGCGCTCCTAGCTATAATTTTTTTTCCGTGTAATAGCATTAAAAATTAAGATGGTTAAAAAATGTTTTAGACTTAGATGACTAAAAAAGGCGGAAATTTTCACTATTAAAAAAGAATCCTTATCTCTGAAAAAAGCTTTACCCCTGATGGAAATGATGACAAAAAAAGGTCTTCACGGAAAGAAATTAGTGGGCTCTGCGCTATACATTATAAGATATTTGGTAACAGTGGCAAATTATAGTGATTTAAGCTATAGATTATAAGGGACACAATAACTAATAATGTTAAAAATAAATTGGAAACGATTATATATATTACAGACACGATTATATTTATTACAGGCACTATTATAAATTTACAGAAATTTTATTATATTATAAAAATTATTAGTACGGACAATAATTAAATCTATTTAAGCTATAAATGCCATACTATATGTTATATTTTATTATTCACTAAACAATTAAAGTATTTCATATAAATTTTTACACTGACTGCCATAATTGTAAGAGAAAGCCTTGTATTTATATAATAAGCGATTATAATTTGCTTGGTATGTGTGTTATAGCGCTCCTAGCTATAATTTTTTTTCCGTGTAATAGCATTAAAAATTAAGATGGTTAAAAAATGTTTTAGACTTAGATGACTAAAAAAGGCGGAAATTTTCACTATTAAAAAAGAATCCTTATCTCTGAAAAAAGCTTTACCCCTGATGGAAATGATGACAAAAAAAGGTCTTCACTGACGAAAATTTTAATGACTAAAAAAAGGTCATCTCAACTAGGCAACATTTTTCCAACTTTGTACAAAAATTTGACCAACAGGCAATATTTTACCAACTTTTACAATATAATTAAAATTTACCAACTTTTTAACACGTTCGCTGCCGACGAAAATGGTATAGAATGTGGGGGTCACGTTCAAAATTAATTTCCCGCTTTATTAGTAAAAATAGGAAAGTGTATTTAATTTTATTTTGTAGAGGAATGTTTAGGCTTTAAAACGATGTAACTTTACTTATATTTAAGTTTACAGTGAGCCCGCCAGGCGGGCTCTCATCATTGACTATGAATAGGGGATATACCCACCAGGTGGGTAGGTGGGGAACATATTAAGAGAAGATGGGGAGGCTCCCCCGTCCCCCCTTTCGTTACGCGATTGCTTTCTTCTATTAATAAATCATATAAATCCCGATTTAGACACTATAAAAGCTATAACATAAGCGTCATTCTTTGGATTGTTGTTTTTTTAACAGTTTTGCTCAAATTTTGTTCTTTAATAGTATACTACAAACACAACATGTCATTACTAGTTTTTCTCGGAAAACACATAGGGGCTTTTTTTAAATTTTAGCGAGAGTGCTTTAAAATTTACATTTTAAATATACTGTTATTAATCAACAAAAATAAAGACCAACTGATCATAAAAAATTTCGCGAGAAAATAAGTGCGTTGGAACAGTACCATTTTCGCTTATTAGATACGCGTACATACGGTAAAAATAAGCGTCAAGTATATTTACTAAAGCATACATGCGACGCATCGCATCCCATCGGGTATAAGAATAGCATGCTAGCACACTGTAAAAAGTAAACTGAGTATTCAGTTAAAAATAGATAGGAAATCGAAAGTTATTATCCTATATAACTGTACTTTAATTTTTGTTAATAACACGCAACATTTCATGTACGTCCTTAAAAATTAAAGTACGTGAATTTAGAACTAGTGTTTTTAATAAAAATTAAAGTACATTTATAAAGGAAGTCATAACTCTATACAAATTTACTTTACTTTTTGTTTAAAATACTAAAGTCGTACGTACTTAATATTTAGGAACGGACATGAAATGTTGCGTGTTTATAACAAAAATTAAAGTACAATTGTAGAGGATAATTCCTTCCGATTTCGTATCCATTTGTAACTGAATATTCAGTTTACTTTTTACAGTGTACATTAGAATTGACGTACATAAATTACGAAGAATATGGCGGTACCTGTACATTTATAAACTTTTGTCTGTAACTGAAGTTAACAATAATTAACAATTGTATGTCAGCGTTCATATAAGTATAATAATTAAATTTTAGCTCGCGAGCTTAACAATATCCACAATTGTGCCGTAATTGAATTGTTAGCGTCATTTCAAATATTGTTGCTTTATTCAGCTACTAAAAACAAAACAGTATTTTCATGTATTTTAGTGCCTATTCACAAGCTCGCATAAGAACATAAAACATAACAATGCGATGCCGTGATTGGCTTGATATGCCGACATGTATCTTGTAAGCCAATCACGGCATCGCATTCTTATGTTTTATGTTCTTATGCAAGCTTCTGGATATGCCTTTAATTTTAACGGTTCATTTACTTTCTTAGGAAAGTATTTTTCACGCTAGTTTATTTTTTTGCATACTTATGTAAGCCTAGTGTGCAAAAAATTATCAGTTATTAATTATGTCTCGTGCTAAATCTATTTCAAAGGTAAAAAATATTTTATACAGAAGAAAAATAATCACGATTTTTTTTCCGAAAAAATAAATAATGTTAAACAAAACTGTATAATTTAAAAAGCAAGTCGCCTTTTTTCCTGTTGCCATGCCACAGATGAGCGGCGTTGCCGATAAACAATAAAATTCCGTAAAATGTAAGAATAAAGTATTCGATTCGCAAAAAGTAAGGTTAATTGTAAAATGATTTGAGAGTAGAATTTTAGATGTGGTACGTTTTATTGTATCAGTTCGAAAATTATTTACTCCATTTGGTAGAATCTTTTATAGAATGTTGCAATAAAATGAAATAATGGAGCTCTCTACAACTAGAATTATGAACCAAAAGACGTCTACCCTATCTCTATCTCATTTGTGCTACACTTTCCAGCCTACCAAATAAATGCTGTATTTGTTTTTCATACAAAAAATACAGTATTTATTTGGTTGGCCGGAAAGTGTAGCAGTGAGCGGCACGAACGAACATAGCTAATGTGAATCTGTAGAATAAGATAATTCTACTAAAATTTAGATGGCGCCAGTAATTTCTTCAACAAAAATAATTAAAAATAATATAGTTACACTTTTCCCCCGGCCAAGTAAATATTGTATTTGTTCAACAAAGAACAAATACAGAATTGTGCTTCGGAGGGCACGTAAAGATGGCGGTCCCGTCAATTAGGCCATAGCAGCGAAAAACGACGTTAAATGATTAAAACAAACAAACAAATACAGAATTTGTTTGGTTGGGTGGAAGTGGGAGTGTATGTATGTATTCTATCCTTTTTGGGTAGAATTTTTGTCCCTAACGGGAGAAATCTCCATTGACGAAGTCGATAAAAAAATACTGTATTAAAATACCTAGAGCGTAGAGCGGGTCACTATTTGGTGTAATAATAATAATAATAATAATAATCTTTATTATCCAAGAGACCAATAAATATAAAATAGAAATATAATGGTTAAAATAATAATTAAATTCTAAATATAACACTCACGTACGCTGGCATAGGATTAGTCAAAAATCAGAAAAAATAATTACAACAAAAAAAATAATTATAAAAAAAAGAAACAAAATTAATTATTCCTCAATACTTATAAAAAGAGATATTCATTCATATAATTTAATGTTTAAAGTCTAGACAATATTTCAGGCCGATCTTCCAAATATTCATCAACATCATAATAACACTTATCTAATAAAAAAGCTAAAAATTGTTGTTTAAAATGTTTATTACTCTGAATTACTTTAATATTGTTGGGTATTTTGTTAAACAATTTAACACCTATGTATCTTATACCTTTTTGAAATTTGGTGGTTTTATGATATAAATGTTCTTGGACATGGTCTAAATAAACATAAAAATTGTATTATTACCATTTTATTATGTTCTTAGTTTCTGGTAAAATAAACATAAATGCGAATTTCATAACGCGACATTTACCGCATTCTGATCATTTTGTAACACTGTGGTAATTAAATTGAGGTTATCATCAGTGTTATTATGTAGTTTTATGTACATCGTGAAATTGTGTTTTGTTGAAAGTTTGTTGGTAAAATTATAGTAAAATTTGATTTGTATGGCAGGGATAAAACTACAGCGTATCCTGTATATGTTATAAACTACTACAAAATAGTGCAGTATAGTTCTCCGTCAAAAGGCATACAACGGGCCTCTCGCTTGCACACACATTCCTAACATATTTGCCGTAGCCACAGATCCGTGCGTCAAAGTATATACCGGGTGTCCCACCAGGTTCTTGACAAGCTATATCTCCGTTATTTTAAAAGATAGAATTTTTTGCAAAAAACAGCGTTAAATGGGAGCCATTGAAGTTTTTATTGACGTGTTCAAAACCACTCCTTGCTTAGCCACCCCCTTAAAACCACCCCCAACTTCTGTTTTTTTAAATAGCACCCTCCTATTTTTACTAAAGAATATGAAAGCACATTTTATTCTAAATTCAACCATGTATTATAACCATCAGATCACAAGCAATATTTTTCATCATTTTTTTTTTCCAAAAACAAGTTAGATTATTTCTAAAAGAGATTAATGTATCCAAAACCCACCCTTAATAACCCACTCTCCTGGAACCACCTGCAACTTTGTTCTAAATACTACCCTATTATTAATAAATAATAATTGTTATTTGGAGCCCCTTAAATGATAAGATACCACTTATAATACATGGTTGAATTCAGAATGAAATGTACTTTGATATGCTTTGATAAAATTGGGAGGATACTATTTAAAAAACAAAAGTTGGGGGTGGTTTTAAGGGGGTGGGTAAGCAAGGGGTGGTTTTGGATTCGTGAATAAAAACTTCAACGGCTCCCATTTAACGCAGTTTTTTGCAAAAAATTCTATCTTTTTAAATAACGGAGATATAGCTTGTCAAGAACCTGGTGGGACACCCGGCATGCGTTTATTGTGATTTATAATATAACTTCAAAAAGTTAATTATGGTATTAGGTGTAGTTCTCCGCATGAAAGAAAGTCTCCGACATAAGGGGGAGGAATCTATCGCGCTCTTTTCTTTCCGTCAAGAGCGTTACAAGGCGTGCGTGCCTACATCTGGCCTCCCACTTGCACACACATTCCAAACATATTTCCCGTAGCCACAGATCCGTGCGTAAAACTATATGAATCAATAAAATTAAAAAAAAAAGAACCATTAAGTCAACTATGGTAATTTTTGAGGAATAAAGTCCATTATCTTCCATAACTTAGCACTTCTGAGTTTACTGTTGATGGTTTTATAATGTTTAGATTTCCTACTAACAGGATTAACCCATGGTTTGAGTTGGCAAGCCACTAAAATCTAATGTATGTTCAGGATCACCGTGTGTTATAGCTGAACTGAATTATTCAATTAGACTACTTTGCTAAATATTTCAACAACTTCATAATTCCCCACAAACTAAATTTAACTATGCTAATACGAACAAATGAGAAATAAATATATTAAATATTTCATCAATCTATTTTTCAATCATTGTACAGAGTGATATTTGTATACTACAGTTTCGGGCTACTGGCTCTCTTCAGTACTAAAAGTCAACCCTCTACGCTGATTGAGAAATACAAATTAGACTTTATTCACATCAGAAGTAAAGTTATTAATCTGATGTGTATTTATACGCCATTTATTTCTAGACGTAGACAATTTCTTATACTTTTCCTAATTTGGAGACTTTAAACGGCAGCAAGTTGAAGATTCGTATGTCTCAAGCACATAGTACCACTAACATGTGGTTGAAAGTAAAATTTATAAGGACAATTTTTTTTTTAATTTTAATCAAAATTATAAAAAATATTAAATATTCTATTAATCTATTTTTTAATCATCATACAATAATCATTTTATTTGTTCACATAACTGTAAAATAATTTACATAAATTGGATCTAATTCATATACAAATATATATAATATATATTTATATGCTCTATTAATATACTTTATTATATTATATTAAAACTCGAAACTCGAAAAGCAAGTTATCGCCCCTGGCCGCCCTTTAGTCTGACACTGGATTTTGAACATTGCAATATAACTGTAGAACTGTAAAGCTTAGAAAAGGACAAAAAGTTAATGAATCTCTCTTCGAAAAAGCCCAAGTTATAAGTGATAGCGAAAATCATATAATTAAAACCTATCACTATTTTGCTCGATGCCCCTGAAATCGTAACCAAACAAATTGTATTTACGTAATCCCCACACCTTAGCTCACGATTTAAATTTGTCCTCAGATAAATCCGAAAAAGTTTAATTTTTTGGGCTCGTATAACCGATCTCTAATAAAAACTGAGATTTACTCCAAATCTACGGGGTAGAAAGTTTTTTAAATTGAAAATTCGGTTTCAGCACACAAAAATACTTAAGGCATGATAGGTTTAGTCCTTGGAGAAGATTTTTTTTTGCAGACCACAAACTAAATATGACTACACAAATACCAACAAATGAGTCAAATTTATTTTATAATTTAATGTTAGTTTTAATATTTAAAATTACAATTTGCATAGTTAATTCTCTAGGGTACTGTTTAATTGTACAGCTTGTTACATGTCACAAATAAATAATAATAATAATAGTTTATTTTTAAATTATTAAATAAACCGTTTGGACTTTAATTAAGCCTTTGGGACCCATTTTTTTTTTGTATTAACTTTTTTTGAGTTATAACTGGTTATTGGCGATCAAAAAGTAGTTTTTTTATTGTATGAAACAAATAGTTTACATAAAAAAAAAAACAAAAAAAATGGTGGGACGTAGAAGGCATCTACTATTGGAACTGTCGGAAGATTTAATAGCTGGGGGAAACACTTAGAAGAAGAAGTATGGAAAGGCCCCAAAAAAAAAAGCTCGTTATTCAAGACAACCACTTGCTGCCAAATGGGTGACGTGAGACTGTACAAGCATATTTTCAACCTATGTCATACATCATAGATTAGATATAGTTATTTTTTTAGGCTAATTTTGTATTTGTTGTCCTAATAAAACCTTTATTTAAAAACAATTATGTTATACTATACCCAGAGGGAAATATACAGGGTCATTCAGAAATAAGTTCAAGAAATTTAAAAGATGATTCTACATTAAAAAATAAGAAAAAAAAAGTTCCTATAAAGGTTGGTCCGGAAATAAGTCCTAAGGGAGCTACGACTCTTTAAAATTGCAATAAAAATAAGGTTTTTATTTAATAACTTTTGTACCCTTTAAGCTAGAGCAACGAGATTTTGAATGGGTACTAGTATTAATAAGGAAAATAAGTTTATGTTAATTTATTTTTTTAAATTAATCCAGAGGCGTGCCTAGACGGACAAAATATGTAAGGCTGAACACATTTTTTGCTCCAAACTTTTTAATGTATATTTTTTTTTTTGATTTTTGGTAAAAAATATAGATTCCTTGAGTAAAAATACATAAAAAATGTCATAGTGTAATACTATAGGAGCAACCGTTTTCAAAAAAATGAATTTAAGAGGAAGTAACATTTTGTGAATAGTAAAAATGTTACTTTTTAAAAGGCTATTACTCCTTTGATATTAAAGGGTGTTTCGGTGAAGAACACTTTTTTGCTTAGTTAAATGAAGATTCGCTCTGCAGCATTAAAATTTTATTGGTGCTTTTTTTGTTCCTCATTCATTATGTCCATATTCGAAAGGCCGCAGCTCCCTTAGGGCTTATTTCCGAAACAACCTTTATAGAAACTTTTTTTTCATATTTTTTAACGTAGAATCACCTTAAATTTTTCGAACTTATTTCTGAATAACCCTGTATGCCCCATTGAAGTCCAAAGTTTTAATAACAACTTTTAAGTTATTATTTTCTCCCGACTGTATTTTATAAGTTTCTTAAGATACATTAGGTTATTTCCAAATCGCCAGGTCCCATAAAGCATCTAAATTAATTTATCAAATTCAAAACATGTAATTTTTACTATTTTTGATAAAATGGTTGTAATTTTAAATAATTTTTAATAAAATTCAAAAATCTGACATAATTTTAAATCATTTAACCTGATTTTACATAATTTCACAAAAAAATGTAATATTGTACATAATTTACCGTATGTAGCAAAGTAGCATAGCAAAAATACATAAAAATTGTGTATATTGATTGTAGTTTTAGGACTGTTTATAATTTAAACTTTTATATTTAATAATTCTTACACCTAAAAAGTACAATATAGCCATGGCATAAAACCTTACAATATTATGCAAAACCACCTTTTCTAGGATGCTGATATAGTTTTAAAGTGCATCAATTCAATTTTGGCTTAACGTTTAAGCCCGAAGTACATAAAGAATAAAATTATGTTGATTTATTTTTGTATTCTTATTGACATTAAAATTTTATTCAAGATGCCTTAAACTCAATTTTCAGTGAAAAATTACACTTTGTTCTAATCACAAAGGTATAATATATATGGAATTTGACTTTGTTTTTCAATAACGTGTTAAACCACAATGACAGTAGTTTGTTGAACATCTTTTAAATGATTTGGATATTAGACTACACACTTTGTACTTAATACATTAAAAATTAAAGCAAATGCTTAATTTTAGTCAAAATCTTTGGGAAGATATTAAGGAAAAAGTCCAATAACTTACTTTCATCCCACAATATGGGTTAACATATTATTGCATAACACAGAAATTTATACATTAATATTAGATATGTCAAAATACATCATGGCAGTTCAGAATAATTCTTTCTTGCCCTATCTTAAAAAAATCTTTTTATCAAGGTTTAAAGGTGCACTAAACTTCAGTATTATTATTAAATAATAAAAATATATTCCAAAGATGGGGCGGGGTGCCATGATATATTGTACTAGCTCTAAATAGTTAAACTTATATAGTTTTTTTCACTACTAGCTTTAGAACATACCATTATTTATCATGTTTTCAGACTGTGAAATCAATTTTCTTCACCTATAGCAATAATAATTTTTTCTCTCCTAGTAGGAATAAATTTTATAAACAATTGATATCTGCCACTTGATTTTTCTTGAACTGCAAAGACATGTCATTGCTTATAATTTTTAATGGACAAAATGCAACAATATTTTGCCATTGGATAAAAAATGAACACGGAAAATATTATAAATGAATTAATTACACTGCCGCGCATTAAATTCCGGACACCTAAAAAATTGACATTTTTTAAATTTAAATATTTCGAAAACTAATTAATGGATTTGACTGTTTTTTTTTTGTTTTGAAGCTTAAACATTCTCTACTTTTGTTTGTTTTAAGAAAGATTAAAACATTTTTTTTTCTTATTAATAGCCACAAATAATGTACAACTATGTTTTTTACCCCATCTTCTAGGACTTGCATGGTACGCCACTGCAACTGTTTATCAAATTATTAAAGTCTTTCTTATTGCCGTAGTTTTAATGAATAAATGAAGTAAAAAAGTAAAAAAATAAAAAAAAAAATATTCATTAAAACTGCGGAAATAAGAAAGACTTTAATAATTTGATAAACAGTTGCAGTGGCGTACCATGTAAGTCCTAGAAGATGGGGTAAGAAACATAGTTGTACATTATTTGTTGCTGTTAATAAGAAAAAAAAAATAATTCTTAAAACAAACAAAAGTAGAGAATGTTTAAGCTTCAAAATAAAAAAAAGAACCAGTCAAGTCCATTAATTAGTTTTCGAAATATTGAATTTAAAAAATGTCAATTTTTTAAGGTGTCCTGAATTTAATGTGAGGCAGTGTATAATAGAATATAACATATTATCCAGTAAATAAACAACACCCATGTTTTCACACATTTTAAAAAATATCAAAATGCAACCCACTAGACCTGTCAACTTTCAATGAATAAATTAATTTAGGTATTCATTTGTTTTCAGAAATGGCGATTTCAAAGGCTACTTGTTTTTGCGCGGTTAATTAAGATCCAGCAAACATTTTACTTTATTATTGATATAAAAATGTTAAATAAGAATAAATGCGCTAGTAGTGAAAAAAATAATATTTAAACCACGATAGAGAAGACTATTATAGCCTCGCATTCTTAAATCCCTCGCTGCGAGGCAGCTCGGAATTTAATACGCCCGGCTATAAAAAATGTCTTCTATACCTTGGTATATAATTACTATTATTATATCTTACCATTAAAGTTTATTCATAATTTTTCAACTTGAGTTGTGAATTTACCTAAAACAAAAAAGAAGATTAATTACCTAAATATATGCATCTGAAAAATAAGTTTTTATTCGATTGTGGCTAAAAGTACTTCTTTTCCTGTGATGAATCTGTACGAAAAGTTTGGACTTTTTAAAATAGTCGACGTTGATATTGGTTGATTGAATGATTAAATAATATGGAAACGGATGAGTTCTGAACTCAAACGTAAAATTTATTTTTAAATAAAAATTTATTTATTAAGATGTTATAATCGAACAAAAAATAGGGTAGGGCGATTACGGTTGTCAACCTCGCTATCCCAGCTTGTCTGAAAAACTCTTTAATCACCGTAAGAAATAATATTTTTCTGAACAGTATCATAAACAACTATTTTTGGTTTATAGGAACCTTAAAACGGATAATTACAGGGTGGCTCGTTGCAACTCGGTTTTGGGAATTACAGTTACGATGCCTCAACACAGAATATATCGTACATGGGGGAGCAGCGTGCTTTCTGCGTCAGAGCGTTTTCTCTGATAAAGCCCATTTTCATATAAACAAACAAAATTGTCGTCTGAAACATAAAAAACCACTTTACTCTCCAAAGGTTACTGTTTGGACTACAATTGCTAAGTGTCAGACTTTTTTGTTCAAAGATAATCGAGGCCAAACCATTACTGTAAATTTGGAACACTACACAGCAATGCTAAGTCCCACAGCTGTAAAACCCTACCGTACAACTTGTAGTTCGTAGTTCCATCGGGATGGCACTACTTCTAACGTAAGCATTGAAGTGGTAAGAGAAATGTTCCCCGAAAATTTGATTTCTCGAATGGGGGATATTTCGTGACCTCCTCAGAGTCCCGACCTTACTCCAGTCTACTTTTTCTTATGGGGATACCTTAAGAGTAAAGTTTATTGTAAAAACTCTCAGACAACAAATCAGCTGAAGGATAATATCCGTCAAGATTGATTTTGAGACCAACGCTTAACCGGGTATGCCGCTATCGCAGAGGACACAATTTGGACGATTTAATTTTTAAAACAAAATTCCCATTATTTAGTTACATATTTCAATCAATAAACGGTAAAAATTAACGCAATTTTTTAATAAAATTTTCAAAAATAAATTTCTTTATGGGCCACCCTGTACATCAAAATATGGAAATAATTTTTATCCACGGCCGTGATTAATAGGCCTATTAATCACGGGTCTGTAAAAATAAACCGTTTAAAATTTAAAACGACAGTGGATAAAGTATAGCATTCTACTCGCGTATAATAGCTATTAATCATTCGCCTTTCGGCTCGTGTCCCAAAATTCACCCTCATTGATTAATAGCAATTATTATACGCTCATTGAATATTATACTATTATTTTCCAGGGCAGCTCAAAATTAACACTTTTTTAAATATCATTATTTTTTAATTACATTTCTTATTTTTTTAATGTATTCCTGATGATGGGAAACAATAAATAACCGAAACCAATCGACCTGTTTTATATTCAATTGAATAATAAGGTTAAGATAAAATCAACGACGTCCGCTTCCTTCCCAATTAAACCTGTAGATCGTTTTATTTACGTTGAATTAAAAACAGATGGCCATTCTGTCTAATTTCTTCCCAATTATTCGATAAAACACAATTAATTGTGCGGCAATTTAGATAGGAAGGCTCTGCAGATATGTGGATAAGTTTAATTACTAATTACAGGGTGGCCCATAAGTCACTTTGCCATTTAAAACTTAAACAACTTTTTTGTTTGTGATTTTTTAAATTTATTTCTTTTACAATAAAGACTATAGGAAATGGAAATTTTTTTGAAGTATGTATGAAAAATCATGTCTTTTAAATTACGTCCATTTTCCGCTTTGCAAGCACGGACTCTTTTCACGACATTTTCCATGACGGCTCCTAACATGTCTGGCTTAAGCTGTTGAATATTGCTGGGCTTGCACCGGATCTTTCAGGTAGCCCTAAAGAAAAAAGTCCGGTGCTGTCAAATCGGGCGATCGAGAAGGAAAATGATAATCCGAATTTCGCGAAATTATTCGCTCTTCGAAAATCTGTCTTAAAAGCTGAATTGTGGGTCTGGCCGCATGCGCAGTTGCCTCATCTTGCTGCAACCATGTCTCTGGTATGTCCTTCACTGCAGGAAGCACAAAATTTTACAGCATTGCGCGATATCGGTCGCCGTTCCCCTTAACTGTATTGCCATTTTCCTAGCAGAAGTAAGGTCCGATTTTCATTTGGAATGTTACACCGCACCAAACCTTGACCTTATGGGGGTGCAATTCACGTTGATGCATGACCCTAGCTGGGGCCATACATGTTAAAAGCTGTCAAAGAGAATGTCGTCAAAACAGCCTGTGCTTGCAAAGCGGAAAATCGACGTCATTTAAAAGACATGATTTTTCATACGTAGTTTAAAAAAAAATCATTTCCTGTACTCTATATTGCAAAAGGAATAAATAGAAAAATTTGATAAATAAAAAAGTTATTCAATTTTTAAATGGTAAAGTGACTTATGGGCCACCCTGTACTTAGTCAATTGAGATTGTAGCTTCCATTAAGCTGGTCAATGCATTTCCGTTTAGTTTTTTTTCACGATTTTTTCTTGATTTGGGTAACTAATAAAAAACAAATAAAACAAATAGTGATTTATAATACAAGGGCGAAAAGTTAAATTTTTCGATTGAATAGGTTTTTAGAAGCCGAGGGCCTTCGGCCCGAGGGTAATAAACCTACTAAATCCAAATTTAACTTTTCGCCCGTGTATTATACAATATATTTTTTATTTGATTGTTACTAATTATAATAAATTATTAAAATATATTTAATTTTAAATTGCAAAAAATATATCTTTTTACTGTTTTATTACCTATCTAGTTATCCATGAAAAATTACGACACTGATAAAATAATAGCTTTATTAATACAACAACATAGTATTATATATGCGCCAACCACAAATTGTACTATAGTATAGTACTAACTATGATATGAGATAACATTTGTTGTTGTATTTATTACAATTTTATGTTGTTTATCTCTTAGTTCTAAAACTGGTTGTTGTATCGTATAACATGTAGGTTATAACATATTACAAAATATGGTTGGCACCTACATTACAACAACATTTCTATCAGTGTATCCAATTCAATCTCTAAAAAAAAATGCAATAGTTTCTTTTGCGTGTGATTTCATTTCCAAATTAGCTTAGCGTTTTGATTAATTTGTTAAATGTTTTGTTGTAAAAACAAATATACTTCTGAAACCGTTCTATAAATATAATAAATATTGAAAACGATTTTACAATTGAAAATTTGTGTTTGTGATTTATTTATAGTGATTTATTTATATTGGATGAATCCAGATTAAACGGTTAAACCATATGTTTTGAGGTTATGTTATAGAAGAAATTTTTATTTATATCAAATGAAATACTTGTATCTGGTCAAAAAGAACATATAGATCAAGACCAAAAGAGAACAAAAGGTCATATTCCTATTACAGTATTTAAAAAGCTTAAAAATAATAAGTTTTAGTTAGCTGGCCAAATAAACTTTTTGACCCTAGGGCTACAAATTCCAACTTTTCGCCCGGATAACATGAACCATAAGTGTCGCTTTTAAAATCAATAGAATAAAAAAAACATTTTGAATTTTTTTATATTTTTTGTGCTCCCTTTATTAGTGTTTCACACTTGAGTGAACTGATTTTTTTTGCTTGTTTATAAAGAAATCGATTTTTTGTTTTGATGAACCTAGGCCTCTAAGGAAAAGTATTATTCTGTTGGCAGCAGTTGTTTATTTCAAAACAAGCAAAATAAATCTTAAATATAAAACTTTGATTAATAGTATTAATCAAAGTTCTATGTTTCCAATAATATCAATATAAATAACCTCGAATTCGGGTTATCCTTTACAGTGGACTAATCTATTTCCATTTATCTATTTATCTATATATAGATATATTCTATTTAATTATAGATAGGTCCTTGTTCTATAATAACACTAGCCTACAAAGGTTTTGCACACAACATTTTTTTAACATTTTTTTATGAATTTCCATAAAAAAATTCATCGCGATAAAAATTTTTAGTTCCCTATAGTATATTCAACTTCAAAATGAAGTAAGTGTAAACAAACGCACATGACAACAATGGATTTAGTGACAGGGTAGGACTCAAAATAAAATATTTCTATATAACGGTCCATTGCAATGCATTGTACGCTTCATCGCAAGTACTCACGTCAGTGTTCTCAAATTAAAATTTACCAAAGTGGTACGCCATCTATGAAATAGTGCTACAAGGGTGCTACAAATATTTACAGAAGTGGTACACAAAGTGTAACACTAGGTTTGGACTTTTTGATAAACTGCGCATGCGCACGCGCATGCGCTGACCGTTTTTTAGTATCTTATTTTAAATAAAAAACATTTTTTTACAACAAAAAAAACACCAAACAGACGCCAAACCAACGTTAACTTAAACTAAGGCCCCCTCATTAAAAAAAAAGTCCAAACCAAGAAAAAAACAAAACAAACTCCTGCACATAAAGCTGCAATTAGGCGCTTGTTAGGTTTGTTCGTTGGTGCTGCACTGAGCTACTCCGAGATACACTTTTCAGCAATTAGTAAATGGCTGGGATTGCCTGGGTTGACAAAAAGGGCCAGAAATGGCCTAGTTGTCCGGCTTTGGCCAACCCAAAAATTTACTACTACTACTACTACTACACTTTTCAGCCAACCAAATAAATACTGTATTTGTTTTTCATACAACAAATACAGTTTTAGATTTTAAGCTTTCACGGCCATTAAGATATAAAGAACTTTCACTTTCGGGTTTAGACCGTGTTAATGGATTTTCACTTTCCGACGTTTCGTCTCTTACTACTAGAGACATCTTCAGGGATTAATCTGAAACTAAGTTTCGAATCAACTTGTGTCACTATTTATCGACAGTGACCCTGGACCCCTCGGACATAATGGTTAGTTTCGACGTAGAATCTCTATTTACTAACGTTCCCGTTCCCGATACAATAAATATTATACGAGACCTACTTACAACTGGAAATCTTGACCCTAAGTTATGTAAATTATTTGAAGCTTGTCTGACATCTACATATTTTCTGATACAGGGAGAGTTCTATGAACAAGTGTCAGGCGCCGCAATGGGATCCCCATTATCACCCCCTGCGGCCAATGCTTTCATGGAATATTTCGAGAAAAAAGCTATTGAGTCATTTCCATTAAAACCTAAAATTTGGCGCAGATACGTAGACGATGTCTATGCTATTTGGCCCCATGGCATGGAAAGCCTTCAAGGTTTTCTAAATCACCTCAATTCCCAACATAAATCTATACGGTTTACGATGGAAATTGAGAACAACGGATCACTTCCCTTTTTGGACGTTTTGGTTTACAAAACGGAAAATGGCTCAATAGGACACTCGGTATACAGGAAGAAAACCCACACTGACAGATACCTAAACGCATTTTCACATCACCATCCCTCTCAAAAACGCTCGGTAGTTAATTCACTTGTTCATAGGGCTTTCATGATTTCAGACAAGAATTCCTTAGACACAGAACTCCTTAAACTAACCAAAGCCTTGACCATGAACGGTTATACCAAAAAAGACATTAATAAGACCATATACAAATACAGAAATCCCAGACCCAAACAACAGGACAATAGTGACAATGACAGACAGACACAAGTTATACTTCCCTATGTAAGCGGTATCACGGATAAAATAGGTAAACTTTTGAAGAAATCAAATATTAAGCCTATATTTCGGTCCAACCAAAAATTAGGACAATGTTTGACTTCAACAAAAGACAAAATACACCTGAGTTCAGAAGGCGTATATAAAATACCCTGCTCCTGTGGTACGGTTTACATAGGTGAAACTAAGAGAAAAATTTCTACAAGACTTCAAGAGCATGAGCGCAATATAAGAAAGAAACAAATTTCCTTATCGGCAGTAGCCGAACATGTACATGAAACAGGTCATAAAATCAATTTGTCTGAAACAAAACAAATATTAACAGAAAACAGAAAAATGCCAAGGAAGATATGGGAATCGATAGAAATCATCAAGCATCCTAACAATATCAATCGGGACACTGGTTACCACTTACCTGCAATATGGAAGTCTTTGATAGGAAAAACCTCGTCACGGGTGAATAACCACAACTCGTCATAAATAGTGACACAAGTTGATTCGAAACTTAGTTTCAGATTAATCCCTGAAGATGTCTCTAGTAGTAAGAGACGAAACGTCGGAAAGTGAAAATCCATTAACACGGTCTAAACCCGAAAGTTAAAGTTCTTTATAACAAATACAGTGTTTATTTGGTTGGCTATAAAGTGAAGCTCGAAGTAGCTCAGGGCAGCACCAACGAACAGACCTACTGTCTTGCACTGACGTACACTTTTCGTCCAACCAAATAAGTAGTGTATTTGTGTCCTAATTTTTAAACATGACAAAGAATTTGTTCGACTGTAAAGTGCAAGAAAGTGGAACAAAAACGAACAGACCTAAGCATAATACTTCCCCATTAGCGACATCTATCGGTTATTAAAAAAATACTACTAGAAACCATAATAGGTTACTGTTATGTTTTGCGTGTCTAAAAATATTTCTTTAGCAAAGTATAGAGGGCGAAATGATAAAGTGTTAAAATGGTACAGTAGTATTATACTAACGTATAATACGTTAAAGTAAATAGTATTACAATAGTGTTACAGTGGTACGCTAAAAATTTGGGTGGTACAAAATATAATAATAGCATGTAATAGTGGTACATGTACCACTATATTGGTACGTCTGTGAACACTGACTCACGTACTGACCTGTTTAATTTTCTACATCCTTACTCCCCCAACATTCGAGTGTTTTAACCAATGAAACCACGCGCCAGCTGCCGCGTGCACGATTGTTTTATTTACATCTACTGAATCTTGAAGTTAAATATACTATAGTACAAAAAAAATGAAATGTTGCATTCACGGGACGTAAAACGGCAAATTTTTACCTATTTTTTCAAATTCATTTTCCATCAGTATATAATTTTCGAAAAGAAAGAAGAAAGAACAAGAAAAATCATAAAAAAGATAAATAAAGCATCAATCTTTTTTTTAAATAAAGCAATATAACGCGATGCTTAATAAAAGTTTCCTAGTAAATGATGTGGCAGAATTGTTTTTGGCAATTAAAATAATAATGGCCTATAATTTTATTCACAAATGATAATTTTAAGTATCACCAGTTCAGGTAATGTAAAATGTTATTTTTATAGCGGGCTGCAACATTTGATTCTTTCCTCTGACGTCCTTGACATGCGAATAAAAGTCGCAACGGATGTGGAACAAAATAACACAAAAAAATGTAAAAAAATTAACGCAAAAAAAGTTAATATTTGTAAACTAGTGTTATTTAATAAATATTAGTCAACTAAATAATTTATTTTAGATTAAGCATTTTGGATTAACAATATTCATTGACGTGTGTAAACCTTCTTTAAAGGGAAAGCCGAGAATAAATAAAAATTTTATCCTTTTATCATCTGAATAAATTTATTCAAATTAATTAAAATATTCAAATACAATTGGAATTTAGAATATTTTATAACTTTATTCAACATATCCCTGATCAACTCTATATATTATCTCAAATTATTTTTATAAAATCGTGAAGGGATTAAGAACGAGATAAAATCTTAACTTTTTTTTAACAAAATCCAAAACGAAAATATTTGTTTTTCGTATTTTTAGTCAAGTACTTGTGAGAATTTAAGTTTTCGCAGGTTTTGTCTTTTTTTTTTGTTCATTTTTAGCTCAAAAAATAATTACATCATTAGTTTTTTTCCTTTAAATTTGATTCCATTTAGTATATTATCCAAATAGTACTTTTTAAAACAGAGAGTGGCATACAAAAAATTATAATCTTTATTTGAATGGGTAGTATTGTTTTTATCATAATAATATTTTTATCATTTATATGTTTTTGATATCTTATGAAATACTTTTCATAATATGATATCCAACTCGACAAGGTAATCTTAAAAAAAATGTAAATGTTTTATTTTGCATTTTTTATAAAAATATACCTATATACGACAAGGCAGTCTAAAGGTAAAATAAATTTTAGATTTCTAGATTATTTAATTAAAATAATTCTCGGTTAATAGAAAAAAATACTTCTTATATATTTCTAATAATTTGGCTAAAATACAATGTTAGAGACCGCATCTCGATCTCTGTTGAAGTTCCTAAAATGTGAACGATACAAGGGTGAAGGGGTAAAAGGGCTCTTAAGACATTGTATATTGAGTTTATTAATTAACCATCTTTCCTTTAATTAACAACTAAAAAAATTGAGAAGAATAGAAAAGAAGGCATGTCCAATTAGTTAGTTTTCGAACGGGAGTCTCGGTAGCTCAGTTGGTAGAGTACCAGGCCGGAAACCGTGGGGCTCTGGTTCGAATCCAGACTGAGACCTGACTTTTTTTCTAATTTTCTCTTCTGTCCGATATGCCACTAATATTTTCTTTCATAATAGAATTTCGTTTAAATTATATGTAAAGACAAAATTATGAACAATAATATTGGCTTACAAGATGGATATGTTCATGCATAAGTGTATGGGCATATTTGTTTTCTTTCATCTAAAGAATTTCATATACGCCACCTAGTTAAAAATTGTACATTTTAACTTACGCCTTACACTTCCACATCTCAATCTTAATACTTTCCCTTAACACCTAAATTTACCTTATTTTTAATTTGTTACCTTTATTTTCATGTCATTAATTTAATTTTTTGTATTTTAAGTAATATTTTTGTTATTATATTTATCCCCTGAAGATGCCAATCCAATAAAGGGTGAAACGTTGGGAAATTTTTTCTTTACATATAATTTAAACGAAGTTCTATAAACCGAGAACTATTTTAATTATTACATAATTAGAACGAGAGAAAATACATAGATTATTTAATTTTATTTCTTAAGATAACCGGAGATAACACTAAGAAATTGAGTGTAAAATTTAACACTCGCTTTACACTCAAACTGGTACCTATTTATCACACTCGCAAAAGTGTAAATATCATCTATGCAGCAGGTGGTTAAAAAAAGTGGTAAACTTAGCATACATCTAAATCTTTTTAACAAGTTTCAGTGTAAAATTTACTATTTTATACCCAGGAAATCATTTTGCTTTCCCATTTTGAAAATTTTCAAAATTTCGGAAAGCCTTGTATCCGTGAAAAAATTTTCAAAAATTTTTGCGTTTTATAACCACTCATCGGCGAATTTCCAGTGCTCGTATAGGCGCCGCGTTGATTCTATCGTTGACGCGAGGTTTTGAATATTTACATTTTAATTTTCTTCGAAAAACACCGATATTTTTACATATGTATAGTTAATATGTATATTCAATATTGTTGTGTGTAACAAATTAGTCGTCAAATGTTTCGATTTAGTGACCTTTATAAAAATTTCCCTCATAATTCGGCAAAATTATTCCGTAAGCCTATGTTTCTGTGTTTATTTTCAACGTTGATGAGTCATAACTGAATTTATTCCGATTAGTGTTTATAACGTTTTATGTCGATATAAATGCATTTCAAGTAAAAAAAAAATTGTCGGTCGATTGGTCGATTGGTCATTCTGTCCGGAATATATTGTATCCACGATAACTTAAGAACACTTTAAGCTAAAGACTTGAAATTTGGCATACTGGTATGTTACCAAAAGTTCTCGCTTGGGACTGTTTTTGTTAAACATTGGGGTGGGGCAAGGGGGCAAATGGGGTAAATACAATAATTTTTTACACAAATTTTAAAATTGTTATGTATAGCAATATAGCTTTATATAGCAATATTGCTATATATAGCAATATAGCTCAAAAACTCCTATATGGGAACGTTCGAGTATTACGTAACGCAAATTTTGATCACTTTGTACTTTTTGGAATTAAAAAAAAATTCTTCTAGACATAACTTTCTTATTATTCTCGTTATTATTCACAGTAGAAGAACAATTTAAAAACCACATAAAAGGTAAAATAAAATTACATAAAAAATATAATTATTATTTTTTCCAGCATTTTTTCCCCAAGTCGTAAAAAAATATTTCTGGATCTTTTTTATTATTCACACAGAAGAAAAATTTAAAAACCACTCAAAAAGTAAAAGAAAATTACACAAAATATTTTGTTACTAATTTTTTCATGACCCCCACCCTCTCCCAAAAATATAATAATTTTTTTCTGGATATAAGTTTTTTTATAAGAAAGTATTCTTGCTCATTCGAGACGGCTGGTGTGTGTGACAGACAGTGTTTTAGTTTTTAAGGTACGAAACCCTAAAAATGATCTTTTTTATTTAAAAAGAGGTTCCGTTTTTAGTAACTGTCCAAAATTATACTAATAAACCTCATTGTTTCCTGTGGCTTTTTTTGATATCGTTCGCTCGTCACTTAGTCACTTAGTATTCTATCCCTCATATTTGCTCATTACCATTCGAAAATCTACATATTAATATGCGCAGAGCTTTTCGTATATCAAGCATATTTTTTAAAATTTGCATTTGTTTGGATATCTGATGCTGTCGGGATTATTAAAATTAAAAGGGGTCTATTAAAAACCACAACACTTTTATTGAGTGTACAAGCGAACAAACTTTTTTTATATAATTGAGATGCGAATATTTTTGGAAATGTTGATGAAATCTGTTTCATATGTGATGTTTCTACTTAACATTCCTACAAATGAATGTTCTATTAACGAATAAGTTAATAGCATGCTTATCTGGTAAATATTTTTACTTTTTCAAAAACATTATGTTATACGCCAAAACAGAACGTGCAAGATATAGCCATCTGGGGCTACACGATATTACAGGAGAAACTAATTAAAAATGGCAAGTATTAAAAAAGGTTATATTTTAAACCCAATTTAAGTAATTTTTCTTGAGGTAAAATGAAAAGTCCCCTCAGACTCCCTTCTTTTGTCTGAATTAATCCCTGATTTTTTCGAGTCTTTTAATCTTAGCATAAAGTATATATACGTCGATTATTGTCTACTACACGGTAAGAAAGCTCCAACGAAAGGGGGAGGTATCACAGAACGGCCAGCGCGCACTCTTCTTTACGTCATAAGGCATGCGTGCGTGCAAGTGAGAGGCACACACATTCTTCACATTCTTTCGATAGCCACACATCCGTGTGTAAAAGAATAATTACGATATGTTATTGTGCCTTTTGCACGCATCCTGCCTTATGACGCTTCGGCCGTGAAGTTTAGAGAGCGCCTCCTTTCCATAAAAATCAAGCCATGGTTAATATATTACTTTCTCATAAAGAAAATATTGTGATGGAAAAAAAATCAATTTTTTTACCAGAATCTTAATTTTTCTTGAAAAGTCGAAAAAAATCTAAATAAGTAACAAAAAAAATATGTCTGTCGGCATGTCTGTCGGCATTTTTGTGGGCATGTCTGTCGGCATGTTTGTCGGTATGTCTGCCTGTCTTCTTGTCTGTGTCCACGATAACTTAAGAACGCTTTGAGCTAGAGACATTACATCTGCATACGATTTTTTTTTTATATTCTTGAACAAGTTCGTATTAAAGCAAAATCTGTTAAGGGGAAGTTGGTAAAAGAGGGGTTTTGTTTTGGCCTTAACTTTTTAATTATTTACAACAGGACAAAAATATAAAAACTACCTAAAAGGCAAGTAAAAATTACACAAAAATACAATTACCATTTTTTCCATGGCCCTCTCTGTCCCCCAAAACGTAAAAAATTGTTTCTGGACATAGGTAATTTTATTATTCACAACACAAAAAGAGTTTAAAAACCACATAACAAGTCAAAAACATACATAAAAAACTTATTATAATTTTTTTCCATGACATGATGGTGGAGAGGCCCCAAAATGTAATAGTATATTACGCAACGAGTTCGCGAACCTAGTTTTCAGCGTACGAGAGTACATATTTATTTACGAGGCAACTGCCGAGTAAAAAAAGCACTGCAGTACATTGAAATAAGTAAGCGACGAGTTGCGTACGCTATTTTTCCTACGACCATACCTTTTTTATTACGAAAATCATAAAAATTTAGTGAATAAAACATTGACATTTCATAACTTTCGATATGTCGAGATGTCTTGGAAATCGCTATGTTATCTATATTGATGGCCTAGCGCACAAATGTGCTAAGTACCGGATGGCTTAAAAAATGTGCTAAATACCGGTAACGGTTACGGTACATCGATATACTTGTACGGAAAGTAATCATGCTGTCTATATACTCGTGTGATATGAAAATATCAAACGAGCACATACATAGTATAGTATAGTGAACACGTGAAATATAAGGAATTATGCGTCCTTGGTCGTAGGAAAAATAGTATATTACGTAACTAGTGTGGAAAGTGACATATTTCACGCGAGTGGGAAGGTTTATGATCGAGCACACTTTCCAACGAGTTATGTACACCATTTTTCCTACGACCCCGAAAAAATATAAAGTTTAAACTTTAAGAATTCTTAATTTAATATTTTCTAATTTTTATTACTTATTTCGGGAATTTTTGAGAAAAGCAAAACATAAAATAGCATACAAATTTATATATGTATGTTAACAGGAAATATGTTTTTTATCTTTAGTTTTCTTGGTTTTATATTTAATACAACATATTATTATGGAAGCTCAACACTGTTTATTGGGTTGCCTACGCAAGCATCTTTTAAATCAAGGAAAATTTGACAGTTTACTAATTAAGTTTGATTTCTGTAGATATGCTACCATATAAGACTGTAAAATTCTACAATGTTTTACATTTCATGAGGAAATATTAATGTTTTTTATAAAATGTAAGGTAACTAAATCACAAATTAAGTAATTTTTATAAAATCTAGACATTAATAGTAACCTGGGTCAAAATAGTAAGGTTATAACTATAGTTTTTATTTTTGACATGAAAAACGTAAATATTGGGATTGAAAAACGTAAAAGACATCAAAAAAGTCTAATGAAAGGTGGAATATGGCATATAAAACGAGGTGAGTAAAATTCGTAGAATTTACAACGTAAATATCTAAACAAAATTAGGCAAACCTACATACATAAATATCAAACTAGGGTGATATGAAAATATCAAACAAGTGTGATATAAGACGTTTTCTAAAGAACAATAGAGTGTGGTAAATGTCACTTTCATAGGGGATCGTAGGAAAAAATATTTACGGCGATATCCATAGAAAATAAAATGACGAACATTATTAATTATATTAATCAACGATTAATTTTATTTTTTATGAGAAAGTACACTCGCTCATTCAAGACGGATTTTTTTTTAATTACATTGAAACTTGTTGTTTTTTGTCAGGGCTTTTTAGAAATTTTCAGTAACATTTAGGTGCATACGGACCTGAAATTATCTACGTGGGCTGGTGATTGCCTGGCCATCACCGCAGAGAACCCGATCGCTGATCGTGACGGACGACCAGAATTGAGGCTGACCCCAGAAGCCAGATGCTGT
Source organism: Brachypterus glaber (assembly GCA_958510825.1). Taxonomy (NCBI): domain Eukaryota; kingdom Metazoa; phylum Arthropoda; class Insecta; order Coleoptera; family Kateretidae; genus Brachypterus; species Brachypterus glaber. The sequence continues at coordinate 13,684,922 of OY294047.1, read as the reverse complement.
CAAAACGCATTTATAATTAACAATTTGAGATGCGAAATATGTTGTCCCTGTTGCAATGAGCATTAAGGGAATATTTAACATTTAAAACTACTGCCAACAAAATAATACCTTTTCCTATAGTCTCAGGTTCATTAAAACCAAAAACAAACAAAAATAAAAAAATAAATAAAAAACTAAAAATTTTATAAAACAATTTTTTTTCTTTTTTCGAAAAAAAAAAGGTTTTTTACCACATCTTGCCCCCTTAACCCAACCCGCATTATAAATTAAAAGTCTTTTTGTAAAAATAATAGTAAAAATTGCTCTCAAATGTTTAATAATGACAAAATAAGGAGTTATAAGAAAGTTGAAGAAATGAAGACTACTTTCGGAGATAAAATAGATGAAGAACCATTTAAAATTTCTGTTATGATCATAGGTCGACCTAATTATCTGTAAACTTTTAATTATCTGTTTTAAAAAAATTAAGTGAATTTATTTCCTTAAATTGCAGTTACTGCTTTATCATAGTATACACAGAAAAAAAGGATATCTTGAATCAAAGCAAAACGATCTTGAACTAAGGCCGCCATGGCTTTCGATATGTTCAACGCCATGACTGTCTTGGATCAAGTCCGCCGTAATCTTGGCATTTAAGGTCCTAGATTTAAGGAAATTTCCTTAAATCAAAGCCACTTAAACCATTTATTTAAGATCATATTATCTTAAACCAAGTATGTAATTATATTGATTTAAGATCATATTATCTTATAATATAATCTTGAATGAAGATAATTATAATCTTGATTTAAGATTATGATTCTCTTGATTCAAGATCATATTGACCCCACAATCAGGTTCCAGGGTTAATAGAATGGTAAATATTTTGAAAAAATTTCCCACACATGTATAATATTATTTCGCAAGCCTATGAAATATGATACTTTCTTACTCTGTTAATCGTGTGAAATTTGGTTTCATAGGTGGTCGTAAGAAAAAGCACTTGTTTTTGAAGAAAAACTTGTTGCAACGCCATTGCAAAATGGCGCTTATAGGTATAAATTATTTAAAGCTTCTTACACGTGATTTTTTTAAGTAAATTTGAAAATCCCCATCGTTTGAGGGCAACAGATACAAATTCGTCTATTTTAAAGCAAATAAAAACAATGATACACCTTTAAAGACAACTGACGGCAAAAAAAAAACAAACCTAACTTCTCTCCCGCGCATATCTTGAACTACTGCGCAAATTGTCTACGTGGGGTGAGACCGGCAAACTCTTTATCCTAAGATAACAGGGGCTTTGAGTCAAGATAATAACTCTTGATTCTCTGTTACTATTTTAAATGTCATGCATTTAAGGAAAACATTCTTGACACAAGGATTTTTCTACCAAGAAAATAATTAAAGGAAACCAAAGTCACAGATAATCTTAAACCGAGGATAATTTATTATCTTCTGCCAAGATAACCTTTTTTCTGTGTACTACTACTAGTAGATAATATCTATTAGATATGGCATGATCAGAATCTAATATGCAAATCTCCAGGTTTTTGTTCGATATTCGTTGATGAAAAAAGGTGTGCAAATTGATATGTAATGGCAGAGAGAATATTTTGACGGGAATATGGGTAAATAATACATTTGACCTAAATAAATTAATGTCATTCAAATATGTTTTGGGGTAATCTGTGATTGATAAGGGTTTAGGGATAGAAATATATTTTATTTGTAGTCCTGTGAATATAGTTAATTTCCTTCCATAATTTTATACACAGAACACATGTTTAAACTTTTTATGGATATTGACTCAATCACGAACTAAAAGCACTTCTATCCTGACACAGAAAAAAAAATTCAAATATTAATTGTTATAATTTTTGCAAGTATACATGTATACTTGCAAAAATTATATTTTTGCAAATACTTTAATATATAAATTAAAAAAATGCAATCATTGGTTTTAATTATAAAATTATTAATTATAAAAGTACAAAAGGAAAAAATCCTATATTCGACCAATTTTTTAAGTCAATTTTTGGTCGTAGATTTCGAATCTTTAATCAGATTTTTCGAGTCAAGTCAGAATTGTTGTTATACCTATATGCATTTAAATACTCAATTCACTCTAGTTTAAAGCTTTTTTATTTGTTTTCTGAAGTTATTTTTTTTTTATATTTTCGGCTAATTTTATACGGTTAAAAATTTTATTTAAGTTTATGTTTATGTTTATGTTTGTTTTTTAACCTCATACTATTCTACTTAATTAAACATCCCCTAAGTCCATGACTTGTGTGGGCTAGTAGTAGAGGGAACCACCGGCTTTAATTGACTTTCGAACCAATATATCTGGGGAGTACGCCTTCGCCAAATTTCAGTTATTAATTAACTGAAAAAGGCAATCGGCGCCAGTGAGGTTTGAACTCACGATCATTAGCTCAGTGTCAATGCTATATCGATGCCTTAGACCGCTGAGCTAATTCTCCCATACTTGACGTGCTTATGTACATAAAAACTTTTAAGCCACTAGATATTACGTACCTAGTCGTTTTTGATAACTATTTTTCTGTGTACTGTTACAGTGTACTGTGTACTGTTACAGTGTAAAAATAATAATAATAAATAAGAAAAAAAAATTTAAACAAACATTTCAAATTTTTTTTATCAATTTTTTTCCTTATTTTCTTTTTGCAAAAAACGAAAAAAAAATAGTTTTTTAATTTTTTTAAAAAGTTTAACCCCCATAACTTTTTGGTTGTTGGGGGATTACTTTTCAAATTGGAAGAATTGACCTTTATAAGTAACTTTTATAAGTAACTTTTTCTGATGAAGTTACGTTAATTGGAATTTTCTTTCAGCTTTTTTCGATTTTTTTTTAAAGATTAGCCCACCATTACTTTTTTGTTTTTGGTGGGATTACGTTCCAAAACAATAGAGATTTTCCTCTCGTAGAAATTGACTTTTTCTGAAAATTTCAAGTCGTTCGGATTATTCGTTCTTGAGTTACGTTCTACACAAAAACGTGACATCGGACGGACGGACGGACAGACGGACATTTAAAAAAAAAAAGAAAAAAGTTTTTTATTTTTTCATGAAATAAATTTATTATATTCAATAATTTTTTATATATGACGATTTTTGAAATTTTTTGAAATTTCGGAACTACCGTATATAGTTTGACGCATGGATCTCTGGCTACAGGAAATATGTTTGGAATGTGTGTGCAAGTGGGAGGCCCGATGTAAGCACGCACGCCTTATAACGCTCTTGACGGAAAGGAGAGAGCGTGAATGATTTCTCCCCCTTACTTTCTTTCACGCGGAGAACTATAATATAATTCTAGCGCTGTGAATAATATAATAATAATAATAAAGTATTTGGGAAAATGAAATATACCATTTGCTGTGAATAGTATATAATGGAATACGCATTACTACATATCTTCAAGGCTTGTTTCTAATTTTGTCGTTAGGTTGTGACAACGTTAGCTTTACACCCTATGTCGCGTCTCAGGCGAATGCCAAAACCAAAATCGCTTAATTAAGTATTGAAATGAATAAAGCTCTAAACTCCTTTGAAGATATCGTTTGTTAATGTAGCCTTGTTCTCTTTAGACCCGGTGTCACTTTGAACAGCCCGCTCCGAGGTGAACTTTTAAAGCTTTTTTTGTAATTAAAAAAGATACATAATTAATTTAGGTTAAATTTAGGAAGAGAGGGTAATGGACTATTAAACAAGTGTTAAGGGTTCTTTCGAAGAAAAAAACTCTACAAAGATTTTTTTTGTCCATGATGGAAATAGTTATTTATGGTACTAGTGGGTAAAGGGTTAATTTTCGAGAGGGCAATATCGGTTTACACATGAGTGCCATACAAAGTTTTATCCAATAAATAGCTTAGGAATTCATATTTTTATTAAAAATTTTAATGACATTTACAAGAAAATAATTTGACAAGTGACAGTTGAGTGGGTAAAATAAATAATTATCCACTCAATAAAGTAAAAGCCACTCGGGGGTTATTATTGAGTTTATCTATTTAAAATAAAGCTGGTAATTGTCTTATTATCTGTGTGTATTGGATAAAAAAAATATTTATGTGTGGTTGGTTAAAATGCAATTTTTGACATTTGTAAGGCTTTTTTTAATCCGAAAATTCTCTGTTATTAATAAAAAAAACCGATATGTGGTTTTTACCATTTACTTAAACAGTTGATTGAGTGTATAACGTTGCCCTTCTTTTGATTTTTTATTTTTTATACTATTATATATTTGACTTTGAAAATTAGAAAAGTTTACGCATTTTCAATCATTATCATTAATGTCATGATTTTGTGTAATTTTAAATTAATTAAAAGTTTTACAAAATTTTACCAGTATTTTAAAACATTTTACAATAAATTAAATATATTTACACATGAATTTAAAGTAAAATTGCTAGTAAACTAAGGTATTTTTATAATATTTTATATTTTTTCTTTAACGTGATTGTTCACTGATAGAAAAATCTAAAAATAGTGTAACCAAACGTTGTTGTAACAAGTTTGAGGTATGTAATACCATTTATCCAATACATACAGATAATTAGACAATTACCAGCTTTATTTTAAATAGATAAACTCAATAATAACCCCCGCGTGGCTTTTACTTTATTGAGTTGATAATTATTTATTTTATCCACTCAACTGTCACTTGTCAAATTATTTTCTTGTAAATGTCATTAAAATTTTTAAACCGATATTGCCCTCTCGAAAATTAACCTGCTTGGCTGACGCCTCACAGGTTAATTGGGCAATATCTTACTTTACCCACTAGTACCATAAATAACTATTTTACGATTATTCTAAAACATCATAAAGTTATATTAAATACACTATTAAAATTGTAGATTCATATTATTTAATAATACAACAACGTTGTTATTATTATAATAGTTTTTTGAGGAAGGATGATTATTAAAGATGGCGAAAATCAGCTGATTCTAATAAATGTTTTACTAAAATATTGAAAGTAGGGATTTTGGGCTAAAATTTTTATGTGCATAAGTATACCCAACCATAAGCATGTAAATGTACATGTGATATGTAGTTTCTATTTCCTAAATATTTAAAATGCCTTAAACCAAATTTGTAAATGCAGTAGAGAGTCGACCAGGCTCTCTGCTAGCCAGCCGAACGGATGGGTGAGCTGAATTGTCTGCGTTTTGAAGCGAGAATTGTGACGTAGGAAGCAGCGGCAATCCGACCCTGCGGATGTGCAAGCGACGCCTACCCCGCTCTTTGCGCGGCAAAGACAAATCTGATAGCCTAACAGTTTGTTGTAGTAAATCGAACAACTGAACCAGTTTTTAAATACCGAACACGTTTACTTTTTTATTGTTGTATTCTATGCAATATATAGTGGTTGGCGCATATACAACTATTTATTGTTGTATACTATAACATAATTACTTTATTAATTACGCTAGTGTTTTATCAGTTTGTAGGTCGTTCTCCAAAACATCTTTAATTTTATCCCTTCTAGCTCTTTCCATAAGAAGCGCTTTTCTCCAGTTTTCCCAAATACGCTTTCGTTCTCTATTTGACCATTCAATTTTTAACATTTTCATATATAGTTCTCCGCGTGAAAAAAAGTCTCTGATGTAAGGGGGAGAAATCATTCGCGCTCTCTTCTTTCCGCCAAGAGCGTTTTAAGGCGTGCGTGCCTACAACGGGCCTCTCACATGCACACACATTCCAAACATATTTCCCGTAGCCACAGATCCGTGCGTCAAACTATAATAGCACTAGATTATAAAAAAAATATTTTGTCTAATAACAGAATATTATTTTTATTTCGTGCTCTTTGAAATACTGTCAGAAGTAAATTACGTGCCACAAATTGTTATAACAATGAAAAATAACTAATTTTGCACATGCAAAATAATTTTCTTGTACATTTGGTATTCGTTTCTCATTAAATTTATTCCGAAAAACGTATTTCCGCCTTAAAATTAACTATTAAAACAGAAAATCATTTTTTTTTTAAGTTACAAAAATATATATCTTTCGTATACCTACACGGAGAAAAAAATTGGCGCACATATTGGTATTATGAGATTATTGCCTTGGCTATTAAATAAAGAGGCAAAAGGCACAATTCATGAAAAAGTAAGGGGCTAATTTTAAAAAAATATAGATGTGTTCATCGTGCACATCGTCGAAAAGCTTTTCGAGTACAGTCTTATATTATTTATTGTTATTTTCAAAAATGCACCTACGGTAAAAAATGACTGTAAAATAATGAAAAAAAAACCTTTAGTTTACTAAGTAATTTTATTATACTTGACTATGCTTAATTCAAGAATTTATGTAGAGGAAAGTCGCCTAATTTCGGATACCATTTACAATGTATTCAATATTTAATACTCGGTATTACTTTTTGATATTTTTTTTATATAACCAGATACAACTTATTATAGCGAACCATGATTAATTATAAAAGCAATTTTATTACAGTTTATTTTTTCCAAAAAACACGGTTAAAAAAAATCAGCGCATTTTTGTGCATTTGAAAAAGGGCTCCTAATTTCGGACATATCCGAAAAAATTTTTTCAAGAGTGGATCTGGATCCCATTGCTTATGTTTCTTGTTATTCCTTCACATTTAAGACGTAATTTAATCATTAAGCGATTTTCTACGAAATACTATAGGAACTATAATTTTAGATTCCCAATTTCGAATATCTTAGTATCTTAGGTAATTTTCGTTTTTTCAAAATTGTTTATCTTAGTTTGTTGTATCCTTATAAAAATAATAATTAATGGTTGGTTATCCTGAATAATAATTACCTTGCGGATATCCGAAATTGTGAATCAAATGCACAAAAATGGTCTATCCGAAATTAGGCAACTTTCAGCTTTTTAGATTAGAAATTTGTAGAATGTTTACGTTTTCAAATTGCTTAATTATGAATAGTGGATCAACTTAACTAACATCATAACTTACCCAAGACAGAATCACGAACTTTTATAACGATTATTTATAAAATAAACAAGCATAATAATGCAACTGAGCACAAAACTGCCATTTGCAATATAAACGTAGGTTTCTGTTTACCTTTGCAGACAGTATCTTAAATACACTACTATCCGAAATTTGGAAACCATCCGAAATTAGGCGCATTTCCTCTAAATGTGTGAAAATTAATTTATTGAAAAATAATTTAAGGACCTACACCTATTAACAATTACGTACAATGTAATTTTACAGAAATGGTGCCTTATACAGAGCGGTCCAAAAGTCACCCCCCCCCTCTTAACTTTTGAACCAGTTGAGATATCGACTTCAAATTTGGAACTTTTAAAAAAGACAACTTAAACTATCTTTTAGCATATATTTAATACTTTCAGCTCTTAAAATGTGGGCAGGGGCGCATGGGGGCACATTTTTTTAAACGGAAAGGGGGGTCGTGTAATACATCATTTTAAAGCTTATAAAATTCTCCATTTAACTCCATATTTTTAAATAAAAAAAAATTGGGTTTAAAAAGGGGTTGAAAATGGGTATTAATGTCAAAATTCCTCTAAAAAAAAACAAGAAATTTTTAAAAATGCCTAATTTCATCATAAAAAAATGTTAATTATACTTTCAAAATAATTTTAGTTGACATAAATAAAAATTTATAAAAAAAAAAACTTAAAAAATCGAATGTTTTAGCACAAAAAATTGAAAAATCAAAACCTTAAAACATATTTTTAAAAAATTTAAAAATGTTAGTTTAATTAGAGAATTTTATAAGCTTTAAAATGATGTATCACACGACCCCCCTTTCCATTTAAAAATGTCCCCCCATGCCCACCTGCCCACATTTTAAGAGCTGAAAATATCAAATATATGCTAAAAGATAGTTTAAGTTGTTTTATTTAAGAGTTCTAAATTTGAAGTCGATATATCAACTCGTTCAAAATTTAAAGGGGGGGGGGGGTGACTTTTGGACCGCACTGTATATTGATTTTATGGAAAATTATAAGGATTGGTCTATGGCAACCAGTTTCCATTTTTTTTTTTCAGTCTAGATGCCTACCAGACTTCATGGTATAAAATACCTTAATACCTTAAAAAATAAGGTCCCTGTAATGAGTCTAAATAAACCTAAATATAAATCATAGTTTCTGAATCATCTGGTAAAGCTGAGAAACGTACAATGATAAATATTTACAAAAAATCTTAAAAAATAAATTCCTTGTAATATTACAGTTAATATGTACCAACGTGAAATTAAGCTTCCGCTTTTTCCACCGGGCGCCCCAGGGATACATTAATACATCGAGAGATATTAAATGTATTTTGATCTATTTGATATAGGGGCGCCCGCCCTATTCCTTGTACAACATACTTTAAATTTATAACACTTAATTTCCTCGAGAGAATCCCGCAGGAAGAATAATATATAGCTATTATATAAACCATTAACTTTTATAAAAGTCTGTATTTGTAAAGGCTAGTTTAGGTAAATTATTTAAAAAATATTACTACAAAACATAAACTAACGACTAGCAGAGTAAAAGATGATATGTTATGCTTTACCTATGTTGACCTGGCTGCTCGTCGTGCATCGTTTTCTTTTTGATATATTCTTAAGATGTTTTAGGTGAATTTTTAACTGTCAATTAAAAAAAATAACGAAAACAATTTTAATTGGCTTTTTCGTTTAGGACATACGAGGGGTAAACCGCAGAGGAATTCAGGTGTACAAATTGGAGAAAATCTGGAGGAAATCTTTGAAGGTTACGAGGAAATATTTGAAGATTTCCTCCTGAAGGTGTACAAAATTTTGTCAGCGGTTTACCACTCGACGAAATATTTAAAATTAAAAAAAATATCAAAAAGCCATTTTGACTTTAACAATCTGCCGATGTGAAAGGAAAACTATCATTTAGCTATAAAATGGCGTCAAAATGATAATATCTTTATCTTTCAAATCTTACAGAGCATAAAATTTAAAGTATGGGGTATTGTTCTAAACGAAGTTTTTCGTATGTTATCACAAATTTAATTTGGGTCATCATTAAAAATAAATTTTCTGGTGTTGTAAATTTAAACACAGAATTCCCCTTTAAACGATTTAATTAAAGTAAGTTAGCGTTTTAAATTTTTGAGATAATAAATTTGTTTAATTCCTGATAAGACCCTATCTATATAATAAACTTATTTTTAAAATTTACATAGCTCTTTTCTTTAAGGAAGGTTTTAATTCCAAATGTCTAAATGTTTAACTGGCACTATACAGGGTTATTCAGAAATAAGTTCGAGAAATTTAAGAGATGATTCTACGTTAAAAAATATGAAAAAAAGTTCCTATAAAGGTTGGTCCGGAAACGAGTCCTAAGGGAGCTACGGCTCTTTGTAATTGTAATAAAAAAAAGGTTTTTAATTAATAACTCTTGTACGCTTTAAGCTAGAGTGACAAGCTTTTGCATGCGTACTAGTATTAATAAGGGCAATAAGTATATTAATTTATTTTTTTGAATTTATCCAGAGGCGTGCCTAGACGGACATTTGACGCTTAACACATTTTTGCCCCAAACTGTTTTATGTATATATTTTTTGGATTTTTTGTAATAAATATAGATTCCTTTAGTAAAACTAAATAAAAAATGGCATACAGTGTAACACTGTAGGAGCAACCGTTTTCAAAAAAAAAGCAATTAATAGGAAATAACATTTTGTGCCACTAAAAATGTTACTTTTTAAAAGGCTATAACTCCTTTAATATTAAATTTAGGTGTTTTGGTGAAGAATGCTTTTCTCAAAATTATTTCTAATTACCCTGTATAGGCCAAACTAAATAAAACTTAAAAATAGTGTTTTTAAATACTAGCACTTGAAATACTATCATTGATTATAATGACTGCATTTCCAAATATCTGGTGATTGCTTAAAGAGTTTTATTAGTTCTTAAATACAAGAAGAAGAAGAAAAAGAAGAAGAAAACAATTATTCAAATTTTAAAATATTCATTCAGATAGTCTAAAAAATAATTTTCCAAGCGTATGTGGGAGCAGCAAAAAGTTCAACGATTGCTTGATCCAAAGCGTGAGATAAAAAATGTTTTTCCAATATAAAGCAGATTGCACTGAAACAAAAACCGCCTCATTGCCGTCTAATTCTATCAGCCGCCACACAAAAGGAGACGATTTGCATTTTCAACTGCCGCCTCTTCATGCTAAAAAGCCGCCTTTGGGCTCGGGGGTGGCGCATGAAACCTTGTTCTCGTCTTCATTATACTTCACCTGACACCCTCTAATTATGTATTTTACACCGCTTCACCGAGAGCGAGTCTCTTTTGCCCCCTGCACAGTGGGCAGAAAAAAATAGTCAAAAAATACCTAGAAAAAAATGCAAAGTCGAAAGGAAATACCTAATGGCCAAGTCATAAAAATCCACTCCAATGCGAACATTACCCCTTTTTTTTGGACTTTTTTATTGGTGGAAACTAGGTTTCTAAAAATGTATTTATTGTAAAATATAACGAGCCAAAATTTTTATAGCCTACATCATCTAATTTTGATATTAAAAAAAAAGACTGATTTAAAAAGTACTTTATACGAAAAATTAACGACCTTTAGGTATTGGCATTTTGTTAGATTTTATTTTAATATGGATTATTACAAAACGATAATCCAGAATGATAATACGTGAAAAAAAAAATGTATACACCTAATTCCATTAATTTCCCAAGTACTTCTCCTAACTGTCAAAGCTAGTAGAGAAAAAAAAATTCTGCGAAATATGTACTTTTTGAATTATACAGGACCACAATAATAATAATAAATTATAATAATAATAATAATAATAATAATAATAATCTATATGGATACATAAATACACAATTTTTACCTATTATTGTAGGTTGTTAGTGTATAAAAATGAGTTTAGAGAACACGCGTTAATATCATTGGATCGGTTTAACGAATTAAAGTTATTACATATTATATTTATTGGCGATCTAACCATAACTTTAGCATCAGTATAAACTACATACGTGGGATACCAGACAAGAGAGGCATACTCTGGTCTGGATCTCACATATGCATAATATTAATTAATTAAGGCATAATACATTATTAAAAGATTTTGAATTTCGAATTATAAATCCCAACATTTTAGAAGCAAAAGAACAGACTTGGGATATGTGACTTGAAAAAGATATAGTCGTATCAAATACAACCCCTAGATCTTTCAACATAGCATCTCTCAAGCGGAGTACCGTTTATATGATACTGGAAGTCTATAATCTTAACAGTATTTGAACATTAAAATTTCTCCTGTATATCTTGGACCCACTGTGCGTTATTGCAACCCCCAAGATCGCAGATTCATTGCCCCGAGTCAGTATAAATATGTAGAACTATATTTCAATTTTCTATCTGAATTAATATGTCCCTGGGGCTTTGCGACACAAAAAGGGCTTATTTTAACATGCGACTATTAGCTTTTTATTCTGTTTAATCTGAAAAGATGGGGGTTTTACATCGGTACTATTAAGAGTACTGATGTATTGAAATCATTTCCGACAAGTCAAAAATTGACATTGTTTTTACATTTTTCGACGTTTTGTGCCATTATGAGTACTATTAAAATAAATTCGTCTGTCTGTCTAACTGACTGTCAGTTTATCAGTAAACTCTACCTCCATTTCTAGAAAAGATATCGACAAGCGTTTTGCATATAGTTACTTATTATTTTTCAAAGAGCTGATTATATTTTAAGGGTAAACGATTGGGGATAAGGGGGTAAGAAATGGGTTAAATTCCCATTTTTAGCGCTCTTTGGTTATAATTAAGTTAATTATGATTACTATTGGATTTTATTATTTTAGATTGAATGATACATTTTCTAAAATATTTTTTTTCTAAAGTGCATTGTTTTCGAGATATCGATGTTTAAAGCAATGAAATAAAAAGTTCTTTTTATCTCCTATAACAATTTTATATACAGTTCTTTGCTAGAATATAACGTTTAGGATATTAAGTGGTAGTTTTATAACACCCGTTCTTAGCGCACAAGTACAAGTTGAAAACGAGACGCTTGCGCCAAGTTTTGTAAAGTACTAGTGCGCTAAAAACGAGCTTGAAATGAATTCTTTATACTATTTTTTCTGTTTTGCTCTAAAATTAAAAAAAAAAACTTACATTTAAATTGATGACCGATTTAGGGATTATTGTTTTGGGTTGGCATTACAATTTTCGCTATGTTTAAAATTCGCAGAACAAACTATATTTTGATATATTTTATAGTCAGCTCTTCTATTTTCCACTGCAAGTAACCAAGCCACAATTTTACCACGGTAAAAATGAACTTAAAACAGAATTTCATAGAAAACTAAGCCTAAAAGCGGGGTTGACATTTGCATGGAAAACGCCAAGCGATAGTCTTTTGTCCTGTATTGCCAACCCAAAAGAAAAAAAGTACAAACCTCTCATAGAACACTCAAAATGCGTGTGATTATGAGTTTATAAGTGTCGCAAAATAGAAAAACAACTCAATACAGTGCCGATTTTTTGATAAGATGCAACTGTTCATCTAGTTCGAATAAAGAATTTAAAATAATTGGGACAAATATTGACAGATGGGTGGTTAGGTAATTTGGTAAGTATTTTTATAAGCTTAGTATTTTAAATGATCCGTTTTGTGGTTTATGGGGCTACCCTATAGACCTATTTGACAAGATTATTTTAACACAAATACAATGTTATGACTACTTAGAATTCATGAGTTACTATAACACGTATATACATGTTTTTTATTTAATAATAATATTGATCCATATGCTAGCTCTATATGTATTATTTTGTTTAATTTTTTTTAATTTTTTTATTAAAGAAAACTGTCCTTGTCGTTGTCATTGACCTGAAATTCGATACACATAATTGTTTGACAATATAAAACAACAGAGGGGCCATTCCAACGTTTCGGGTGTGTCACTATAGTCCGTCCAATTATGCAAGATAGTAGTTTAAAACTCCCGCGATTTTTAAGCTACATCATTGGTTAAACACTCGTACCTTTTAACATATAAAATATTGTGACATTTTTTGTCTATGACAATGATTGACGGTCGTTAAAGCTAATAAAAGAAGAGACAGTTACATAAAAAATGGTTATACTTAATGTTATTTTGTATGGTATTGAAAAAGGTACTTTTTTGGTTTATTCTTCATACACTCACACTAAATTAGCATATTCTACATATTGTACAAACGTAAATTATATTGAACACAAGGAAAACGTACAATTTGTAGGTTACAATTACAACTTAAGGCCTATCCAGAAACTCGGATAACAACCATTACAAGATACATGACGAAACATCAAGCCAATCCTGGCATCGCATTCTTATGTACTATGCTTGTTATGCGAGTCTTTGGATAGGCCTTTTCCAGGAAAACAGTACCGACATCTGTTAAATTTTTGATACACTACGATTTATGCATAATTATGCTATTTATGCGCTCTGTGGTGTAAAACGGGCCGCGTCCCTTATTATCTTGCATAACTAAACGGAGTATAGTAGATATTAAAACGGATTTTATTAATACTATTTGCACTAATAGATTGGTCCACGTGTGCTACAATTAGACTAATATACTAGTTAAACAATTTGTTAAAACCTGAAATAAAATTTAAAAGAAATTAAGGAATATGTTGGCAATTTTTTTTTTTAATTTGATTTCGGGTTTTAACAGTTTGTTTAACTGGTATATTAGTCTAATTGTAGCACACACGTACCAATCTATTAGTGCAATAAGTATTCATAAAATTCGTTTTAATGCGCAATAGTGAAACACCCGAAACTCTGAAATGGCCCAGAGGGCGTCCCTAAATAGTATATTACATATCAAGGTGATATGTTTTATTTCCTGAAGGAAAGTTAGCCGACCAAGGCGCGTAGCCCCACGGTCAGCTAATTTCTAAAGGAAAAATGTTCCGCTGAGGTTATAATAATTATATAATATTTTATTCTAAGAAAAAAATATATTTTTCTATTTAAAAAACTTGAAAACGTAAATATCCGTAAAAAATAAATGCGCTATATTGTTTCTCCCATTAAAATAAACTACTTTTGTCCTGCACTTTTTTTCTAAAATGCATAGTATTCGAGATTTTTGAAAGTTTCAGGTTAAAAAACACCCTGTATAAAAATAAATACCTAAACTATTTGTAAATAACATTTTAATCCATTTAGGTTTTTGACATATTTATGTAACGTTAGTCAAAAAACAGTTTCCGACAAAGGGGGAAAAAGTGGTGTTTTAAACTTTGTTGGTAGTGTAAGTGAACAATAATTGATTTTATTCGCATCTGTATATGTAATACATACATTACATGTATTAATAAAGCTCGGGAAGTACGTGATTACTGGCCTAGACCTGTAAACTAAATATTACTGGTCTGCATTTAAATCAGTAATATCCGCTAGATGGCGCCACCGATTCAAATATCGTTAAGCAAGATGGCTGAACTGCGGTTGTCATGGTAAGTATTTACGTATCTATGTAAATAGCTTATTTCTAAATGATTGTGAATAAAATCATTTTTTAAGGACAACCCTAGTATACATGAAACAATAACTAGCCCCAGGCAAAAAATATTTATGTTGACTTTTAGTTTAGTGTACAAAAAGTATTTTCAAAAATTGATTTTGTAATGTCCATCAATAGTTATGAAACTTTTCGACCGAAGAAAAAACTAGCTGGAGCAAGAAATACGTCGTAAATATGCAAATTGGTTGGGATCAAAGAGGGACCCTCTTTTACAAAATACGATTGATTTAAATTGTATGGGAGGGCAGTTATTGCATTTCAATATGTAAATATGAATTTTCGATGTCGGTACAACGGAAACTACATCGTAATGGAATTCTGACATATTTGTGTACTTACGCCATATATAAGGTATTTCTTCTTCTACCTTATTATAGTATTTCCAAGAAAGGTATATATTTTTTAAACCTTGTAAAAAACCTTTAAGTTACTATGGAAACGTAAGATGCGCGTGCGTCGTAAACCAATTGACAGGGTCAAATTTACACTATTGTAAAAACACTAACATGTGCTTTTAACGAGAATAAATGCGATTTTATAAACTAATTTTGTTTGTACAGGAATAATTTTTATACACAAGTGTTTTTAGTGAAAGCTTTAATAATTCTCCTTTTTTTCAAATCAAAACATCAAGGAAAGATAAAGCAAGTAAACAAAACAAATTATAAATATGAATTAGTGAGTAAAACAAAGTGTTTTTAGGTATTAAGTGACATAACTTCTCAGTTTATGAGAAACTAATTATTTTGTGAGTATACAATAATGAATTAGAGTGGTTTGTATACGACAACATTATATTGGGATTTCCGGTTGTGCATTAAAACCTGCTATGTATACAGACTCTGTATTACAGAGGTTTAGTTATTAAGTTAAGGGAAAGATCTAGAAAAGGAGTGAACCCAAAAAATCATCAGGTAGGCCTAAAATTGTTTTACCTATTTTCATTGTTTTTGAACTCAATAAATAATCTTATCATGCTTTTTATTACAAAAATCTACGAATTAACACAAATTTTCCTGAAAAAATGTAATGCTTATTTGTAATAAGAAGAATTTATTAGTTTGGTTCATACAGAATCATTGATATAAGGTACAGAATATAAAATTTTAGCTTAGTTACGTTGACATGTGAAATACAAAACAAATCAAATGCTTCAGTGTAAATCGAACTTTGTGATGTACTTAGCGCCAAATATATAGCATATTGGGAAAAACAATAACTGCTAGCTTATACAGTGTCATCATTTTAAAACGACCCACCCCAAATATCTCGCAAACTAAGGAAAATATGAAATATGAAACATTTTTAAAATGGTTCTGAAAATGTGTTCCTTTAAAAAAAAATTTTTGGCTTACTTTTTATAATATCTCATACATGCTACTTTTTTTTAAGATGTGGTTTCCTATCTATTTTTTCTTCTGAATCCAAATCTGCTGTCAGAATTATAAATTATTATGTAGTTTTGGCGCAAAAATCATCTAGTCAATTTTCCGCGTTTATTCTTTCCAGGTTTTTTATTTTATATATTTCAGTAAAATTAACATATATTTTAGTAAAAGTCTCTCTGCTGAGTCCAAGTATGATTTTAGACATACATCAATTTTAAGGATTGGCGTTTTAACGTTTTTTTTTTTATAGAATTTAGCATAAACATAAGTTATATGAATTTTAAATAAAAAAAAACCTTTTACCTATTTTTGCACAAAATTCTCTCAAGACTGAATAATTTTAAGATCATTATTTGAATACAGGAGAAAAAACATTCCGAAAAAAGTTTAAATTATATCCATACGAACGAAAAATATCCAATAGAAAGCAAAACAGCAAAGAAAATTCAATAAACCCGTTTTGCACCAAATACTTTTTGTATCTATTAGCTTTATAGATACAAAAGACTACATTTGGACTCAGAAGAGAACTTTTTGTCAAAATATATGTAAATTTTACCAAAATACATAAAATATAAAATCTATAGAGAGTAACCCCAGAAAATAAGAGTGGCTTTTTGCATCAAAACTATATAATAATTTGTAGTTTTGGATCCAGAAGAAATTTTTTTATGAGAAAACACCTTTTAATAGTAAATAAGTAGCAAGAATAAGATATGAAAAAAAGTAAGCAAAAAAATTCTTAGAGAAGAACCAATTAGTACCATTTTAAAAATGGTTCCCCTCTTTTAAGCTTAAATTTGGTACCGCTGAGTTCGCCTATCGCTATTCTTAAAAAATATATACTTATTAAGTTCCATCCAAAATGCCAAAAATAGGCTATTTAACCGGGTCTCCTTTATATAACAAGGAAAACTAAAAAATATTTCAATTTTGACCGGCCAAATCAAGGTCCTTTTTGACCTAAGTAAATATTTTAGTTTTGAATTTACTTATTTCGTGTGTTCCCCTAGTTCCTGAAACTTTACACCTACATCTATCGCACACATTTCAAAGTTCCAATACAATATGATACATAAGTTTGTTTTCAAAATTACGTTAAATTTAAGTTTTAGTTTGCGTCCCAAAAAGGCTTTTGTTGTAATGACATCGGTAAACATAATTTTTTGAACTAGAAAATATAACTTTGTTGACCTTGTCCAAAAACCAGATCTGCTAGAAGCTGTTACTAGACGAAAAAAAAATTACGAATAAATAAAATCACAGTGTATCTGTTACGGGCAAAGACGATAATTGGACCTTAACAAATATAAATAGTTTTTATTGCTTATATTGGCTACTCTGATTACTTTGTCTTTCTTACGTTGGATAAACTGTGAAAAACTGTTAGAAAGAAATAGCACTGTAGAATTAATTTTGACGGTCTTTGTCTTTGTCATATTAGCCTCTATTATATGGTCACGATTTTATAACAGAAAAAGTTCAGAAAAAGTTCGTAACAATTTTAAAGTATTATCTAAAAATTCAGAACGACATAACTTATATTCACAAGCTGTATTTGTTGGGAATTGAGTCATTGGTAAAATGACGTTTAAATATTGACAATCATTTTACTTTTAAAATATTTAATAATTGATTGTCCTGAAATGTTAAACCTTTTTTTCCGATTGTTCGTACACGTAAAATTGTTACGTCGTAATAATATACTTTATTCACGGCCGTGATTAATATGCCTATTAATCACAGGTCTGTAAAAATAAACCTTTAAAATTTAAAACGACCCTGGATAAAGTATAGAATTCTACTTGCGTATAATAGCTATTAATCATTCGGGTGATTAAGTCACTCGGCTTTCGGCTCGTGTCCCAAAATTCACCCTCATTGATTAATAGCAATTATTATACGCTCATTGAATAATATACTATTTTCATGTACCTTTTTCTAGAAGTAATTTTATTATTATTAAGAAAAGTCCAGTCTCAAAATTGTCTAGAAATATAAATAAATGTAAAATTTAATATTTTAAACGCTAGTTTATATAGCTTTAAAAAATATCTTAAAAATTCTTGTTACCCAATATATTTTATTTCCATTTGATTTATATTGTTATATTTTTAAGAATTATGTTCTTCTGTTTTATTTTTTTTTGTAATAGGTTATATTTTATGAAGATTTTTTGGCACCTAATTAATCCAGTATGAAAAAGTTTCCAGTCTTTAAGCGTTTTTTTTTTTACAGATGCACCTGCATTAATTTTTGCAATAATACTCATTAAAATATTAGGACAGTCAAGATTTGTATCTTCTGTACGTATTTTTGGATTTATTTTAATATTATACATAATTTAGGTTATGTATTACATGGGTAGAAGTTTTCACCTTCTGAAAGTTTCCCTCTAAAAATAAGGGAAATTAGATTGTGGAGATTTCTCCTGATAAAATAAGCTGCAATATAATTAAAACGGTGCATATTTATTCAACTCGTAGCAGCTTTAAGCTAGAAGAGTATTATACACTGTATAAAAATCATGTAACTTGTAATTATTAACTATGTTAAAAATAAACTGATTTATGTAACTCAAAAAAATACAGGTTAATTCCGAACAACAATCTGGAACAGGGTAAAACAAAAATTCATGAATAAAAACCGAATCAGTCGTTTTTGAGAAATATTTTTTATACAAATTAAACTTTAACGCAGTACGCCAAAACCTCACATTTAATATTACGACGCGTCGCGAGTTTGCCAAATTTTTAGGGTTTTAGCTATATTTTCATGTTTACTACTAGAGAGAAGAAGAGTTGCAATAGGACACCTAACAGGGATCCTCAGCTTAACAAAGAAGGTTTTCAAGATAAAGGTCGAAAACGACCCGAGCTGCACAGGGCGCGGAGAGGACCAGGAGGCTTAAGAGTGTCTCAGAGTTTCAATAAATTGAGGTGGACAATCTTTGGAGCGGCAACGCTCTAAAGCGAAGAGTTTAGCTCCCTAGCCTGGACGGACATCAGTACCTTCATTGTAAGGTAGGATAGGTTCAAGAAGGGTGAAGGTGAAAGTAAAAAAAAAGTGTTTGGGTTTTTGAGTAGTAAAATTTCTTGTATAAGGTTTTTAATGAAAGATGACAAGTAGATGTTTATGCTTTTTTTCTCTGTTCTGCGGCTAGATTTGCAATCAGTAATCTCTAAGAACAGATATCTTTATATCAGTTAGTGTTTGAAAATGTTTCCTTAAACTTTTGATGTTTCCGTGAAGCCAAAAATTTATAGGAAGCGATTTGTCACAAACCCTATTTGTTGGAAACCAAATCTTATTTGTTTGTGTTAATAAACTGCGAGGAGTATATACTGAGAGATGCGAAGGATTACAACTTCATCGCTTGTTTAAAATAGGTGAAACACGTTAAAAATTAATGTATATTCAGATGATACTTTAATTCTCTTAAGACTTGATAAGAGCGTTAAGGACGATGAACGAAATTTCCATAACAATTAATAACTTCCCTGTTCCAATTTTAGGTTTATAATCCGATTAAAAATGCAAAAAGGATCAAGAAAATAAGGAAATTTGGATGCGCATTTTCTCCAAACTTTAATTATATTTCAATTTGAATATTTTTTATTTGCAATTAAAATTCTGAGCTCAAGTACGGAAATTCTAACAGGGTACTTTTGGTTTAGACAGCACTAGTCTCTAGTCGACGAGATCAGAAATGATTTACTTTGACTAGGATGAAAGACGATTCACTCACCTCAGTAATGAGAAGAATCCAGCGCATGTGCACTGATTTTCTTATTTTTGTTTTGACGTATGCCCAAAATTATTTTAAGGTTATGTAACATTCTTTTGCAGAATTTTAGAAAAATATCTACTTTTTTCTTTGCGAGCTAACAGTTTTTTAATTAGCTGAAGCTAAATTATTTAGCCTAAAAATCTTGCAAGAAAAAAACGGAGTTAGGATCTAGGTCACAATATGGCTGTAGCTAGTCAAATCTTAGCAATTTAGTTTATTGTATCATCATGTATCATATTATCTGAGTTCCTACCGAAGATCTTGCCTTGAGTTACGCTCATTTTTTCAGTATTGCTGCTCTGAGAGATTTATACGTTAACCTGCGCACTACATTTCCCAATGAATGGTACAAAATTTTCCTCTTCCTTTCATCACGATTCACTCACCGCAGTAATGAGAAGAATCCAGCGCATGCGCACTGATTTTCTTATTTTTGTTTTGATTAGCTAAAGCTAAATTATTTAGCCTAAATATAATCCTATTTGATTGTTAAAATATATCGCCTCTGAATTCTGAAATATCGTATCTGAAAAATGCCTCCCATTAAAAAAAAACACCGAACCAGCAAACTACCAACCCAAACCATTGTTAACGTAAACCAACGCCTCCCGTTAAAAAAAAAACACCAAACCAGCAAACTACCGAACCAAACCATTGTTAACGTAAACCAACGCCCCCATTAAAAAAGTCAAACAGAAATTCGTATTTTAACAATCTTTTGCTATATATTCTAATAAAAAAACTGGATTTTCCGCACCTAATTATATTCAAAAATATAGTTCATTTTTGTAGACCTATTAAACTATTTCATAAAACTACAACTGCCTAAAAGCAAAAGATTGTTCAAATACTAACGAATTTCTGTATGATTTTTTTAATGGGGGCGTTGGTTTACGTTAAAAATAGTTTGGTTTGGTAGTTTGCTGGTTTGGTGTTTTTTTTTAATGGGAGGCGTTGGTTTACGTTAACAATGGTTTGGTTTGGTAGTTTGCTGGTTTGGTGTTTTTTTTTTTAATGGGAGGCATTTTTCTGATACGATATTTCCGAATTTAGAGGCGATATATTTTAAGAATCAAATAGGATTATATTTAAGCTAAATAATTTAGCTTTAGCTAATCAAAACAAAAATAAGAAAATCAGTGCGCATGCGCTGGATTCTTCTCATTACTGCGGTGAGTGAATCGTGATGAAAGGAAGAGGAAAATTTTGTACCATTCATTGGGAAATGTAGTGCGCAGGTTAACGTATAAATCTCTCAGAGCAGCAATACTGAAAAAATGAGCGTAACTCAAGGCAAGATCTTCGGTAGGAACTCAGATAATATGATACATGATTAAAATAAACTAAATTGCTAAGATTTGACTAGCTACAGCCATATTGTGACCTAGATCCTAACTCCGTTTTTTTCTTGCAAGATTTTTTATCAACATAACATTACAGATTACACTAAAAATTATAAATTAATACTTATAAACAACTATCTACTAAAAAATGTAAAAAAAAACTAACAGCAATATCGAGAAAAGGAAATAACTTCAGACTTAAACTATGATAAACTATATATGCTATATCACAGTACATACGAGTATTAGAATAAAATTTTACTTATAAATTTTGTAGAAGGCCATTGATATATTCCAATATTATGCAACCCGCTCATAAATCAAGTCAAAAGTTTCATGCAGTACATTTCCACTTGTCGATATATCTACCATTTTCGTATTTACATATTGAAATGTAATAACTGACCGACTCAGTTTGCCATTCGCATTTTAACAGCGCTAGCTTCAAGTTATTTAAATATACATATTTATATAAACTGCAAAAAAATATTTTTTGCACGACCAAGACTAAAACCTAAATTTACGCTTTCATTTTCGGGACTAAACTTGCCGTTTTTCTCCCTAAGTAATAAAAATCAGGGTAACCTTGATAATATTAAAATATTATACTTACTATGTGCTTTGCTGGTTCAAAAATTAGGTTTGGTGGTGTTTTGTAATAAATTAGCGATTCAAACCAATTAATTTGATTTTAACAAAGAAAACCTTTAAAAATAACATTGTTATAACAATTTATACATAACTTACAGTTTATCATCTTTGTCCATTTTTTTGACGTTTGTGTCGACCATATTAAAAATCAATTGAAATCGCGATAGCCATGAAACTGACTTTTCGCAATATACAGGGATCTTGATTAAATAACGAAAATAAAACAACCGATTTTAGACGGGTGGTTTTTAATTTTAATTTTATCTACCTACCTAAATTATGTTTGGTCCTACAAAAAATAGTGTCAGGACTAAACTTGGCTGTTTTAGTCCCTTGCATTTCTGTTTCCCTCGCTCGCTACGCTTGCTCAGGACTACACTAATGCAGCGGGACTAAAACAGCCAGTTTAGTCCCTTGGTATATAAATAACTATTTCCTACGATCCATTCAACTGTTTGTATTTTGCACTCGTTGTTTGAATGTGATTTCTGCTTTCGCGTGATTGCTGATCTCGGCTTGATCAGCAAGCCAAACGCTCAAGCTAAAATCAGTCCTTTTGCGCTCTTAATACAAAAATAAGTATTTCCTACGATCTAGTAGTTAGTGTTTATTTCCCACCCGTTGCCCATGACAGCGGTCGAAAAGTGTCAATCCGCTGATTTTACATATCTGCTGTCAGTGAATAAAACGCCAAATTGACAAATTCAAATTTTTAACGTTAATGACAAATTACAAACAAAACAATATGTTAATGTTCTTTTTTCGGAAAAATTTCATAAGGGTGTACAATATTTTTTTTTTAATTAATCAATATTAAATTTTTGCGAAAAAATAATTGCAGTGGGACCATATCATTTTCATTTTATTTATTGTTCTATTCCAAATAATAATCTTTTTATCCGTGTATGGAAGTATTTTATTTCGCCTATCGCTTAAACACATCGTTTATATAACTGTTTTCTACAAGATTGCCCTTTTTTAAGAGTATCATGTTTTTTTTTTATTCTCTCTCCATTACAGACAAACGATTAACTTTATCTAAATACGAAATCACTATAGAAATGTTTATTTTGATGCCGAATGTATTTTTTTAGATTTGGCAATTGTTGGGATTTTTTCTTTGTGAGAAGGCATTTTTGTGATGTTTCATATTATAAACTCATTAATTTTTGTACGTGTCATGGTAAAACTAAACTTAAAACCTAATTAATCTTAATAACTTTTTTGTTTTTTTTTTCTCATTAAAATAAGTTTTTACGTATTATTTATTTCACAAAACTTCGCTATAATAAACTTTAAATCATCTTGATCAAGCCTTGTTTGAAGCAGCTCTTCACCTCACCCCATCGATAGTTATCCCTACTAGACAATTTTTTAATTTCCTCAACATTTCTTACATTTTTTACTTAAACTTTAAATTTAAAGTAAAACTTATTACAAGTCCATCCACCCTTTAATTTTCGAACGACCGAAGATATCAACATAAAATTTAGAACACGGAAATAACAAAGAGGACAGATTTTTTTATATACACTTGATATGTTTAGAGGACCCTGTATCTTTGTGCCCTCTAAACATATCAAATTTATATAAAAAAATCTTTCCGTTATGTAACATAACTTATGTTAAATTATAATTTAAATTTTTTTGATTTATAATTTACGCTTATTTATCATGTAAATAAGCACTAACTAAAATTGTTTGTTTTTTTTTTTTACAAAATTCCCATTTTCAACACTTTGTTAACCCGCTCAAAAAAATTTTATTTGGTCGAAAAAAGAATTTATGAGTTTTAAAGTGATCTATTACACGACCCCCTTTCCATTTTTTTTATTCTGCCATCAATGTCCAAACGGTGTATTTGAAATGGAGTCCGAAATTTTAAGGGTTAATTTCGGTTTTAAGTCTAACAATGCGTCGTAAGGGAGCTACGCCCCTTTAAAAATGGCTAAAAAATTCGGTTTTTATTTAATAACTCAGGAATCCATTAAGATATAGCAACGAGGTTTTGCACGTAAACTAATCTAATAAGGCCCATCTTCGTATATTATTTTCATGTACTCATTTTTACTAGGGTCGTGCGAAACACATAGAAAAGGTACTCTTGTTGTAACACTGTAGGACTAACCGTTTTCGAGGAAAAATAATTTGAAGGTGAAATTTCACGGTCCGTGGACGAAAAATTAAATACTAAAATGTTGAAAGCCTAAATTTTAATGATGCAGAGTTATTCTATATAGAAAACCAAGAAAAAAAGTTTCTATACATGTATGTCGAAAAATCGCTTTTAAAGCTACGACCCTTTAAAAATGGTGCCTTTTTAGGAGACCATAGCTCGCTCAGGTTTGATTTTTGGAAGTACCTGTACATGAGTTTTTTTTCTAGGTTTTTAATGTATATTTACCCTGAGTCATTGAAATTTCGATTTTCAACATTTTAGTATTTAATTTTTCGTCCTCGTACCGTGAAATTTCACCTTTAATTTAATTTATATCGAAAACGGTTAGTCCTAAAGTGTTTTAACAGAATTACCTTTTTTTATGTATTTTGACATGAGGAGTTATATACCAAAATAAAATAACAAAAAAGTTACACAGAAAAAAGTTTTGGAACAAAAAACTGATAAGGCCCCCAGTTTCGCACACCCCTGGTTAAAATAAGTAATGAAAATAACATACTAACAGGGGCCTTATTAAGATTAGTTGCAAAACCTCGTTGCTATATCTCAAAGGGCTCCTGAGTTATTAAATAAAAAAAAAGGGGCGTAGCTCCCTTACGACGCATTTTTAGACATATGTTTATAGGAATTAATTAATTGTGTAAAAATGAAATTTTTGAAAAATTTGGATATATCACCTTTTAATTCTACACGTCTCATATTTTATGATTATAAATTATAAAAAATCGTAAGCAAATTTGTTGCGTTTACCCTTTGAACGTTAATTAATATTGTGCGTGTCTAATCTCTCTTACAGTGCGAATTAATTTTTTTATCAGCGTAAATGTTGTTTTCAAACAAAAACAGGTATTGTTACAAATACTATTGTGATAACTGCCATGCAACTTTCCACTGATATCACTTTTTGTGCTAATTAGCATGGAACGAAGGCAGGGGTGGAGTACGACTCCCCTACAGTAACTTCTGTTTACAAAATACAGCCAAAAATATCAAAAATAAGGTCAACAAAAGAAATAAACAAAAATGGATAAACAAACAAAAAAATTGAAAAAATGAAGGAAGAAATAACAAGCCGTGAAGATATGTAATGCTACGCATTCCGTTATTAAAAAAAAAATAATAATATATACATTTTACACCCCTAAAATAGGATTGTTATTAGCACGATCAAAGATTTTTTTTAGTTTATATTTCTTAAAAAGGGCTACAAAATGGCGTACAAAATTATTTTTGTGCACTTCCAGTTTCGCCTGTCAATTTTATTTTTTTAAATGACAACCCTTGTATATCCCTTAGACCCTGGAAGACACATACTTAATATTTAAAAAAAATTATATTTTAGGACTTTTGTTAGTACACTGAGAGATATACATGCGTCTAATACCGTGTGATATTAGCGCTCCCTTTTTTTTGTGCTCTTAGTGATCACAGCACTTTGCTTAGTACTAACCATGGCGAAGTGTGCGAAAAAAAATTTTTGATTATATTATTTTTTGTGTTCTGTATGTTGTCTTCAGTAAAAAAAACATACAATCAAGTATCCGTTTAAGGAATATTTTTGAATTTTTGAATTCAAAAAACAATTTTTCATTTAAAAAAAGTCATTTAATTATTTTGTTATTTATTAAAAATGCCTAATCCGGCAAAAGTGGAAGTGGAAGAAAAAAATTACGCCATTTTGTAGCCCAATAGCGCATAAAAAAAAGTTAAGACCGTCCAAGGATGTTGCCATTTGAAAAGATAAAGTTATGAAGAAAAACCCGTTTTAAAATTTTTTTTTATCAGCGTAAATGTTGTTTTCAAACAAAAACAGGTATTGTAACAAATACTATTGTGATAACTGCCATGCAACTTTCCACTGATATCACTTTTTGTGCTAATTAGCATGGAACGAAGGCAGGGGTGGAGTACGACTCCCCTACAGTAACTTCTGTTTACAAAATACAGCCAAGAATATCAAAAATAAGGTCAACAAAAGAAATAAACAAAAATGGATAAACAAACAAAAAAATTGAAAAAATGAAGGAAGAAATAACAAGCCGTGAAGATATGTAATGCTACGCATTCCGTTATTAAAAAAAAATTATAATATATACATATTACACCCCTAAAATAGGATTGTTATTAGCACGATCAAAGATTTTTTTTAGTTTATATTTCTTAAAAAGGGCTACAAAATGGCGTACAAAATTATTTTTGTGCACTTCCAGTTTCGCCTGTCAATTTTATTTTTTTAAATGACAACCCTTGTATATCCCTTAGACCCTGGAAGACACATACTTAATATTTAAAAAAAAATTATATTTTAGGACTTTTGTTAGTACACTGAGAGATATACATGCGTCTAATACCGTGTGATATTAGCGCTCCCTTTTTTTTGTGCTCTTAGTGATCACAGCACTTTGCTTAGTACTAACCATGGCGAAGTGTGCGAAAAAAAATTTTTGATTATATTATTTTTTGTGTTCTGTATGTTGTCCTCAGTAAAAAAAACATACAATCAAGTATCCGTTTAAGGGATATTTTTGGATTTTTGAATTCGAAAAACAATTTTTCATTTAAAAAAAGTCATTTAATTATTTTGTTATTTATTAAAAATGCCTAATCCGGCAAAAGTGGAAGTGGAAGAAAAAAATTACGCCATTTTGTAGCCCTTACAATAGCGCATAAAAAAAGTTAAGACCGTCCAAGGGTGTTGCCATTTGAAAAAATAAAGTTATGAAGAAAAACCCGTTTTAAAAAATTTAAAGTACAAAAAAAATACCAAAGTTTGGTTTTTACAAAAAATTTGTATTTTCCCACATTAAACAAATAAATTTGATTTTAGTTATAAAAAATAAATCTTGTATGTTAATAAAAATAAAAATAAAAAAACGAACTAAAAAAAAATAAAAGTTTTTAAATAATTGATAATTAATTAATGTTTTCTGGATCCAAAAATGCAAAAATATACAGGGGGTGTCATAAAAAAAATATATGCAAAAAAATAATTTTATACGGCATTTTGTAGCTTTAAAGTATACATATTAAATAAAATAAATTAATTTAAATTAATTAAATTTATTTGTATTTTAAATAATTTACGAATTGTTTAATAACTAGATGTTTTATTTTTTATTTTTTGATATTTAGAAAAGTTGGCATATTTTACTCGGAATAAAACTGATTTTTTTACTCGACTGTAGTTGTCTCAATACGCTCATCTATCAAAAAAAATCACTTATACACCTATATTACTATAGTAAAACAATATGATATAGTACTACTTTTGTTAAAAAAAAAACTCTGAGAAAAAAATAAACTGTCCCCTGTGTAGAGTTGTTAAAATAATTCTAAAAATTATTGTTGGTTTTCTCCTTTTCAATACCCTTTCAACATTAGATAAAAAATTAATTAGAGATGTTACGGAACTGGGTTACGTTTTATCTTTACCGTTTTTGTTTATAAACAAGCAATTATGACGTCCCTTTGGAATACTTATCTCTTTTTGCAAACGAACAATTTTAAAACCATATGGGTAAACTTTTAATAATTATAATTAAACAAGGATGAGTATCGTCGTGTTACTTTTTTAATCTCGTATCCCCAAAAAGACGATTAGGTCTGTACATATTGACTGATAACTTATACAAACTCCATTTAATTATTCCAATAGCGTACTCATAAGTTATAAGGAATAACTAACTGGAGTTTGTACAAAACGGATTGATTCAAAGAACGAAAAATCGATTTTTTGGAGTTACACGGTTAAAAAAGTTACACGACGATAAATATTTTTTAAGCTTCATTGAGAATTATCAGTACAACTTAAGGCATATCCAGAAGCTTGCATAAGAACATAAAACATAAGAAAGCGATGCGTGATTGGTTTACAAGATACATGGCGGTCCATCAAGCCAATCACGGCATCGCATTGTTATGTTTGGCACTTATCCTAAAGTTGAGCTATCTCGGTTTTACTTATGATGGATCCGATATTATGTAAACATTTCGGAACTGAAGATAGAAAGATATGTAAGGCGCCATAAAATTTACTACTAAAATTAATTTATTTAGCTTACCTCCCCCTAATTTTAAAAAAGCTAACTAAAATCCGATGCAGGTTGCAAGGTCAACTAAATGGCGGACGGTTGTTCACAGTTGAATTAAGATATTGTGCAAACGGTTTATTTTTAAAATAATTTTTAATATTTTAGATATATAAATGCACGGAATTACCCGCTTCGTAGTATTCTCCTCATCCCCCTATACTAGAAATTATATATACTAAAAAACTTATATTACATAATTAATATTTAATACAAAAAACATTTCGTTTGCTTAATATTTCAAAAATTATTCTTTTTGAAAAATTTGAAATTAAATCATTCACCCTTAATCTTCGGGAACTCGAGTGAAAAAAAAATGTTACGAGTTAACTCGGGTCAAAAATCGAAAATTAAAAAAAGATAAAAACCATACTTTTTAATATTAATATGTTTAAGACGGGGAGGGGGGTAGATGGCTGAAACCGTTACGAAAAAACCGTTACGAAAAGTTTCCCAAAATATGTGACGCTCGCGAGTTCTCGGCTGGGATCGAGAAATTGTGAGGAAAATCACAAAAAAAATCAGGACAATTGTGACAAAATAGTGTTAAATCGTGAGGAATATTCCAACAAAAATCGTGAAAATTGTGACAAAATCGTGAGAAATAGTGAGGACAATCCCAAAAAAAATCGTAACAATTATGAGGAAATCGTAACAAATCGTGCGGAAAATCCCGAAAAAAAATCGTTACAATTGTGGCAAAAATGCATGGGTTTCGAGCCATAAGACATTTCCAATGCCAAAATTCTAACTCAACCCCATGAGGGACTGGAGGTAGTTTTCGTGAAAATTGGTGTATTCGGGTTTTTAAAGTTGCTGAAAGTGAATCTAAAAATAAATAAAATTTAGAGTTCTCGGCTGGGATCATTGAGTTCTCGGATGGGATCATTGTTAAATAACGTTTTACTTTACAAGTGATGATATTAATAAGTGACGCTTACGATATCAACAAAATTCTCGGCTGGGATCATTGAGTTCTCGGATGGGTTCATTGTTGTTATGTGTTTTGCTTTACTTTTACAGTAGATCGTATTAGGACAACATACAAAATACAAAAAATTATTTTGATTGATAATACCTATTTTTTATACAGGATGAGTCAGAAGTAGATACATTAATTTGAGGAGGTGATTGTACAGGTTATTTAGAGTCTTTTGAACCCTATATTGCCTTATCCAAAAGTTATTAGTTTTGGAGATATTTGATTTTTTTAAGTTTTGGTTAAAAATCACGTCCAGGATTACATTTTTCAAATTTTCTCGAAAAGTATTAAGGATATTTAAACGATTATTTTTTTATTAGTTAGTATACTTAGTGACACATATCACGCAGTAATAGCTTTTCCAAAAAAGCTTTACAGGACGTCAGTACAACACTATAAAATTAATTTTTATTCGCTAATTTTGACGACATGTTAAGTTCATCATGATTTTTTTTTAATTTTACTATACACTTTGCGTGCAAATTGTTTAAAAAACTTCCTTGATTTATAACCTTTAAAATGATGTATAATATGTCAAGAAAAACTAAATTTTTTTGATAGGAAATCTCACATTTGTAAGACCCATACGGGTTTCAGTTTAGGCTGGGATTAACAATTTCAGGTAATGAGTGAAATACTAGAGTGTTAAGTTAACATTTATTTATTGAAATATTTTTAACTGACTAAGATAAAGCCTACAGTAGATTCTCAAAGTATCCGCCATGATTTCTTATGCAATATCGTGCCCTTTTTTTTATTTCACTGCGTGTAATTCTATTACTCAAGTTGTCCCTTAAGTGTATTGCCGCGTCTTGTATTCGTTCAATTAGCTGGTCTCTGTTGGTTATTTCAACTGCATAGACCCTGCTCCACATAGAAAACTAAAGGTGTTAAATCAGGGCTCCTTGGTGGCCATAATATCGGTCCCCCTCTACCAATCCAACGATTTGGAAACCTCTCATTTAGAAACTGTCGAACAGCGAACCTATAATGGGCTGGGAATCCATCGGGTTGGAAAATCATTTCAACCCTATTTTCTAATGGAACATCATCCAATAATTCTGGCAAAACATTATTCAAAAATGCCTCATAAGCTGCACCATTCAAATTGTCTGGTAAAAAGTGAGGACCGATCAATGTACGGCCAAGTACACCCATCCAAACATTTACAATAAATTTTCTTTGGAAACTCGATTGTCGTGTCATATGTGGATTATCCTGTGCCCAGAAGTGCAAATTGTGAAAGTTAGTAATACCTTCTCTACTAAATTTAGACTCGTCAGTCCACAAAATTCTAGACAAGAAATTGCGATCATCAATGTCAGCATTTAATAAGTATCTGCAAAAGCTAATTCTGCGTTGGGGATCAGCTTCCTCCAGACCCTGGACAGGTGTATAATGAAATGCATGTTGGCCTGACCGTCTAATTACACGTGCAACCTTGCTTTGTGATAAACCTAACTCAGAAGCCACTCTTCTTGTGCTGGTAGTTGGATCTTCTTCAAATCTTTCTAGAACTTCTTCATCTACATTTACATTAAGTTCAGGAGCTCCAAAAGTCTTGGTATAACATTACCGGTTTCAGCAATACGACGGTATGTCGTACTGAATACCCTTTCATTGGGCACGGGTCTATGTGGGAACCTTTCTTGATAAACCCGTCAAGCTCTGGTAGCGTTTCCTTCACAAAATCCATATACAAACATAATATCAGCGTATTCAGCATTTGAAAAGGTTGCCATCATGAATGAATATAGAAATTTTATTTCGCCTTTATTTATACAAAATTTCTAATACCTAAAAGATTAATTTGTATAAACCCAGAACAAATTACCTGTAATTGGTTCAATATTATTTGTAATTAGTTTAATATTACCTGTAATTAGTTCAATATTACCTGTAATTGTTTATACACAAATGATACATCAACCCCTCATTATTTCACGTACTACCTGTCTGGAATTGTTAATCCTAGCGTAAACTAAAACCTGTATGTGTCTTACAAATGTGACATTTCCTATCAAAAAAAAAAGTTTTTCTTGACATATTATACATAATTTTAAAGGTAATAAATCAAGAAAGTTTTAAACAATTAGCACGCAAAGTGTATAATAAAATTAAAAAATAAAATCATGATGAACTTAACATGCCGTCAAACTCATCGAATAAAAATTAATTTTATAGTGTTGTACTGACGTCCTATAAAGCTTTTTTGGAAAAGCTATTACTGCGTGACATGTGTCACTAAGTATACTAACTAATAAAAAAAGAATCGTTTAAATATCCTTAATACTTTTCGAGAAATTTTGAAAAATGTAATCCTGGACGTGATTTTTAACCAAAACTTAAAAAAATCAAATATCTCCAAAACTAATAACTTTTGGATAAGGCAATATAGGGTTCAAAAGACTCTAAATAACCTGTAAAATCACCTCCTTAAATTAATGTATCTACTTCTGACTCACCCTGTATAATTTCTACAATTTTTCTAAAGAGTATGCCTTTAAGAAAGACTTTTAACTTCACATTATTTTATTTAAAGATTTGACAATATGGATAAAACTTTTAAAATGTCTTAAGAAAATATGATAGATGATTTCACAAGACAAGGAATAAAACTTTCATTGCTTTAAAATCACTACCGCAATGTCAGAATTCTATTAGCAAAGCCATTAGGGATTTTGCTGCGATTTATATTTATTAAAAATTTTATCTGTCAACGAGTTAATTAAACTTTAGAGTTTGTAGAAGTGTTGTTTTGTCTATGTTGAAACAAAGTATAATTACTTTCCCCAAGGATATATACCAAAGATATTTTAAATATTAAAATTTTCTAGCCCTAGAAGCATAAAAAAATAAAAAAATAAGACCGTATGAAGAATTCCATAAGCTTTAAAATAATATATCACACAAACCCTTTTCGTTTAAAAAATAGCTTCTCATGCCCCCCCTGTCCAAATTTTGAAATCTGAAAACATCAAATATGTATGCCAAATGATAGTTCAAGTTGTCTTATTTTCTTGTTTTAAGTTTGAAGTCGATATCTCAACGCGTTCAAAAGTTAAGAGGGGTGCCTTTTGGTCCGCACTAAAAGACAGTGTCTATACTTTGATGCACGGATCTGTGGCTACGGCAAATATGTTAGGAATGTGTGTACAAGTGAGAGGCCCGTTGTAGGCACGCACGCCTTGTAACGCTTTTGACGGAAAGAAGAGAGCGTCTTAATGATTCCTCCCCCTTTCATCGAAGACTTTGTTTCATGCGGAGAACTTTATAATATATTCATTCTATCGTCACGTATTATATCTATATGTTCCTAATAATATTAAACACTGTTTAATAAACAAGCCTAAGGCTTAAAATTAGCATATTAAAAAATATTTACGGATTAACTAACTTATATTAAAGGATAAATTAACTAACTAACTTCCTCGGTTGTTGAGTTGCAAATCCTTGTTGATAAGTTCGTAAGTTTGCCCAACTATAATTTACAACGGGGTAATTCCTCTGCTATTGTTTTTGTTCGTAATAATCCCGTTTTAAGCGATATAATAAATATAAAGGAAAATAAAAATCTGGAACAGGGATCTTTCTAGAATGGTTTTTCGTTAATTACTTTTATTATCAGTAGGGCATTTCAAAAAACACGTTTTTTTTTTAAGTTTTAAGTCCACCTCAGCTTAAAAAAACGAAATTATGTTCCGCCCCATTTCATTTGAAAAGTCTTTAGCCCAAAGCGTTCTTGAGTTATCGTGGTCACAAACACAAACACAAACACAAACGCAAACACAGACCGAGCGACAGAAAGATTTTTTTCACAGAAATCCTATTTTTTGGATCTAAAACGTCCAGAAACGTAAAAAAGCATTAAAAATATTTCGAATTTTTTTTACTAACGCAAGACTTTCCTTGAGAATAGTAATATGTATATATTTTTTACAAGGCACATTTTTTAATCGAATATATCTGGTACACCTTTATGTAAAATGCCTAAATACAAATCTGTGCCAAATTAAAAAACAAAGGAAATTTGAAATCCAGCTAATTCATTTGATTTTTTTTGTTTTAAAATTAATCCAGCTAATTCATTTGATTTTTTTTTCAGTTTTAAAATGAAGTTAAAGGGTAAAAATTTTAATTTTTGAAGCTAAAATTTGGCACAGATCTTGTATTCGATTAAAAAATTATAACGAATTGCGATGCGAAATTTCGATTTTTTGAGCTAAAATTTTTGTATTTTACACGATATGGTATATCAGATATACGTAAAAATTCGAAAAACCTATGCCGGCATTGTTAAGGATCCAAGAAAATAGGACATGTTACATATCATTAAAATTTTTTTTTCATGCCTAATATAATGGTGATTTTTAATCGAAAATCGCTTTACTGAATCTGGAGATAATGGGGCAAATGAGTAAATTATTTTAAAATTTGTAATTTTAATTTTTTTTTAAAGAAACCGCCAGATAGATTTTTTTTATGTATACCCAAAATGTTCTAAGAGGCATGCCTCATCG
The DNA here is from genome assembly GCA_958510825.1 of Brachypterus glaber. Taxonomy (NCBI): domain Eukaryota; kingdom Metazoa; phylum Arthropoda; class Insecta; order Coleoptera; family Kateretidae; genus Brachypterus; species Brachypterus glaber. The sequence continues at coordinate 13,651,416 of OY294047.1, read as the reverse complement.
ACTTATAAATAAAGTTTTTTTGTGGTTTTTCCCAAAAAGAAAATAAAACGCTAAAAACCTATAGTGAAACGTTTAAGGTGAACCTGTGAATTAGTTAAGGCTGATTCAGGATAATTATATACGACAAAAAATATTGAAAATTTGGTCCTCTTTATTTTCATATAGAACATTTTTTGTCCCAGAACACACTGAATCCGGTGTTTGTGAAAAATACGTCAAAAAAATGACAGTTCCAAATCGAGTTAAAGGTCACAAAATTGTTTTTTTTTATTTGCGGCTCTATACCCTATAAACTAAAACCTAAAATCAAAACTCCCTGAATTATTTTTAGGTAAGATTACCTGATCTCTGGAGTATAATCTCACTATAATCTTATTAACCATCGAACTATTAGTTTCCTAGATTACATTTTTTTGTTTAACCTCGTACTATTCTACTTAATTAACCATCCAAGACTTGTGTGGGCTAGCAGTAGAGGGAACCACCGGCTTTAATTGACTTTCGAACCAATTTATAGGGAGTGTCCGCTTCAATTACGCCTTCGCCAAATTTCAATTATTAATTAACTGAAAAAGGAAAATCGGTGCCGGTGAGAATCGAACTCACGCTATTTGGGTAGTAAACTCGACAAGTACGACGCGGTAGTCCACTACACCAATCCAAAAGCCATTTAAAAATATTGCCACCAATCTAGAAATAGTGCCAGCTTCAGCTTGTTTATCTTGGATTAAAATGTGTGTATAATATAGATAATACCTACCTACACGGTGTTTTTTTTGCAATTTTAACTTTTTGTTTCCGACCCCTGATTTTTTTTCATAAATTATTTAAACACATCATAAAAAATAATTTAGGCAAATATAAAAAAAATCGTTCGGATCGATCGTTTTTTTTACGTTTTTTCTAATTTATTATATGTACCTATTACGTACTCAAACTTCAATAATTAAGTTATTATTATAATCACTAAATTACAAAAATGCTTATCTCCAACGCCAAATTTGGCGTTTGTAAAGGGAGTAACTTTTTTTTCTAGCGCCTTATTGTTTTATGGACGAAGTCGACCGAAAAATCAATTTTTTTGCATATTCGGACTTAAAATGCCATGAAACGTCGAGAAAATGTGGGTGTTCAAAAAATATCGGCCTGTCTGTCCTCTCAACATATTAAAACTTGTAACTTTTAAACGAAAGGTCCGATTTTAAAAAATCCTTTAATGTACTACTCAGGACCTAGTTTTTCTGATGTCAAATATGGTTAACATTGGGATAAGGTAGGGGGACAAAGGGGGCAAAACTCGCTTAATTATTAATCGCAGAATAAAAAATTCTTGCACAGATAAAAAGGATTTTTTGTTTGTTTTCTACTAAAACTTTAATTAATTTTGTTGTAGGATAACAATTGTTATCTCTCGATCAATAATAAGCCAGTTATCGCCAAAAATATTGGTTTTTGACTCTTTTTCCCCCCTTGCTACTGTTCAATGTTAACCATATTTGACGTCAGGTAAACTACGAAGGTCCTTAATCGTCCTTTGAAAGAATTTTTTAAATCGGACCTTTCATTTAAAATTTCCAAGGTTTATAGTCAGAGGACAGACAGACCGATATTTTTTTAACACCCACTTTTTTCACATTTTCTCGACGTTTCATGGCAAAGTCCGAATATGCAAAGAAAAAAAAATTTTCAGTCGACTTCGACTCTAAAACAATAAGGCGCTAGAAAAATTATACGCCCTTTGGCGTTGGAGATAAGCATTTTTTTGATATAGTGATCATAAATATTGACTTTATTATTATATCTAAAATATATATTGAAGTTCTTGTACGTAATATGTACATATTTTAATAAATTAAAAAAAACGTAAATAAAACGATCGATCCGAACGATTTTTTTTATATTTGCCTAAATTACTTCTTATGATGTGTTTAAACAATTTATGAAAAAAAAATAAGGGGTCGGAAACAAAAAGTTAAAATTTTCAAAAAAACACCATGACCTATTTAAAATATTCGTGAATTCTACTTCAGATTTCTAAAGACAAAAGTTTAGAACGAGTGAAATTATCTTTCGTGTTATTATGAACTAAAACTTATATCGCTGGATTAAAGACACATTAACTAAGAAGTAACCTAGTTGAAGTTAATTCAAAGTTTGTTTATAAATAAACATAAAAGTTCAATATGAATCACTTTTACGGTAGATTAAATGTTAACTACACAGTAAAAAATGGCGTGGGGTTAAAAAACATTTCACTAGTGGTAAAAAAAACTAGCGTTAATTTTTACACTCGTGTAAATAATATTTACATCCGTAATTCACACCCAAAAATGATTTCTTGAGTCTAAATTTTACATTGAAACTTGTTAAAAAAAAATTGGATTTATGATGAGTTAACCATTTTTTTTAACCACTATACACTACGTTTGCTCATAACAACTTTTATCCTCCGATGAATACTTTGGCTGAAAAATGGAAAAAACCAATTTCACCCCAAACAGTAATTTTTGAATATTTATAACTTGATTGTTATTAATATGATAAAAAAATGATCCAAACAAAAATTCTTAAAAATTTACTCCTTAACTTCTACCATCCACTACTGTGGTTTAAAATATCAGCCCGGGTGCATTTTTTCTCGTCATATTTGACTGAACTACAAATATATAAAATAAATATGTCTTTTATCCAATACATACAGATAATAAGACAATTTTAAATAAAGAAACTCAATAATAACCCACACGTTGGTTTTACTTTATAGATTGGACAGTTATTTATTTTACCCACTAAACTGTCACTTTTCAAATTATTTTTTTTGTAAATGTCACTAAAATTTTTAATGAAAATATGAATTTCTAAGCTATTTATTGGATAAAACAGGTATGTTACTCGTGAGTAAACTAATATTGCCCTCTCTAAAATTAAACCACAAGGCCTCCAGCCTCGTGGGTTAATTTTCTCATGGGCAATATCCTGGTTTCCTCTCTCGTAACATAAATAACTATTATCCAATACCTACTATTAATACTTAGTTTACACTTCACATTTTAATCAATGAAAGTGACGTTTTAATCGTCCTGTAAACAAAACTTACCGAAACGTAACATTTTGTGGAAATGTCATTTGTAAATTCGATTAAGAAGTGTTTTTAAGAGGTATTGGATATAATTTTGTACGTGATATAAGTGACACTATTCATTGTTTAATAAGATTCTTTACCCAAAAATATTTTATAATTAATTGTTTTTCTTGGGAATAGGCAAAATAAAAACTCTTTGTATATATTTTTTATTCTATTCAAAACGTTTCGGCACCTGGTTTTGGGCCATCATCAGCTAACTAACTAGCTTATTATTTACTTTTTAATAGTATTGTTTATTTTCAGTTAGCTGATGATGTCACAAAACCAGGTGCCGAAACGTTTTGAATAGAATAAAAAAATATATACAAGGAGTTTTTATTCTGCCTATTCCCAAGAAAAACAATTAATTGTGACATTATTCATTTAAAAATTAACCCACTCGGCCCAAGGGTCTGATGGGTCAACTTGTTTTTCGTGAATAATATCTTACTTACTTCACTTGTACTGTTAATAACTATTGTTTAGTTTTTTTTTTGTGTAATTGAAACGCGATCAACTGACCACGCTCTATCTAAAAGCTCTTGTAACATTTTTTAAATATTGACTTTTAGAATTTATGTACACATATACTTGCAAACTCTATAACTTATAAATCAATTGCTCTCGGTTGTTTATTGCCATTAGTAATGTGCTCTCAGTATCTGGAAATGAATATTAAGTTCAACTTTACAATAACATAAATTTATATTATATATAAATTTTTTAATTTATTTTTTTTCCTGTCTTATTACTTATCTAGTTATCCATGACAAATTGCTATCCAATAAAATTGCTTAAAAAAGAATTGAATCATTTTTTTTGCTTGCGGTTTCATTTTCAAATTAAAAAAGCTTGGTGATTAATTTCTGTTAAAATGTGTCTGTTATAAAAATAATAATACTTAGAAAACTGTTCTATGAATATTATAAATTTTGTGTTTTTAAGTTATTTTAGTGGATGAATACAGATTAATCAGTTAAAATATATTTTGAGGTCATGTTAGAGAAGAAATTATTTTGTACGAAATGATTATAATAACTGTATCTGGTCAAAAAGAACAGTTAGTTCAAGACCAAAAGTGACCAAAAAGTCATAGTTCTTTATAAATATTACAGTAAAGGTAAAGCATATTCTTTTAAAAAGCTTAAAAATAACAAGTTTTAATTAGCGGGCGAAAAAAACTTTTTGGCCCTAGGGCCACAAAGTTCAACTTTTCGTTTGGACTTAAAAAGTGAACAAAAAGTGTCGCTTTTAGAATCAATCGAATAAAAAATATTTTATTATCAACTGTACAACTGTTTGGACTTTTATATATGGAAAATTATTCCCTCTCAAAGTGGGCATGTTTATTTTACATAAAGAAAAATCACTACGGTATTTTGCATTAATTTTAATAATTATGACCAATAAAAAAAGCGATTTTATAGATTTTTTTTTTACTTTATTATCTTAAAAGTAATTCCATTGTTCCGTAGAAAAGAGATATGAAACAATATTTGGGTTATTCGAAAGTTGAACTAAATCTTCATTCGCACACAGTGTACTGCAACGTATCTATAAATCAACGTTGAGAATAAGTTTTTAAGAACATAAAAAGAAATGGAGCATCTTTTCGTTTCGTTCCATTAATCTATCTTCGTTTTATTGGTTTGAAGAATGTATGTTAGTCGAGTGTGTCAATAAGAATTATTTGTAAGTGAACATAAGATTATTTAATACCTATAGAAATTTTTAATTTACACTGTTATAAACGCATTATATAAATAATACATGGTGAAAAAGATTCAGTTTATTGAAACATGCTGTTTTTTGGTATTTATTCTAAAACATGGGAATAGGGCAGTAGACTTTCATCTCACTTCGTCTGAGGTCACTCACTTATCCTTTTCAAGGTAATTTGAGGATATTAACACCCTGTATAAAAAAGTCCAAACTTCTTTTCTAATAAAATTTTAATTAATTTTGTTGTAGGATAAGAATTATCTTTCGATCCATAATAAGCCAATTTTCGCCATAAATATTGTTTTTTCCCCCATTTTCCCCCCTTGCTGCTCTACAATGTTAACCATATTTAACGTCAGGTGAACTACGAAGGCCCCGAATCTTACAGTGAAGGAATTTTTTAAATCGGACCTTTCGTTTAAATGTTACAGAGGACAGACAGACCGATATTTTTCTAACGCCCACTTTTTTCACATTTTCTCGACGTTTCATGGTATTTTAAGTCCGAATATGCAAAAAAAAACGATTTTTTGGTCGAATTCGCCCCTAAAACAATAAAGAGCTAGAAAAAAAAACATACACCCTTTGGCGTTGGAGATAAGAATTTTTGTATTGAAGTTCAAGTACGTAATAATATGTACGTAATATGTAAATGTGCGCCGATCGTTTTTTTTTACGTTTTTTCTAATTTATTATAATAAACATAATATGTAAAAAACGATCGGCGCACTCACATCTCTACTCTTTTACATCTCTACTCTTTTACATCTCTGCTCTTTCACATCCTATTCTTTTACTTCTCTCCTCTTTTAATTCTCTACTCGTTTATTTGACGACTCTGTATATAAATTTGTTTGTTTTTATTAGTACACACTGTATATATGTCATAATTTTAAATTTGTTAGGTTAAGGAAATAGTATGACAATGTTATTAATAATGAGTCATTATAAATAAAATACGATATATATATATACAGTGTGTACTAATAAAAATAATTAAATTTATATACAAAGACGTCAAATAAACGAGTAGAGAAGTAAAAGAGGAGAAAAGTAAAAGAGTAAAGATGTGAAAGAGCAGAGATGTAAAAGAGTAGAGATGTGAGTGCGCCAAACGATCGACCCAACATATTTTTTATATTTGCTTAAATTACTTCATAAAGTTAAAATCTGCAAAAAACCACCAACAATAGGTACTTAATATTTTTTTCTTTTGATGTATTCTAAATAAAATTATTTTGCAGAAATAACTAAGAAATGTAATTATAACTAATACAAAGTTTTATAGTTTAGAAAATATAGAACATATTTGCTAAGTCAATTTTAGTTTCAGCTATGTCTTAAACTTTATAAAACAAAGTTAAAATGTTAATGTGTTTCGACTTAATAAACTATAGGGGGAAATACCCATGAATGGGACATATTAATGAATGGGACAGTGGCTGTTTCTGAACTATGCTTCGTAATTTTTTGGTTTTTGTTATCATGATTAGATCGCTCTAGATGTGCAATTAAAAATAATAAAAAATGGCAAAGTTTAGGCAGCTGGGGTTTTGACAATTTTACCAGGTCAAAAGTAATTTCTTTAATAATTTTGAAAGATATTTTATTGACGAAAGGAAACTATTTGGATTTGGTTTATGTAATAGTCTAGAACAACATGAAACATATACCAAATAATTAAATTTTATAGATAAAGGTAAATATTTTTAGCCTGTTTTTTTTTATAATATTGTTAGTATTCCTGAATATAACAAATTTCGTTTCCTTGAACGGGACAACTGTTTTATTGCATATTTTATTCCTATTAATCTCTTTTAAATAATAAATCGCTCTAAAAGGACAGAGAGTGTCTAGGGTACCACCCATACAACAATTTGGAACAGTTAGAACTCAAAACAAACTAATATTTGATATTGATTTAAGAAAACATGAATCAAAGTTTGGTAAAAATATTTAAAGCAAATTCTATATAAAAAAAAGAATATAACACTTTAACAGCTAATTTTTGGTTATGAAATGACATTATAGGTTTATTGTTATTAGTAATAGTAATAATAATAATAGCTATTTTTATAATTTGTTATCTTTAATAGTCATTTTATATGCTTTTCCCATTCAATAATACCGTGTTCTTGAATGGGACAAATTATTATTTTTTCTTAAAATGCTTGCAGTTTTGGTAAAAATAAATATTATTGAGGTTTAACACTTGAACTGTGTTCTTTTAGTTCCAAATATGACAACTAAAAAAAAAACGTAAAAATAAAATGTTGGCAGCCGTTTAAAAAAGTGTCTCATTCATGTTTTTTTCCCCCTAATATATAATATAAAGTATGTAGGTGTAGTCAAATGCAACAAAAAATATTAATTTTACCATTTTAAAATGCTGTATTTCTTAAATTTTTATTTTACTACGAGGTTTATTACATTATTTATAATGTGGATCGCATCTGGATTTGAAAACCTTTGGTAAAACATGAAACTTGGGAGAGATAAATAAACAAACTCACAATATACATATGCACATAAAAATTATATCTTAATAAAAAAAAAATGATTTATTTCGACATATTTTGTTACATTAAAAGAATAATATATAATGAGATAAAATTTTTTCATAAAAGAAAAGATAGTTTGCTTTTTTAAAACTGATATAGGTATTTACCAAGGTATTTATATTCCATCAAAGAAGAAGGTGTAAGTTCGCCAAAGAAAAATTATGCATTATTGACTACTTTTTTATTAAATTAATGAATGAGTTTATTATTTCTACGAAATCATTTCTATAAATTATAGTTAAATTATGTCGAACCTAGACGGCAGTCAGCTACAATGATTGTTTTACAGTTTGCAACAAACAAATATATTTAAATAAATTTTTTGGGTTTAGTAATTATAATAATTTATATAATACACAACGTTAGCATTCACTTGACTTAAAAGATATATATTTGTTTGGATTAAAATAATATTTTAATCACGGCACATGTAATTTTATCTAACTAAAAATTTTTAAAGGCATAATCTTGCGTACTTTTAAAAGCGGACTGTTTAAAAAGTAATAGCAGATTATATCTATAGCCACTCTTCTATAGACCGTCCAATTATGCAAGATAGTAGTTTCCCGCCATTTTTAAGCTTCATCATTGGTTAAAAGCTCGTACCTTTTAACATATAAAATATTGTGACATTTTTTGTCCATGACAATGATTGACGGTCGTTAAAGCTAATAAAAGAAGAGAAAGTTACATAAAAATGTTGTAAATGTAAATGTTCTTAATGTTATTTTGTATGGTATTAAAAAAGGTACTTTTTCTGGTTTATTCTTCATACACCTACACTAAATTAGCATATTTTCCAGACATAAATTATATTGAACACAAGGAAAACGTCAAATTTTTAGGCTACCATTACTACTTAAGGCCTATCCAGAGGATCGCATAACAACCATTACAAGATACATGACGACACATCAAGCCAATCCTGGCATCGCATTCTTATGTACTATGCTTTTTATGCGAGTCTTTGGATAGGCCCTTTCCAGGAAAACAGTACCGAAATCTATTAAATTTTTGATACACTATGATTTATGCATAATTATACTATATATTACATTACATTACATGTTTGGACTTTTGCTCTGTGGTGTAAAACGGGCCGCGTCCCTTACTATCTTGCATAACTGGACGGAGTATAGTGTAAAAAGTAAATACCGCCTGCTTTGATTTGAGTCTGTAATCTGTTTAATAAATGTGCATGTACACTGTATATTGTACAGTGAAAGATAACCGAATTTACAGCAAACAAAATATACGAGCAGACGACGAGAAAAACATACTGTTTTTGTCATTATCTCCGGTATATTAATTGAAAAGTAATGTACATTGTGATGTAAAATTAAATTGAAGCTTTCAGGTTCAAAAAAAGTATTTTTAGAAATGTTGGAAGTTTAAAAGTGAATTATTTTTAAGAATAAAAACCAAACGTTCCGTATTGAGTTTTGTTTGTTTTTAACCTAGTACTATTCTACTTAATTAAGCATCCCCTAAGTCCAGTACTTGGTTGGGCTAGTAGTAGAGGGAACCACCGGCTTTAATTGACTTTCGAACCAATATATCTAGGGAGTACGCCTTCGCCAAATTTCAATTATTAATTAACTGAAAAAGGCAATCGGCGCCAGTGAGGTTTGAACTCACGATCATTGGCTCAGTGTCAATGCTATATCGATGCCTTAGACCGCTGAGTTAATTCTCCCATATACATATAAATTTAAGTTATATTTTTTTGGCACGAAAAATAAACATTTCCAACTTTATAGGTTATTATATTACTATTTTTTGGTTTAGTTAAACGTGATAAACTTTAGGTAAAACCAAAAATAGTTTTAAAGATAAATTCAAGAATATTATTTCCCTTCGTGCCCAATCATTTGTCGTATTTCTTTGGTGTATTGTATGTATTATAGTAGAATCAAAATTGTTATTAAGCTTTAGCTAGTTTATAAATTTAAATGTTCTGTTTTTCTTCGTATTTTACACGTAAAACTATAAATAAATAGTTTATTTATTAATTTAATCATGTCTCAGTAAAAGTCTGCTGTCACAAAACAAAACAAAAGTACTCAAAAGTAAAAACAGGTGCTGCCCTCTATCGCTAAAATAACGAAGTCTAAACGTAGGCATTTCTACTAGTTTTTAGATAAAAACATTTAAATGTATTACTTAATTAAATTAAATTTATATTGAATGCATATAATGTTTTAAGATTGTTAATTAACAAAAAACAAAGTTTATTTTATTGATTTCTATTTATAATTCTATATTCAAAAAGCAACATTTGTAACAAACTTCAATGCAACTAAACTTTTCAACACGGAAAGAAATTAGTGGGCTCTGCGCTATACATTATAAGATATTTGGTAACAATGGCAAATTATAGTGATTTAAGCTATAGATTATAAGGGACACAATAACTAATAATGTTAAAAATAAATTGGAAACGATTATATATATTACAGACACGATTATATTTATTACAGGCACTATTATAAATTTACAGAAATTTTATTATATTATAAAAATTATTAGCACGGACAATAATTAAATCTATTTAAGCTATAAATGCCATACTATTTGTTATATTTTATTATTCACTAAACAATTAAAGTATTTCATATAAATTTTTACACTGACTGCCATAATTGTAAGAGAAAGCCTTGTATTTATATAATAAGCGATTATAATTTGCTTGGTATGTGTGTTATAGCGCTCCTAGCTATAATTTTTTTTTTCCGTGAATATGGCGTCAAAATTCAAACAACTTTTGTAGTGGAAAAGAAGGTAAATGATTGCAAATAAAACAGGAATGGTTGTGAATAAAATAGTATACAAACCTCGGTTCAACATTTCATTGTTCCTGAGGGAAATTTACCGAGGAGCGTAGCGTAGCTAGCTCCAAGGTTTGCTAATTCCCGAAATGAAACAGTTTCCACCTCGGTATGTAATATGCTATTACAATCATTCATTCATTGAGTATATTTTGTGTTTTTTGATCTAAAAGGCTTCAATTAATCCTATGAACGATATCTGGTCACGATTCGCCTTTTAAACAATGTGATAAGAGTGTAAAATTTCAGCGGCCTGGGCGGCAAATCTGTAGAGGTGGGTTTATAATCATAGCTGCAGCGTTATTACAGTGTACTGCAGTGGTAAGTTCACAATTTACTTTTTTGGTGCATTTAATTTAATAATTTTGCGTTATAATACTGTAGTGGTTGACCGGATGCTGAGAAACATTAGGTATGGTTAAATTACCCCTAAAAAAAATCTTTCGAAAACACCATACATAGTTTGATACTATACTGTAAACTGTATATTTGGAACTACAGATTTGTGTAAAAAATATCCTTGAATTTTCAGATTATGCTTTTCTGCCTCATTAACAGTCATCGGCGAATTTCCAGTGCTCACATAGGCGCCGCGTCGATTCTATCGTTGACGCGAGGTTTTAAATATTTACATTTTTATTTTCTTCGAAAAACACCAATATATTTACATATTTATAGTTAATATGTATATTCAATATTGTTGTGTGTACAAATTAGTCGTCAAATGTTTCAATTTAGTGACCTTTATAAAAATTTCCCTCATAATTCGGCAAAATTATTCCGTAAGCCTATGTTTCTGTGTTTATTTTCAACTTTGATGAGTCATAACTGAATTTATTCCGATTAATGCTCATTAAAAACATTTTACCTTATTATATTATTCACAGCATCTGCGCTAGAATAATATAATATGGTAGTTTCAAATTTTCAAAAAAAAAACAAAAATCGTCCTAGACAAAAAAATTCTTCTTCATGAGAAAACAAGCAACTTTTTTCTTTGCCCCTTAAGCAACTTTTTTTTTGAAATGTCCCACTGACCTGTCTGTTCGTATGAAACGTTTTTTGTAGAACTCAAGAACGAATAATCCGATGCACTTGAAATTTTCAGGAAAAAGTTCTACGAGGGGAAGATCCCTATTGTTTTTGAAAGTAATCCTCCCAAAAACAAAAAAGAAAGATAGAAAATTCCAATTAACGTAACTCTTTCAGGAAAAATTATCATACATTAATTATAAGGATCAATTCCACTTATTTTAAAAGTAATCCCCACAAAAAAAAGTTATAGGGGGATAAACTTTTAAAAAAATCGAAAAAAGCTGAAAGAAAATTCCGATTAACGTAACTTTTTCAGGAAAAATTACGTTTATTTCCGCAAAAAGAAAATTTAAACAAAAATTTTTGAAAAAAATTTAAAGTTTGATTTTTTTTGCAATTTTCTTTTTATTTTTCGTTTTTCAAAAAAAGATCTTTTTTTTTAAATCTAATTTTTTTATTCTTTTTTTTTGAAAATAATTTTTTTAAGTATTTGGGAAAATGCAATATACCATTTACTGTGAATAATATATAAAGGAATGCGTAGCATTACATATCTTTACGGCTTGTTTCCTATATTTCATGCACTCAAACAATATCTAAAATGTTTTTGATATAATAAAACAAAATTGTCAATACACGGTGTTAGCAGTCTTTTGGCAGAAAATAAAGGGGATAATTCTACAGCACAAACGATTAAAACCCAACAAAGGAAATAAGCTCTTAGAGAGCTACGGCCCTTTAAAGACGGACATATTGAATTGAAAACAAAAAATCACCAACAAAATTTTAAAGCTGCAATTCTTTATTTAAAAATAAGCAAAATAGTTATTTATATAACAAGCGACTAGGCTCCCCATTTTGAAATTCGAAAATGTTGTAATTTTAGCAGTAGTGGGAACCTTTTTTTTTTTAGTCATCAACTTTTTTGCCGATCGAGGGGATTAAAGATAATGGTTAGTTAGTTGTGTTAGTCAATGTGATAGCTTATGACAGGGGTCAAAATTTTTGAAAAATTGCGTTACGTAATATATGGACAGCCTAAGGCCTTAGTCTTTTTACTTTTAATTTTTCTGTCAACCTAACTTTAAAATAGCTGATGGTGAAAACTGTGATAAAAACACAAAAAATAAGGATTTGGCTGAAATTTTAAAGTTTTTAGGATCAAGTCCGCTTCAATCTGAAGAGAGAATGATGAAATAAATAAATTTTCGAAATGCAGTAAATGTTTTATATATTTATCTTCTAAATTTTTAAATTAACAATTCACTTCAAAAAAACCTCAAAACAACTGTCACAATCTTACTACTATTATATCGTTGCCTAGTAACGATATTCTAACATTCAAAAAACTTATACTGAATTAAGCCTGAAACTTATAATGCATTATAATGATGGCTAATAATACTTATTTATGTAACAAGGGCATTAAGTAGACTATAATGCCAGGGAGGCGAAAGCAACTAGCCCGAGGGCCTTTGGACCGAGGAATAGTTTTCGCCTGATGGACATTATATTGTCAATTAATAGCATTTTAAGAATTAAATCAAAGGGATATGTTCCTGAAAAGTAAAAATGTTGGAAGGTGAACAAGTTTTAACTCTTATTAGAAGGGCACTCAATGATCCCTTCCTGCTGTATAAAGTGGTCCAAACCAAATGGATGTTTTTGGCGGCCTATGACGAGATGAGATTGTACATTTAACAAAGGAATAATAACAATAAAGTTTGTTCAATATTTTCTTTATTTTTAAATTATATCAAAATTACCGGGAATTTTGAAAATTACCGAGCATTATGAACTTTATCACCCGCTAATATTTCCTAGATTATTATGATGATGTTTAAAGCCAAGGGCGTAGATCTTTTTCTTCTATGGGGGGGGGTAATACCCAGGGCCGGCCTTTCAAGCCTCAAATTTGGCGCCCCTAGCAAAAGAAAAAACACCCTAAAATAAAGCTTTGTGCGCCTACAAAAAAAAATTGCCCCCCAAAAAATGCCATCAAGAAAAAAAGCTTTGTCCCTGACAGTTTCTACCAATCCAAACGTGGTGCCCCTACAAAAAAAATGACGGCGCCCAAAAAAATACCCTAAGACAAAAGCTTTGTCCCTGACGGTTTTTACCAAACTTGGCGCCCTGCAAACAAAATTGGCGCCCACGCCTATGGGGGGGGGGTAATTACCGCCATTACCCCCCTCATCTACGCCCTTGTTTATAGCAACCGTTTCTAAGGCATTATAAGTAAATAATTGATAGATGAAAAATAAAATAATACCTATATAGATCAGTAAAGCAAGATTGCGAATGGCAAATTGAGATGTTAACGTGCCTTATAATTTCTCATCCATTGTTTAATAATTTTTTTCTATTTTGCGAGTCTTATAAGCTCATAATCACACGCATTTTGCGTGTTCTTATAGGCCCATAAGAGGTCTGTACTTTTTGTTCTTTTGGGTTGGCAACAGACCTGGCCTATCGCTTGACGTTTTCCGTGCAAATGTCAATGTCGCTTTAAAGTTGAATTTTCTACAAAATTTTGTGTTTAGGTTATTTTTACCATGTTAAAATTGTGGCTTGGTTAATTGCAGTAAAAAAGAGAAGAGATGACTATAAAATATATCAAAATATCATTTGTTCTTAGAATTTTAAACATGGTGTAAACTGTAATGCCAATCCAAAACAAAAATTCCTAAATCAGTCATCAATTAAAATGTAAGTTTTTTTTAATTTTAGAGCAAAATAGAAAAAATTGTACCGGGGTATACCGCGGTAATAGTGAATATGTAGAAATAAAGAAAAAAGGTGCAAGAGAATAGCTATTTTTCTAACAAGTGCGGAAAAAACTCTTTACCCATGCGTTATGAACAATACTTTTCCTACGAGCAGGGTTAAAATACGAGCAGGGTTAAAATAAAATATACTTTTATATTTTATCAAATTAATCGAAATAAATCTTATTTTTATAATTTTTCAAGAAAATTTTTCAAGAAAATCAATTAACAGGTAAAAAATTTAAACATTTTTATAATATGAATAAATATAACAAGAATAACACTACACAAGTAAGAAATTGAACAATATTTATGCGTGCGGAAAAGGATTTCTTTCCCCATGCATATGCGTGTGGAAAGAGTGATCTTTGCGCACGCTGGTAGGAAAAGAATTTTACAGCATTGAAAAGTAAAATCAAAAACCCATTTTAGGCAATTGCAAATACACTCACGATAAAATTTTTGTTGTAAAAAAATCGCTAATATGTTTTCTTAAAAAAATCTATTATAAAAGTTAGTGTAGTTAGCCGGTTTTTGCAAAACAAAATTATTTTTGGGCCTTATCTTGTAGAGTTTTTTTGTCCTCACATTTTAAAAAAAGGTTCATCTTTATCCATCAATACCTACTCCTTTTATTGGGGTGTTTCCAAAATAAACGGATCACACTGTATAAATACTAACTTAATTTATTAGTTTATTGCCATACATGGCACTACAGTATCTTGTTTGATTCAAGCAGCGTAATTTTGCACTTTATTTTAGTAAATGGCTCAGAATTCTCACATACCAAAATTAATTTAATTTTTTTGAGTAGTTTCGTGCTGTTTTTTAAGAAATATTATATATAATACTATGATATTTAAAGGCAAAACTGAAACAATAACATTTTTATAATTACATCCACATTTTTTAAACATTTCACCACTTTATAATCAAATGTCAAGCCTGAAAATATAAAACTGTCAAACTGATAATAAAAAATTCTTAGTATTATTTTTAGTATTTTTTTCTTATCAAAGCCAACTAGATGGTCCAGCAGCGCAGCCTGGAAGTGAAGGACGCCTTAAATACCTACCTGTATTATAGTTATCAAACTATCTACAGTGCGGTCCAAAAGTCACCCCCCCCTCTTAACTTTTGAACGAGTTGAGATATTGATTTCAAATTTAGAACTCCTAAATAAGATAAAAAGTCCAAACTATCTTTAAGCATATATTTGATACTTTTATCTCTTAAAATGTGGGCAGGGGGGCATGGGGGGAATTTTTTTTTAAATGGATGTGTGATACAACATTTTAAAGCCTTTAAAATTCTATGTATAACCATACATTTTTAATTTTTTTAAACATGTTTTTTAAGGTTTTGATTTTTTAGGTTTTTGTGCTAAAAAAATAAATTTTTAAGTTTTTTTTTGTTAATTTTTATTTATTTCAACTAAAATTAGTTTAAAAGTATAATTTACTTTTTTTCATTATGAAATTAGGCATTTTTAAAAAATTGTTTGGATTTTTTTAGAGAAATTTTGACAAAAATACCCATTTTCAACCCTATTTAAAACCCAAAAAAAAATGTTGAAAAAAAATAAAAAATGTACAGTTAAATGGGGAATTTTATAAGCTTTAAAATGATGTATCACACGACCCACCTTTTCTTTAAAAAAATGTCGCCCCATGCCCCACTGCCCACATTTTAAGAGCTAAAAGTATCAAATATATGCTTAAAGATAGTTTAAATTGTCTTATTTAAGAGTTCTAAATTTGAAGTCGATATCTAAACTCGTTCAAAAGTTAAGAGGGGGGGGGTGACTTTTGGACCGCTCTGTATGTATTCCGATAAATATAAAAATAATACAAATAACACAGGCACACAAAATAAAAATAGTGTAAGGTCTGAGAGAATAAACCCGTATACCCTCCTGTATTTTGTTGCCAAATCTGAATCCGACTTCCGTTTTGCTTTATCTTTTTTCTGGTTTTTAAAAACTTTAAAAAACGTGAAAATATCGACTTTTCGTTTAAATTTTGTTCGTGTATCGACTGGAATCAAACGAAATCATTACCCGAAAGAGCTAAAATCAGTGTCAAATGCAGTAGACCTATATTACTTTATTCTGTCCCAATCTATTATTTCATTCAATGGGTAAGCAGAATTCGAACATTCTAATCTTGTTATGTTTTCCTTTTTAAAAGAAGGGGAAAGAAAACAGTTCTAGAAGTGACAGGAAGTGCAAGTCCAAGGAAATGTCAGAACTTGCTATTATATGGGGGCCGTAAGTCGTTTATAGTAATGGTAAAATGGGAAAAGTCAATTTACGTCCTTAGTGGGTGATTTAAAATGGAATATTGGATTATTTTTCTTTATCGCATTCGGATTAAAAAGATTGATAAATCACTGAAAGATTGTCCGGTATGAAAATTATATTTTTTACTGTCGGTTGGTTTTTATGGTTTAAGGCGCGGTGGTTTTTTTCAAATTTTAACTTTTTGTGTCCGACCCCTGTATTTTTTTTCATAAATTGTTTAAACACACCATAAGAAGTAATTTATAAATTTAGGCAAATATAAAAAAAATCGTTCGGGCCGATCGTTTTTTTTACGTTTTTTCTAGTTTATTATAATATGTACATATTACGTACTTGAACTTCAATATATATTTTAGATACAGGGTGTATTTGAAATAGCGTAGGAAATTTTAACACGTGATTCTACATGATAAAATATGACAAAAAGTTCCTATAAACATATCTCTAAAAATGCGTCATAAGGGAGCTACGCCCCTTTGAAATTGGCTAAAAAAATCGGTTTTTATTTAATAACTCAGGAACCTTTTGAGATATATTAACGAGATTTTGCACGTGAATAAATCCTAATAAGGCCCATCTTTGTATGTCATTTTCACGTACTTATTTAAACCAGGGGTGTGCGAAACTGGGGGGCCTTATCAGTTTTTTGTCCCAAACTTTATTCTGTGTAACTTTTTTTGCAATTTTATTTTTGAAATATGATTCCTCAGGTCAAAATACATAAAAAAGGTACTCTTGTTGTAATACTGTAGGATTAACCGTTTTCGAGAAAAGTTCATTTGAAGGTGAAATTTCACGGTTCGAGGACGAAAAATTAAATACTAAAATGTCGATAACCAAAATTTTAATGATGCAATGTTATTCTACATCAAAAACTAAGAAAAAAAGTTTCCATACATGTACGTCGAAAAAACGCTTTTAAAGCTACCATAGCCCTTTAAAAATGGTGCATATTTAGGAGACCATAGCTCCATTAGGATTGATTTTTGGAAGTACCTGTATATGAGGTTTTTTTCTTAGTTTTTAATGTACATTCGCCCTGCATCATTAAAATTTTGGTTTTCAACATTTTAGTATTTAATTTTTCGTCCTCGAACCGTGGAATTTCACCTTCAAATGAATTTTTCTCGAAAACGGTTAATCCTACAGTATTACAACAAGAGTACCTTTTTTATGTATTTTGACCTGAGGAATCATATTTCAAAAATAAAATTGCAAAAAAGTTACACAGAATAAAGTTTGGGACAAAAAACTGATAAGGCCCCCCAGTTTCGCACACCCCTGGTTTAAATAAGTACGTGAAAATGACATACAAAGATGGGCCTTATTAGGATTTATTCACGTGCAAAATCTCGTTAATATATCTCAAAAGGTTCCTGAGTTATTAAATAAAAACCGATTTTTTTAGCCAATTTCAAAGGGGCGTAGCTCCCTTATGACGCATTTTTAGACATATGTTTATAGGAACTTTTTGTCATATTTTATGATGTAGAATCATCTGTTAAAATTTCCGATGCTATTTCAAATACACCGTGTATAGTAATAAAATTATTATTTATGATCACTACATTACAAAAATGCTTATCTCCAACGCCAAAGGGCGTTTCTTTTTTTTCTAGGGCTTTATTGTTTTATGGGCGAAGTCGACCGAAAAATAAAACAAAGTTTTTTTGCATATTCGGGTTTAAAATGCCTCAAACGTTACTAGTGTTGCCGCCTAAAGCGATAGTTATCGCCAATAAATACCTCTCGTATCACAACTACGATGCGATATTTAAAAAATTATCGTCTCGCACAAACGATAACGAGAGGCCTCTCGTTATCGCCTACCTCTCACCTACCTCTCGCGATAACGATACTTATCGTTCCACCGTAAAAGTTGAATATTTCAGCCATCTAATATTAGTTAAATGAATTTGACTCAAATGTCACATTTAAAAAGAATATGTCAAAAATTACTAAAATGCATATATCTTCATAAAATCATAATTTGCTGCATATATGTGACCATTATAAGAGGCTTTTATCTTTTTAAATCGTATCGCAAGCACTAATTGCTTTAACATTGTCCTATTTTTATAGCAGATATAAAAATATGAACTCCTGGCAGTTGCACTAAGTACCTAATTAGGCTTATAGTAAGTACGGTAGTATCTGACTAATACGAGGGGTAATTTAAAACAAGGCAAAAGGCCAGAGCTGCTGTTAGTAGGATTTAAGTGCTAAAAATCAATTTTAATAGTCTTTATATATTTTGCTTTCCCATTTTTACTTTCTCACAAAGAAAGTATTGTGATAGAAAAAAAAGCATATATTTTTTTACCTAAATCATCTTATTTTTTTCCTGAATAGTCGAGAAAAATCAATATATATATATATATATATATATATATATATATATATATATATATATCCGTCTGTCGGTGTGTCTGTCTGACGGTCTGTCTGTCTGTCTGTCTGTCTGGTTGTCTGTCGGTCTGTCTATCTATCTGTCTGTATGTTCGTCGGTCTGTCTGTATCCACGATAACTTAGGAACGCTTTGAGCTAGCGACTTGAAATTTGGTATGCAGATGATTTTTATATTATCTTCGACAACTTCGTTTTTGAGCAAAATCGGTTTGGGGAAAGGGAGAAAATGTTTTCTTTTTTTCTATCACAATACTTTCTTTAGAAAGTAAAAATGGGAAAGCAAAATATATAAAGACTATTAAAATCGATTTTTAGCACTCAGGTCCTACTAACAGCAGCGCTGGCCTTTTTGCCTTCTTTTAAATTACCCCTCGTATTAGTCAGATACTACCATACTTACTATAAGCCTAATTAGGTACTAAGTGCAACTGTCAGGAGTTCATATTTTTATATCTGCTATAAAAATAGGATAATTTTGAAGCAATTTCTGCCTGCTATAGGATTTTAAAAGATAAAAGCCTTTTATAATGGGCTAATATATGCTGCATAATGCATATTAAAGAATATATTTGCATTTTAAAAATCATTAAATTCAAAAATTAAATAATGACGTTTGTGTCAAATATTTTTATCTGATTTTAGGTGGCTTGAACATTCGACTGTCTCTGACTGTACGAGAGTTATCGCTCTCGCTTCGGTCTCGTTACGGGCAAGAGGCCTCTCGTTATCGTTACAACGATACGATGTTTTTCCACCTCTCGCTATCGTTCTGTTCAGCGATAACGAGACGATAGCGAGACGATAGGCCTTAGGCGGCAACACTAAACGTTACGTTGTTATTACTTTATTATTTACCAAAAAATACCACAAATATTCTTTTTCTACGACTGCTTTAGAATGATTTGATAAAATTATTAAATAACATTAATTGCTTTATTTAAAAATATGTGTTTTGTTGGATTTACAATGTCGAGTCACAAAAAACATTGTTTTTAACCTTGTCCGCAGTTTAAAGACATAAAGTGTTTCATATTTGCAGTCGAAGAAAAAGTATAGTCTACAACACGTATGAAATAGTCATTCCACGCTCGCGGGACCGTCATACTCGCCTGCCGGCTCGTATGACAAACTTTCCGCTCGCGCGGAATATTGTCTATTCCATACTAGTTGTAGAATACACTATTCTATAAAATGTAATGACAGTTTTTATAGGTTGACTTTTATGATCAAGTCTAACGCAGTACCGCGCTAAGTACTGCAGTAAGTGACTAATCTATTGACAGAACCAAATTAAAAATGGACAAAAAGGTTTTAGTTTAGTAACTGAGAATTAAATTAAATTAACCAAATTAAAGAATATGCCTGTAAACTATTAAGGTAAGTAATAAAATAATTTATATCATTTTGCGATGAAAAAATATAAAAGAAGGTTTGACATATTATATACGGTTTATAAACCGTTAAAAAATAATCTTCCGAATTACACATGATTCTTCGAATTATCGAGAAAAATTCACAGTTTTCATTCAAACTTGCTGTCAAAGGAAATAGTTACTCCAGGGGCGATGCCCGGTCGTAATTATTTCGAGACAGCAAATTTTTTGGAAAACAGCGAATTTTTTCCGCATATTTCTCAGCCTCTTGTGTAATTCTATATGAAAACTTACGTCGGCCCTTGTCGCTTGTAAAACTCAAAATACGGGGGTAAAACTCAAAATACGGAATAAGTAACATTGGCCCTTTTAGAACCAAGCCACAGATTTAAAATAGTAAACGTAATGAAAATAGTACTGCCGAGCTAAGCTGAAAGGTCCTATCTACATAGGTTTAACATACACAGATAGGACCTTTCAGCTTAGCAAGGCAGAGTACTAATACTAGTTTTTTTATGAAAAGTACTAATTGAACTTAAAATACTTTTTTTAAAATAATAAATTTTATTTATATCAAGTATTTTTATACTTGCAAGAAGTATTTAATGCAAGTATCACAAATACTTCATATTAGAATATTTTTTCTCTCTGTGTAGAGAGTTGGCGCACATTAAGTGTAATTTTTTAAAGTATGTCTTTCTCAACCTTCTTTATAAAATTTTGTTATCTATTTGTAAATCCCCCTGTATATTCTGACGGCTTGTTATTATTATTTTCATCGCTTGAGCGAACTCTTTGTGTGAAACAGCCAAAAACTTTCTGAAAACTTGTTGGTTATTTTAATAGCGCTTTTTTTTGACAGTCATGGAAAATTTAAATGAAACATCAGAGTTTCAAAAACACAATGATGACGGTCTGTTTAGTTTAGATTTTATTATACTAGTTTTCCAAATGGCTTTTCTTACAACAATGCAGTTTTAGAAAGTTTTAAAATATTAGCTGGCTAAGTTCCTATTTTTCTAAATGTTTACTTGCTGGGGAAATATTATTATAGTTACTTCAAAAAGGCATTGGTTGTTAAAGATAGTAAATTTCCAGATGGTGCACCAAACATAGTAGTGTAAAAAAAGTAGCGATAACTACTACTATGGTTGTATTAGTATACTATAGTATACTATCATCATAACACTATACTACTATCATAACACATCCCCACAAAAAAAAAATGAAACCCGAACTAAACCACCTGTACGTTTTTGAGGTCGCTGAATCCGAATCCGGGGTCAGTTTGACCCCATCTGGTCAGGATCAGGGTCAACCCCGAATTCAAATTCAGCTTTAAAAATATATAGGTATGATGATTTAGCTCGGGTTGCAGTTTTTTTTTCTTAGAGTACTGGTTCACGCCGATTTAATGGTTTGTTGTCATTTTGACCTTGACTTGAGCTTGATCCTGACCTGACGGGGTCCAACTGACCCCGGATTCGGATTCAGCGACCCCAAAAACGTCCGAGTGTAGAGGTTTTCTCCGATCCAATGTTTTTTAACATTAATATGTTTTAGACGGGGGGGTAGAGGGCTGAAGACGTTACGGCTGAAACCTTTCCGGCTGAAACCATTACGAAAAAGTATCCCAAAATATGCGACGCTCACGATAGGTATTAACAAAGTTCTCGGATGGGATCATTGTTGTTATGTGATGCAAAAGTGTCCCAAAATTATGTGACGATCCCAGCCGAAAACTTTAAATGTATGTGACGCTTACGACATTAAGAAATATGCAAATAAAGAAAATCGTGTCTCGTAAATTGAGGCTTAAAACATATTATCCTGTTATAACGATTTTGCTTTACAGCAGAACGTAATTTTTATTTTTTTAATTATTTTGACCTTCAATTGACTTTGATCCTGACCTGAGGGGGTTGACCCCTTACCCCGGATTTGGATTCATCAACCCCAAAAACTTCTGAGAGTAGAGGTTTTCTCCGACCCAATGGTTTTCTTCATTTTACCTTCAGTTGACCTTGATCCTGACCTGATTAAAATACAGCTACCTCAGAAACTTATAGTTTAGCTCGGATTTTTTTGTGGGGCTGTATATTATAACTAAAACAATTTTATCTTCAAACAAAGGAAAATCATGACTTTGAGCTGCTCAATTGAATTTATACCCGAAAGCGTAGAAAACATTAGTGATAATTACCTTGGAAACACTTTACTGCCTAAGAGTATAAACATATTCTAGGAAAAATGGGGCCATTTTTTTCGTAAGTACACCTTTTGTGTTAAATAGCTTAAGATTAACATTATTTTAAAAGTTATCATCATATTATTTTGTCTTAAACTTTCACAGCCAGATACATAATAGCTATTGTGTAGAGTTTTAAAATAAATAAGAATTTTTTATAGTTTACTTTTTCTCTTTTATTTTCTCACTTGGTAAATCACCAAGGAAAGCATCGATGCTTTGGTAAAGATTAAATTATTATTTAATAATAATCACTCAGAAAAACTCTTATAAATAAAGTTAATTTAGATGAAATTCAAAATTTAATTAATAATTCAGTTATACAAAATGTAAATAATGCAAAAAATCTAGGAGTTTTTGTTGATTCATATTTAAGTTTTGATTACCATGTAAAACATATTTATAAAAAATGCTTTTGCATTTTAAAATCCATATACCAGTTTAAACATATATTACCTGAACATTTAAAGCTAAAACTAGTATAATCTCTAATCTATCCGCACATTAAATATTGTTGTTCGGTTTATTATAATTTTTTAACCATGGAGAAAAAAAAAAACTACAAAAAATTCAAAACTCCTGCTTTAGATATATCTGCAATATTCCTTTTGGAAATCATGTAACCCCATCAATTAATAATCATAATGAACTAAAAATAGAGAATCGCATGAAATTTTTATTTGCACAAGGTGTCTTTAATATAGAGAAGTCAAGAACTCCCGATTATCTATATGATTTACTTATTAAACGTTCCGATATACATAGTATAAATATAAGAACGAATTGATATGATATTCCTAGTCATAAGACAAGTAAATTTACAGGTTGTTTTGCCTACAATGCACCTACTACCTTAAATGAGTTTTTAGATTATCAAGGCGAATCACCCTGTATATTTAAAAAAAATGTAAAACTTAATATTTTGAATATGCAAAGGAATAACTAGTTCTTTCGTTCCTAACAATAGCTATTTTTCGCAGAGTAATTTAATTTTAAATTTAATTTTAGTAATAATAAATATTGTATTCTTAAGGTGGGAGCTGAAAATCAACTTTGTTGAGCTCTTTACCATGTGTATTTTTTTTTTGATACAATAAATCACTTACTTACTTACTTACTTACTTACTTATTACAATAATACACAAAAAATTTCCGACACCATTTTAGTTGCTTCTGTCTATGTTTAATGCGCTGATTTCGGAACCTTTTTTCGTTTGTCTGGACCAGCTCGTTTTTTTTTTCCGGTATAACGCAAAGTGTTTTTTATTTTTGCTTATAGTAGTAGTAAAAAAAAATAATTAAGGTTCATTTTTTTTTGCGGTGGATTGGTTCTCTATTAATAGGGCTCTAAGCCAAAAAAAAGCAGACTTCAAAGAATGTAATGTTTGTTTATGGGAGACATAGCGTAGTGGCTAGCGCGTGTATATAGCAAACCGACTAGCGTGAGTTCGATTCTCACTGGCGCCAATTTGCCCTTTTCAGTTAATTAATAATTTAAAAATGGCGAAGGCGATAAGTGAAGCGGACAATCCCTATAAACTGGTTCGAAAGTCAGTATAAGCCGGTGGTTTCCTCTACTACTAGTCCACTCAAGTCCTGGACTTGTTGATTAATTAATTAGAATAGTAGGAGCAGGGCTGGATACAGCCAGCCCGGGGAAATTTTATTCCAGGACCCCCACGCCTCTGAAAAAAAGCTTTACCCCTGTCAAAAAACAGAGAATTTTCGCCACCGGGCCCCCTCGGGAGCCTGGACCCCCGGGAATACCCCCACCCTCCCTGAATCCGGCTCTGAGTACGAGGTTAAACAAACATGTAAACATGTAAACTCCAAAAATGTAATGTAATGAAAGTAAAACCATTTGTACACATTTTATTAAAATCCCAGCCCAGGGCCCAGGGCCCGGGGAAACTTTATTCCCGGGCTTTACCCCTGTCAAAAAACAGAGAATTTTTGTCACCGGGCCCCTTCAGGAGCCCGGGCCCCGGGGAATACCCCCCACCCTCCCTGAATCCGGCTCTGAGTACTAGGTTAAACAAACATGTAAACATGTAAACTCCAAAAATGGAATGTAATGTAAGTAAAACCATTTGTACACCTTTTATTAAAATCCCAGTCCAGGGCCCGGGGAACCTTTATTCTCGGGCTTTACCCTTGTAAAAAAAAGAGAATTTTTGCCACCGGGCCCCCTCGGGAGTCCGGGCCCCGGGAAATACCCCCACCCTCCCTGAATCCGGCTCTGAGTACTAGGTTAAACAAACATGTAAACATGTAAACTCCAAAAATGGAATGTAATGTAAGTAAAACCATTTGTACACCTTTTATTAAAATCCCAGTCCAGGGCCCGGGGAACCTTTATTCCCGGGCTTTACCCCTGTCAAAAAAAGAGAATTTTTGCCACCGGGCCCCCTCGGGAGCTCGGGCCCCGGGAAATACCCCCCACCCTCCCTGAATCCGGCTCTGAGTACGAGGTTAAACAAACATGTAAACATGTAAACTCCAAAAATGTAATGTAATGTAAGTAAAACCATTTGTACACCTTTTATTAAAATCCCAGCCCAGGGCCCGGGGAAACTTTATTCTCGGGCTTTACCCCTGTCAAAAAAAAGAGAATTTTTGCCACCGGGCCCCCTCGGGAGCCCAGGCCCCGGGGAATAACCCCACCCTCCCTGAATCCGGCTCTGAGTACTAGGTTAAACAAACATGTAAACTCAGAAAAATGTAATGTAAGTAAAACCATTTTTACACCTTTTATTAAAATCGCCCTTTTGAAAAGAGAATTTTCCACACCTCTTTGTGTATATCCGGCATAAACAATTGCTTTCATGCAGGTAAAATAATGGAACCGTTTATAACGGACTTATGTATTTATATTAAGGTGTCAATTTCTCCGCTTACCGACACCTCAATAGCAGTCTCCCGACACTTTGCTGCAAACAGGACCTTCTCAAGTGTGAACCACTTCAAGCACTTGTAGTCGGAGAGCTGGCGAACATTTTCAACGATCTATTTTTTCCCGTTTTAAGTTTTTAACGATATCTCATCGAATTAAAATTTAGAACTCATAAATAAGATCTTAAACTGCCTTTTTGCATATATTTGATATTTTAAGCTCTTAAAATGTGAACAAGAGTGAATAGAAGCCATTTTAAAATGGAAAGGGAAGCCAGGTAGTACATTATTTTAAAGCTTAACCTTACATTTTTTAATTTTTTAAACACTTTTTTTAAGGGTTTGATTTTTTAGTGTTTTTATTGCCAAAATATACGTTTTTTTAAGATATTTTTGTAAATTTTTACTTATATCAATAAAAATTACTTTAAAAGTATAATTTACGTTTGTGAAACACGAAATAATTAATTAGTAGTACATTATTTTAAAGCTTAACCTTACATTTTTTATTTTTTTTAAACATTTTTTTCAAGGTTTTGATTTTTTTAGTGTATTTTTGCCAAAAAATGCGATTTTTTAAAGATATTTTTGTAAATTTTTACTTATATCAATAAAAATTAGTTTAAAAGTATAATTTACGTTTGTGCAAATAATTAATTTAAAAAATTTTTTTAAAGAAATTTTGACAAAAATACCCATTTTCAACCCCATTTCAAATCCCCAAAAAATATCTAACAAGATTAAAAAAATTATAGTCAGAGAATTTGATAAGCTTTAAGATGATGTATCACACGACCCCCTTTCTATTAAAAACAAATTCCCCCATGTCCCCCTGCCCGCATGTACTTATTTTAACCAGGGACTAACCGTTTTCCAGAAAAAATAATTTAAAGGTACGACGACAAAAAATTAAATATTAAAATGTTGAAAACCGAAATTTCAATGATGCAGGGTAAATGTACATAAAAGAAGTCAGAAAAAAGCCTCATATACAGGTACTTCCAAAAATCAATCCTAAGCGAGCTATGGTCTCCTAAAAATGCACCATGTTTAAAGGGCCATAGTAGCTTTAAAAGAGATTTTTCGACATACCTGTATAGAAACTTTTTTTCTTAGTTTTCGATATAAAATAACACATTAGAATTTAGCTTTTCGACATTTTAGTATTTAATTTTCCGTCCACGAACCATGAAATTTTACTTTCAAATTATTTTTTCTCGAAAACTTTTACTCCTATAGTGTTACAACAAGAGTACCTTTTTTATTTATTTTGACCTGAGGAATCATATACCAAAAATAAAATTACAAAAAAATACACAGAAAAAAGTTTGGGACAAAAAACTGATAAGGCCCTCCCGTTTCGCACGCCCCTGGTTAAAATAAGTACATAAAAAATATATACGGAGATGGGCCTTATTAAAAATAGTTCACGTGCAAAACCTTGTTTTTATATCTTAAAGTGTTCGTGAGTTATTAAATAAAAACCGAATGTTTTAGGGGCGTAGCTCCCTTACGCATTTTTTGACATATATTAATAGAAACTTTTTGTCATATTTCAAATACACCGTGTATATGTAAAATTAAGCCAGGGAAAAATACCTTGTTGAAAAAATTTACCAGCTCTTACTTAGACTATATGTGCCGCTTTAAACCAAAGAGACCACATTCGCTTGTCGTTTTTTTGCTTCTTCTGCTATATGTGCTTTAGTATGTTTGGATTCATGCTGTCAGACTTGGTCTTTATTTAGAGATGAGTTCATATTTAATAAAGAATTAGTATTTCCTACAGGATGCTTCTTGAAATTTATTTAGGGTTATTTGTGATAAACACTCGGAAATGAAGCAAACAAAAACTTTATTGCATTACATAATCATGCCAACGTTTCACCTAATATTTAGGCTTCTTCAGGGCTAAAAAGACATAAAAATTATAAAACTTTTTGGACATAACTTGGACATTATAAACTGATTTTAGCAAAAATATATATATTTTTTACCATGAAATATTGAATAATTTAATGCAACTTAAAATTTTGCATTAATATTACATAAAGTTTATTAGTTTTTCTTAATATTTGACAAAAAATTAAAACTGCTCCATCTATTGTTAAATATTTAATCCTGATATCTGTCACAACAATCTGACATAACCTTCAATTTTTGCATTATAATTTGTAAATATGTGCTAAAATTAAATAAAAAATCTTTTTTAAGTACTGATTTGATAAAATTATTAAATAACATTATTTGCTTTATTTAAAAATGTGTTTTGTTTGATTTACAATGTCGAGTCACAAAAAACATTGTTTTTAACTTTGTCCGCAGTTTAAAGCCATACAGTGTTTCATATTTGCAGTCGAAGAAAAAGTATAGTCTACAACACGTATGGAATAGTCATTCCGGGCTTGCGGGACCGTCATACTCGCCTGCCGGCTCATATGATAAACTTTCCGCTCGTGCGGAATATTGTCTATTCCATACTAGTTATAGAATATACTATTCTAATCTCTAGAAATCTCATATGTATATTCTTATTTCTTATGCATAAGAAATGTATTTATGTATTTATTTGAAATAATAATATTATATTTTTCTCCATATATACAGGTTAAAATCGCATGCACCTCAATATTCACTAGGTACATAAATAAGTATTTGTTTATTTTTATTCTATTTATCTTTAAAATGCTTTCATTTAAGTAATGTTTCCATTCTAAAGCTTTGGCAATGTCACAATATGGCAAGTTCTTAACGGTTTCCATCTCTATCGTTTTGCATCGTATCATGCTTTGTACTTGACTTTTTTCATCTTTCCTGCTGCAACGCAGGACGCCTTTGTTCCACGTGTGAAACACCCTTTTAATTTCTTGCCTCTCTAACACTTCTAAAATCCCATTCAATGCTTTGTGTTAAGTCTCGCTTTTTGTTTGAGCATAATATGGGAAAAGTAGGGTTGTTTTAATAATTAAAACATAATTTTTATGGTATACATGTTATTTTATAAGTAATAGTAGTTTTCGTAACGAGTAAGCGACTAGTCCTTAGTGCACGAGAATGAAGTGCACTAAGGGCTTGTCGCAAACGAGTTGCGAACAACATTTTTCGTTCGATCTACAGTCTAGACTCTTTAAAATGTGTATTTTAAAGAATTACCTATGTTTAATTTTGACATTTCAATATTTTATAAACGTCAAATGCCTTTTTTTCAAAATGAAAGCTATGTGTAATCGTTTGGATAAATGAGTGTGCATAGTTGTCATTTAATTCAAATATGCACTATGTACGCGTGCGATAGAAAAATATCGTAACGAGAATATATAGTGAACATGCATTTTTCTTTATTTCGTGTACACTAGGTCGTACGAAAAATATTACTCTGCAATTATTTCACCGTCATACAAAAGAAAAAAATTATTGACCTTTTATTCTTCTGTGGTCACACAAAAAAAGTCAAGATTTTTTTTGGAGACCATTGTATTTCTATATATTTTCAGGCGCTGAATCCGAATTTGAGGTCAAAATAACCCTTCATCCAATTTGTTTTAAAAATGACCCCAAAACGTTATTTGAAAGGAAAGTTTTTCGAGGTTATTTTCAAAACTATCGAAAAAGGTGCTATTTTGGCACCCAACTCGGATTTTTTTAATACTAACTTAATTTTAATTTATTAAAAAGTGCAACAATTTTAAATCATGATAATTTTATTTATCTTTTTACAAACTTATATTTATTTTAAATATATTTTTGCTGAGTCGTAGGAAAAATAGTGTAAATAACTTGTCGGAAAGTATCTTTCCTGCATCGACTCATGCGAAATAAGTCACTTTCCCTACACATACACTAATGTAGTTCTGAACTTTCGTAAAAATATATTATTTTTACCTCTTGTTTTCAATTAAGTGATGAACATGGGTCGGATCGAAGTAAACATTACCGGGGGCATGCAAAAATTAGAATTTAAAGAAACTCTTTTTTCAAATTTTAGTATATTAATCATAAATAATAAAATAATTTTACATCAAATAATATTGTTCAAATTATGATAATAGCAAAGAATTTTGATAAATTATTCATTAAACTTTAATAGCTGTATATACAAGTGAATAGTTATATATTACAAATATTAAAATTAACTTTATAGCTTAAGACAAATTATTATATTATAGTGGATTCAAATATCGACGCTGTTAATACTCAGTGTCATGGTCCATGACTCATGGAGAAGGACTTATTTTTTTTTTTTTTGAAAATTGTTTCTCTTTTCAAAAAATTATTTTATTATTCGTTTTTCGAAATGGGAAATAATTTTAAAAAAATAAGTCTTTCTCTATGAGTCATGGACCATGACCAAGTGACTCACTGAGTATTAACAGCGTCGACATTCCGCTTGATGAACAATAGTTTAAAATGTCTATTTACTTGAAAAAAGAGTTTTTTAAATTCTAATTTTTGCACGCCCCCGGTAATGGCTACTTCGATCCGAACCGTGGTGATGAATATTATTTCCCAATTTATTAACAAAATATACTACTTAAGTACTGTAGTTTCATCTTATTTATATCCACTATAATATAATAATTTGTCTTAAGATATAAAGTTAATTTTACTATTTGTAATAAATAACTATTCACTTGTATATACAGCTATTAAAGTTTAATGAATAATTTATCAAAATGCTTTGGTAGTATCATAATTTTAACAATATTATTTGATGTAAAATTATTTTATTATTTATGATTAATATACTAACATTTGCATAGAAATGCAAGTAGGCACCTTTTTAGATACTAATTATAATCGGTAAATTACCATTAAATTTTACCATTGAATACCCTGAATATCTCGAGAATAAAGAAAAAAATCAAAATTTTGGAAAAGAGGTCAATTTGATTTATCGAAGGGTAAAACTTTTTCGATAAGGAAAATGACCCGGGTACCCCTTTCTTCTTACCATTTGACTGGGGAGATTAGGTGCAACATTTTTAAAATATACCATATTACTTCTGCTATGGTCATTAGAAACCTTTAAGTGAAATTAAATCCAGTACTCTGTGTCTAAGCCTTAACAAATTTTAAGTTAGTGAGTTTGACAACGCTTAATATTACTGGTATCATTAGAATAGGGTCCACACACCCTAACACTGTCACCAGTAAAACCGAAAAACTTACGTCAAAGTTTGAGCGCTTACTGGATTTCAAAGCTTATCTACAGTACTCGGCGTATTTCCAGTTATATTCCAGTCTTCAGGGAGTTTTGATTTTTGGTTTATTGGGTAGGGTTTAAGGCCACAAATAAAAAAACAATTTTTCGACGTTGAACTCGATTTGGAACTGTCATTCTTTAACGTATTTTTCACAAAAAACGGATTTTTAAAAATATCGCAAGATCAGTGCATCCTAAGACAAAAAAACGTTCTATATTAAAATAAAGAGGATCAAATTTACAACAATTGCACTATACGTTTTTAGATTTTATTTTTTTTTTAGAAAAATGAAAATTGTTCTTTATGTTAGTCGGTTAGGTATTTCCCTTAAAAACTTTTGGGTAAAAATTAAACAAATCTATCTTTTTTTTTTAAGTAAAATTTTAAAATAATTCACAATTTTGTCCCCATTATCTCGAGTAAACTGATTTTCGATTAAAAATCACCATTGTATTAAGCAAAAACAAACTTCCATAAAGAAAAACTTTGGTTAAAAAGAAAATAAATAAAATCTAAAATGAACCTATAGTGTAACGTTAAAGGCAGTGTCGTAAATTAGCTAAATCGTACAAAAAAATACATGAAACAAAAAATTTTGTCTTCTTTATTTTCATATAAAACGTTTTTGTCCTAGGATGCCACCGATCTTGATATATTCTGAAACATGCGTTTTTTGTGAAAAATACGTTAAAAAAATGACAGTTCCAAATCGAGTTCAACGTCGCAAAATTGTTTATTATTTATTTATTTATTTATTTATTTATTTATTTATTTATTTATTTTATAACTTAACGGAATATACGTCCCTTTTGCAAAGTTGTTTTAATAAACTATGAAGTAATATAAATACAATAGAGACTTATATAAAAAAGAAAGAAAAAAACAAGATTTGCATAAAATATTAATACTTAATTATATGAGAAAATATGATTTATAATTCAACAGCATAACAAACAGATCTTAAGGAATTAATATTTGTAAAAAATAAATCTAGAACACTTCCAATGCGTTCGTAATTGGAACACATGATATAAAGGCGAAAATATTAGAATATTGGTCGAGGTGTTTTTTGGTAAAATAAAGTTCTATTCCTGGAGTTTATTTAATAAGTATGGACAGTCAATAATATTAAGAAGTAATTTATACAAAAACGCTACACTATAATACAAACGGTGTGAAGCCATATTTACAAAACCAAATCTCTGCAGTAAACTTTTGGTAGGAGTATTAAGCGCAGGGTACTCATTATATGTTTTTAGGTACAGATGCCTTAAAAACCTTCTCAATGTTGTTTCTGTGAATTTCATTTGCGGCCTTAAACCCCCAATAACCTGAAAATCAAAAATCCCTGAATTATT
Source organism: Brachypterus glaber (assembly GCA_958510825.1). Lineage (NCBI taxonomy): Eukaryota > Metazoa > Arthropoda > Insecta > Coleoptera > Kateretidae > Brachypterus > Brachypterus glaber. Next base: position 13,619,591 of record OY294047.1, on the reverse strand, counting down.
TCCAGGTAAGCCTCTTTTATTCGCCTGAAGACTGGACTATAACTAGAAATACGCCGGGTACTGCATATCTCTGATAGAATTTAGTAAAGATTTTGTACATTTTTGGTATTGATTGCTTAAACTGTTTTCTCCTTGTACACGGTAAAAATAAATTACATTAAATTACATAGTCCGTAAATGGTAATATGTTGCCATAGACCGGAAGGGTAAAAATCACATACTCCATAATGGTAATATTTTGCATAGACCGGAATGGTAAAAATTACATAGTCCAGAATGGTAATATTTTGCATAGACCGGAACGCTAAAAATTACATAGTCCAGAATGGTTTGGACTTGAAATTTGAAAAAAAATATTTACTACTTAGAAAATGTTTGTTTCAAATTACAAGTCTCTGTGTCAAAGCTTTTTTTGAAATATCGTAGCGTAAAGTTCATTTGGTTTAATAAACCAAACGATTCGCACCCTTAATACGAGTATAAACTCCTTATATCTTTCTTTAAAGATCTATTGGTTGATAAAGATCGTAATTTATAATGAACGTAAATTTTAGGCCACAAATAAAGCATTTAAATATCGTACATAAATAATATTTACCTTTTTACACTTTTAACACTTTAAGCTAGCAGTATGCGTCGCTATCTCTCTAACAATAACAATATTAAACGGTCCGTCTCATGATGCGACGCCTTCTTGGTAATTTTCCAAAGCGCACGCGCGTCATAAAATAACATAGCCCGACATTGTAAAATCATGTAAAAATATGTAAATCAATGTAAATATATTTTTTTTACATTATTTTACATTTTTTTACATCATTTTACATTCTTTTAAATTATTTTACATTCTTTTACATTCTTTTACATTCTTTTACATTCTTTTACATTCTTTTACATTATTTTACATTATTTCACATTATTTTACATTATTTTACATTCTTTTACATAAATTAATGAACTATGCATAGTCCAGAATAGTAAATTTACTATTCCGTACTATGTAAATTCATGTATTTTTACATTATTTTACATGCAGTTTTTACAGTGTATATATGCCAGGTTTGTAAGACCTATAGGCCTGTAGAAACTAGAGTTCCGGCTATTGACCGTAGGCAAGCACTCTCAATTATAACGAACGATGCTTATCAGTAATATTGGGCATGGTTATCAAGTACGCTGATTATGCACTTTGATAATTATATTAGTTGCAAATTCCATCATTTATGTACTTTCGAGAACGTATATTAGTGCAGCGCATAGTTGCGGAAATATTGATGTGAATTCAGTTTCGATTATTCATTATACTGCACTATGGTCCGGCACGGTGGACTTTAAGCTTACGGAGATGAAAAAATCGAACACCCCATAACTGGCAACGGGATATTGTTTCTAATGCTTTCAGAATTACATGATCGTTGATAACAAAATCGTAGGTGTAGCCGTTTTTTATTCTATTAAAAATTAGTGTATTAGTATAATATACTAATATACTAATTTTTGATGGAATAAAAAACGGTTACACCTACGATTTTGTTCTCAACGAACATGTAATTCTGAAAGCATATTATATTATATATTATATGTGACGCAAAAAAATTTCAAATTAAAAAGTTTGGAAGTCTCCCCTTAAATTTGTTTATTGGGGTGAGAGTATCATCCCTAATTGTTTTCAAAAATTTTGAAAAAATCTAGAGGTCGTTCACAGCCATTTTTCAAAAAATATGTTTGCTTAGCTTTTTTTATTTTTTTTTAAGACCCAAGGATTTTTTATTTAAATCTTTTTAATACGAAACGGTATAAAGGGATAGTAAATTGCTAACCTCAAAAAAATCTGAATTTTTCTTTCAAAATGGCGGAGTTGTGCCCTTTAAAGTTTAAAAATTCACTACATTGCTTGTTTTAGTTCTAATTACAGGCACAAAAAAATGTTTTTCATTGTCTTCAAACATTGTGCGTGTAGCCCAATATGTCCTCACATAAAAACAACTATATTTTTTTATCGGATGTACAGGGTATCCAGAAAAAATAATATATACATTTTTTAACACTTTTGAGAGATAAATTCGGTTTTTAGGCAAAAAAATAATATAAAATATATGCATCCAATACAAAAATTAGTACAAACTGTATGTGTCCAGACACATCCGGCTGGCCGGATTTGTCTGGACTCTCAAAAGTGTTAAAAAATGTATATATTATTTTTTCTTGATAGGTACCCTGTATATCCGATAAAAAAAATATAGTTGTTTTTATGTGAGGACATATTGGGCTACACGCACAATGTTTGAAGACAATGAAAAACATTTTTTTGTGCCTTTAATTAGACCTAAAATCAAGCAATGTAGTGAATTTTCAAACTTTAAAGGGCACAAATTTAAGGGGTGAGACCTCCAAACTTTTTAATTTGAAATTTTTTTGGGTCACATATATACTAATATACTAATTTTTGATGAAATAAAAAACGGCTACACCTACGATTTTGTTCTCAACGAACATGTAATTCTGAAAGCATTAGAAACAATATCCCGTTGTCAGTTATGGGGTGTGTTTTTTCATCTTCGTAAGCTTAAAGCCCACCGTGCCGGGCAATACCCAAGAATGGCATTAATTCGGCTGTTTACGCTACAGGTATAAAAATAAGTGTATGGAGGTATTTTAGAATGCTTAAACCGAATATGGCATTAAAAGTTAAAAATTGAAAATGGCGGATCCAATATGGACTCTATAATAGTTAAATTTATAGTTTTACTTTAAATTGGTAATGTGCTTTTTTGGGTTGATTAAATTCAATTTGACAATAAGAATAAATAATATAAAATCGTGAACTCAAAATGGCGTCAATAATCCTTAAATTTGAAACTATGAACTTTTTTTATTTTCTTGCACATAAATATATTTTGTTGATTACGGCTTTATCTAATTTCTATTATTTTATGGATTTTTAATTATTATCAATTACCTACATACCGAATTTCATGTTTCTACTACCTCCAGTTCGAAAGATATACATGTACAGGTCGGCCATCTTGTTTTTTGTTTTGTTAATTTTTGTTTGTCATTACATTCCAAATACATACCACCCTACATACCAAATTTCAAGTTTTTACGACCCCCCATTCGAAAGATGTGACTTTGACAGGTGGACCATCTTGGTTATTGGTTTTGTGGATTTTTGTTTTTCATTGTATCCCCAAATACCGAATTTCAAGTTTGTACGACCTCCAGTTCACAAAAAAATTATTAAAATTTGCGTTACGTAATACTTGAACGTTCCCAAACCACTTTTTAAGAAACAGAATACCTTAAGCTACAATTTGGTGGAAAAAATCTAAAAAATTCTGTGTAACCAAACCGTAAACATTAATACCGCTAATTTTATAGGTTATATTCTTCGCATGTATTTTTTTTATAAAAGTTATCTTTCAAATATTTAGAAAGACTTTTGTAGGTATTTTTATATTAAATGCTGTTAAAATAAAGTTTTACAATTAAACATTCATAATTACAAATGTAGGCTTCATTATGTAGCTTGTGTTTTATTGAATTAAAGTCATATTTTAACCGTTATAGCTGCAATGAATTTGATAGCGTGTTTGTAAGCTAAAGTGCACAGGTAATTGTTGTAATGGCCACGATAATGAAATAAAATTGGGTTAGTGTAAAATTATGAAAATTAATGTCTTTTTCGTGAACCGACAGGAGATTCTAAATAATTAATAAAAACTTCGCTGTCATACAGCTAGAAAAGTTTATCAAAAAGAGAGTAGTATATTATACATGGTGTATTTTTGGGTCAATCTCGGGGTCAATAATTTTAACAGAAAATAGGACAAAAAGTTCATCTAAACATACAGTGCGAGTGAAGAGTACAGAACACTTTGGATGGTTGTTAAGTTGAGTGCCCAAGAATGAACGAAGCAAAAGTTTTGAAGGGATAGGGGAATATCAGCGCCAGTGCCTCTCATTGGCCGTGTTTAAATTAGATGCGCTATGGTTTGTTTTGCAGATTGCAGACGCGACGATCACCGACTCCTATCCCTACTACTGCATCGGCGTTGAGATTCCCCTATCCCCTTCAAATATTTTATGTCGTACATTCTTGTCCACTCAACTTACCTATCAATCAACGTGTTTCGTACTTTGCACGCGCGCTGTATGTCTAAAAGTACGTCATAAGGGAGCTAAGCCCTTTTAAAAGTGGGTAATTTTTTTTTTATTTAATAACTCAGGAACCCTTTAATATAAAGCAACGAGATTTTTAGCCATTTTTAAAGGGGCTTACCTCCCATTTTTAGATATATGTTTAAAGGAACTTTTTGTTATATTTTCCAATGTAGAAGTCCCCTTAAAATTATTGACTATTTCAAATACACATTGTATACCAAGGTAGAGAAGTATTTTATTATAGTCTCAGGTCCATTAGCGTAAGGAGCGTGAAGACTGACACCGTGTTCCTTAATAAATATATAAATACATAATAAACATTAAGTCTGATTTATTAAATATATAAATACCTACATATATGCATAATAAATACATATAATATTATAAATATATAAAACATAATAGGGTAATTAATTTTAAGGGGTGATTCTACAAACAAAAATATGAAAAAGAGTTCATATAAACATATATCCAAAATGTGTCGTAAGGGAGCTAGGCCCCCTTGAAAGTGGCTAAAAGATTTGGTTTTTATTTAATAACTCAGGAACACTTTTAGATATAGCAACGAGGTTTTGCACATAAACTAATCTTAACAAGGCCCATCTTCGAATGTTATTCATGTACTTCTTTTAACCAGGGGTGTGCGTAACGTATCAGTTTTTTGTCCCAAACTTTTTTCTGTGTAACTTTTTTGTATTTTATTTTTTGAATATAATTCCTCAGGTCGAAATACATAAAAAAGTACTCTTGTTGTAATACTGTAGGATTAACTGTTTTCGAGAAAAGTCCATTTGAAGGTGAAATTTTACGCTTTTAGGATGAAAAATTAAATACTAAAATGCTGAAAACCAAAATTTTAAAATTTCAAAAGTCCAAAATAAAATCAAACATTTAAAATCCACTATTACAAAACTATAAAATGAAATTTCTAAATACACGAATATTTAAACTATGGATAAACAAATACAAATCATGCAACAATCGGAAATTAACATAAACAATATAATTGTCCCAGAAACAGAACCAAATTCATTGACCACAAAGAAAAAAGATTTGATTGGTTGTCAAGCTAAACAAGCCTTGACAACGGTACCTAGATAATATATAAGCTAGCATTTAATTATGTAGAAGAAAAAAGTAAGTTTTTCTTCAAGCGTACTAAAATTTTCATGTTTTATAACTGAACACATTAGTTAGAAGTGATCTATTTTTTTACAGTAAAAAAATGAGTTCATTGTTGTAAGCCGTAAAAAAAAGTTAGTTAGCCTAACCACCACTGGCGGCAGCACTCTTTGACTTTGATGACAGCCATACTTCAAACTTGTTTGTTTATTATGTAAACAGGTGGTTGACTCGAGATTCTGTGCAAAAACCTTGATTAAAAATGATTGAAGAAGAATATATGGTTTATACACCTACAAATCTCTCCGAAATTGCAAATGCTACATTAGACAAGTTACCATCAAAATCGCGAAAAGTGTACGATTTAGCCTACGAAAAAAATTTAAAATGAGCTAAGGAAGGTTTAAGTTTATTTTGAAAGGGTTTTATTGGCCTATTTTAATAAAAAAAACATACTTTATTAATGAATAAATTAAATTCAAAAATTAATATTTAAAAAAAATATATAGGTTGCTTGAAGAAAAAATAGTATGTTTCACTCAGAGGAAAAGTGCTTTTTTTACTCGTCTGTTGTTTCCGGACTCCGCTTTGCGTCGTCCGTAAATTCTACAGACTAGTAAAAAAAAGCTTCACTTTTCCTCTTAGTAAAACAATACCGGTTGTCCCACCAGGTTCTTGACAAGCTATATCTCCGTTATTTAAAAAGATATTTTTGTTTGCAAAAAACAGCGTTAAATAGGAGCTATTGAAGTTTTTATTCACGTATCCAAAACCACCCCTTGCTTACCTTGGAACCACCCCCAACTTTTGTTTTTCAAATATCAACCCCCCCCCATTTTTATCAAAGAATATAAAAGTAAATTTAATTCTTAATCCAACCATGTGTTATAAGTAGTATCTTATGTCTTAAAGGGGCTCTAAATAAAAACATGCCAATGTCCGGTTATCAATAGAGTTACAAAAATCAAATATTTAGGAACAATTGTGGATCAATATTTAAAGTGGAATGACCATACTGAATACATTAGTAATAAAATAAGAAAATTAGTTAGAAAATTTTATTTATTAAAAGACATATTAAATCGTAAAAATCTGTTAATCGTGTATAACTCATTAGTTGAATCATTAATTAATTACTGCGTCTTAGCTTGGGGTGGTATCTATAAAAGTTCTTTAGAAAATTTGCAAGCAATACAAAATACAATATTAAAGATAATATTTAGAAAACCGAAACTATATTCCACTAGTTCCCTCTATGCTGAATCAAATATTTTAAACATATTTACCGGTGTCTCCTATACGTTTTCAAACCATTGCCCGCGCAATATGTTAATCATGATCAATTTTCAAGGTATCGTACACATCAAAATTTAATTACTCCTTTATTTAGAAAAGTATTTTCCCAAAAAACTTTATTCTGGCAAGGTGCTAAATTATATAATATACTACCTGTCAATATAAAAAATACTAAAAATTATAAGCAATTTAAAAGACTTGTAAAAAATGAAGTAAGGGTTAATGAAGCTAAATTTTTAAAAATCTTTTCATAACTAATAAAGGTGAAAAAAAAATAAATAAAAATAACCTCTAAATAATTCTGATTTGCTACACTATTTTATGTATTCTTTCTTTCGTTTGGACTTTTTCTTTCTGTTCCACAAACAAATAAACAAAACTAAATCAATAAAATTTGGTGGTTTGTTACAAATTACTGCTGTTCAACACAAGCACTTGTGCTTAGGAATATGCATGTAATAAATAAATTTTTTTAAATTAATATAAATATGTTTTCCATCAAATATTATACTAATCAAACACTTTGGATATTTATAAATATTGTAAACATTTACTTTATAAATAAATTGAAAATTGAAAAAAAAATAATAATACTGTCCCACCAGGTTTTAGACGGGCTATATCTCTGTTGTTTAAAAAGATAAAAAAAAATCGAAAAAAACAAAATTAAATGCTAATCAAAGTAGAATTTACTGACTTACGCAAAACTACCCCTTACTTACCCACTCCCAACTTTTGTTTTTTAAATATTACCCCCCACCCCATTTTTACTAGAGAATATGAAAGCACATTTTATTCTAAATTCAACCAAGTATAGATAATATCTTATTTTTTCAAGCGACTCCAAAGTACATCCCCATCAGATCACAAGCAATATTTTTCATAAAAAAAAATCCAAAAACTCACGTTAGATTATATCTAAAAGAGAACTGATTTATGTATCCATAAACCACCCTTAATAACCCACTCTCCTGGAACCACCTGCAACTTTGTTCTAAATACCACCCTATTACCCTATTATTAATAAATAATAATTGTTATTTGGAGCCCCTTAAATGATAAGATAACACTTATAATACATGGTTGAATTCAGAATGAAATGTACTTTCATATTCTTTGATAAAAATTGGAAGGTGCTATTTGAAAAACAGAAGTTGGGGGTGGTTTCAAGAGGGTGGGTAAGCAAGGGGCGGTTTTGGATATTTGAATAAAAACTTCAATGACTCCCATTTAACGCTGTTTTTTGCAAAAAATTCCATCTTTTCAAATATCGGAGGAATAGCTTATCAAGTACCTGGTGGGACACCCGGTATACTATTAATGAGAGAATAAAAGGGAATACAAAGCAATAAAATTACCACAACTTGTTTTACTTTTTTTCTTTTTGGTTAACTGAAAGTAGAGCCACGATAAGTTCTAAATCAAAAGTTAATTACTAGAGTTATTGTATAATTTCGACTAAAACTCAGTTTTCAGTTCTTCTCGTTAAATTTCATTGCAGATATAATTAATAATTTAAATCTCCAATTTCCATTAAAGCAACAAACCTTTGTCTGGTCTTTATTTAATCTGCTTATTATACTCTTCACAGTCACAGCGAGAAAAAAAGCAAAATTATAAAAATGTGAAACGGGTACCTTTTCTAGACGGGTGGAAAAATGAGGAATTTTGTAAAATAAGATATAAAATTGACTTCACTTTACCTGTATTCTTAAACCATATCCTTCTGTTTTTTTCTTTGTAGCTTTATCGGATTGTTTTTCTGACCGCACCATTATCAGAAATTTATTAAAAGAAAAATTAATTGAAATTAATTTTACCTATGATTGAAATTTTACTAGTGTCAAAATTTGACATCTAATTAAAAATGTAAAAATATATCTAAATTTATTAAAATGCCTGCATCTCGGAAACTAATAGTCTAAGATAATAGTAGATTACAGGTCGACTCGGAAAATAGTACTTTTCCGAGACCATTTATTACATTTTTTTTAACCTCGTACTATTTTACTTAATTAAGCATCCCCTAAGTCCAGGACTTGTGTGGGCTAGTAGTAGAGGGAACCACCGGCTTTAATTGACTTTCGAACCAATTTATAGGAAGTGTCCGCTTCACTTACGCCTTCGCCAAATTTCAATTATTAATTAACTGAAAAAGGCAAAAGGGCGCGCCGGTGAGAATCGAACTCACGCTAGTTGTGTAGTAAACTCGCCAAGTACGACGCGGTAGTCCACTACATCAATCCTCCCATAGGTCGAGGAAAAGTACCATTTTCCGGGAGACTTATATACTATTTTATTCGCAACTGTATTGATTTAAGGATAAAGCTCTAAATTTTTAAAACCTAGATATTTGAATTCAAGTAGAAAATAATACTATAATACTTTGTTATTTAGTTCTTTTCATATTTACCACATATCATTTTTCCTGCATTTCACAAAAAAAGAACAATCATAAAAACTAAAGTTTCACATACGCCTAATCCAAAAAAACAAGCACAAAAAATATTTGATGATAGCTCACAAGTAGGGAATCCAGGTTTCGGGATCCCGATCCCGAAATCCCGAAAATTTCAAAAAGTTCGGGAACCCGATCCCGATCCCGATCCCGATCCCGAAATTTAAAAATGTCTCTTTTCATCAGAAATTAATTATCTTAATTAAATAAATAAAATTATAAAATTTAAACCAAAAACTTTTATTAAAATAACTAGTATTAACCATATTTTATTTAAATTTATATTTTACTAAATTAAGAAAAATAAAAAATAAAATAAACACTAATAAAAGCAAGAATTTTTTTTTATATACAAATTGTATGTGTGCATCACGAAAAAAAAAACAAATATTCAGTAAAATATTTATTATTTAAAAAAAAAACAAACTTTTTAAAAGTTAAAACAAATAAATTAAATAAAAAGTTAAAAAAAAACAAACTTTTTAAAAGTTAAAATAAATAAATTAAATAAAAAGTTAAAAAAACATACTTTTTAAAAGTTAAAATAAATAAATTAAATAAAAAGTTACATCTATAACTACCAAGTTGGTAGTACCAACAAAACAAAACAAACAACATTAAAATATAAATACATATAAAAAAAATATATAAAAGTAATTATAAACACACTTAAAAATTTTAAATTAAAATTATGTTTTTTATTAGCTTAAGAAACATATCTTTTAAAAAAATGGCCATGAGCGACCTCTAGATTTTTTCAAAACTTCTGAAAAAATTCAGGTATAATACTCTTAACCCTACCACCATTTTCACCATCGTAGACAAAAAATATTATACGCAAATCACAATTACATATCGAGTTGAATAAATCAGTTCTAATTTTTCGGGATTTTCGGGATTTTTTTCGGGATTTTCGGGATTTTTCGGGATTTCGGGACTCAAAAATCTTCGGGATATCCCGAACTTTCGGGATCCCGAATTTCGGGACTGGAAACCCTACTCACAAGGCACCGTTTATTATAATACGCAAAAAACAAAAACAAAAATATTTGTTGATAGATCACAAGGCACCGTTTATAACATTTATTATCCTTCTCCGTCTCAAAAGTAAAAACATTGACTAAAACTGTACAATTTAAGTCTTTTGAACAAAATGTATTAGATTATATTCGTGTTAATTATGACAACCGCAATTCAGACATCTTGTGATATTTTAGTGGGTGGCGCCATCTAGCAGAAATTATTTAAATTTAAATGCAGACCTGTAATAATTAGTTTACTGGTCTCTATTTTTCATTACAGGTCAGGTCCATGCATGCAAAGCAGTGGGAAAAGAAATCACGTACTTCCCAAACTTTATTAATACATGTAATGTATGTATTACATATACAGTTGTGAATAAAAAAGATTACATATGGGGGAATTAAACAATATTTTCATTAAAAAAAAATTGTCCTACTATAAATAATAAGCGAGATATTGCTAAAAATTATAGTTTTTGATCGGTATTTCATGAGCCAAAATAAGTTTCAAAGAATGGATGGCCAAAGAAAACATCCAGTGGATACTGGTATAAAATCGCCCTGTTTCTTTGCAATTTTAGGTATAATTTGGAATTTTCAATTACAATTCTAGTTACATTTAATCCATAGAAAATAGATTAAAGAATTTCCTTATCGATTTTTGTTTAAAAAAAAAATGAAAATACAAAAATCAATTTTTTACAGTTTTGGAGCACTTTCATCATTGATTTTTATCTTTGCATAGTTTTCTTACAAAAATCAACAGTGCAGTTTTGTTAATGAATTTGGATTTTACGGATAAAATGTAATTTTATTTTTATGTTTCTTGTTATATTTCCCAAATTATACCTAAAATTTTTAATTAATAATTAATTAGCTTTTAAAAATGATCTGCTTGATGGTTTATCATCAATATCATTCCCTTCTACCAATATCAAGTGGTGTTTTGGTTTGACCATTCTTTAAAACTTTTAAAATATATGAAAACTTTAAGACTGCCGTGTAATTAAAATAAAGTGTGCCTTATAGACAGTAAACTATACAAACAATCTATAATGCACTGCATTACCTCAAAATTCTTCATAATCAATGAGAAAACCCTACCAAAATGACAAATAGCTGCTATTTCACGCTTATTTGCGATCACCGATTGTTGAACAGACTTTATTCTTATTCAATCAAAATATTACTGTATTGAGAGCGTACAATTGGTGGCGCCATCTAATGTAGCACAAAATGTGATATTATCCACAGCGAAGAGCACAGTGTACAATTTGAGGCATTATATATTTCCAACGCTTGTTTAATCTGCTTATTTATATGAGGCTTTGTACTTTACATTAAGTTTTATCAGTGCACTACACGGTTATTCAATGGCCACGTTGTTTTCTTTTAGTATCTGCCAGCAGCTTTTTTGCAAATATACTATTCTTTCTTCTTATTTTATCCTCTTTACAACATAATATTTAATACTACTGTACATTCTACAAACGAAATATTATTTGTTAAATATAAAATTAATTGTTTTAAGTTAAAACAATTTAAGAAAGGGTCTGCCAGAAAATATTTGTACAGGGATGCAATCTTTTACAAATTTCAAAGGAAGATATTCCAAATTTGGCCTACCAGCTTACATTTTTTTAAAAATTCTTATATAAATTGAGAATTTTAGACGTTTAAAAAGGATAAAGGTTTTTGGTTAGAAAAGCTTAAATAAAATAAGCTTAAATAAAATAAGAATGTGTTTTTCACTTCTGTGACTTCTATTTTCACAGCAGTGTACTTTACTTTATTAAAAAGAAAAGTGTGTGGTTTATTTAATTCAATATTTTTTTTCCAAAATTGTTTTCACCTCAATTTTTATTAAAAACAATTCCAGACGAGAAATTTGGATGAGAAATCCATCTGCTTTGAAATACTTAACTCAAAGCGTTCCCGAATAACCTCATACCGACAGACACAATTTTGTTTTTCACAGAAGTTATCTTTTGCATATATTTTTTTTTTCTAACGCAAGGCTTTCCTATACATTTTTATTTAAGATTGAAAAAAATGTTAAAACTTAACATTTTGGATGATTTTTATATTATGAAGCTTTCTTTTAGCTGTCTGACTACATGCTTATTGGTACAACTGTTGTAGAAATCATCACCACCGCAAAAATTCGTACACTGATAGAAAAATTAAGTAATTTTTGATTATCTATGTACAGGTAAACCGAACTAACTTCTAGGTAGACTGCCAAGAGAGTTACCCACTATACAAAACGCACCAGTTTGATTTTGAATAACATTTTATCTGGCAATAGGCACTAAGTCACTTAGTGCTCTTAGTGCGTTTTACTTGTAGATTATTTCAAATCTTTCTGCTCTAAGCGACTTAGTTTGGCGAAACGTGCATTTTTGTAACAATTATTACAAAAATTAAAAAACAACAGTGAAAGTTAAATTTGTCAATATCTCAAAACCATGTTTTTGGACTTAGTGCTCTTTACTTGTAAGCCGACGAAATGATATTTTGATATATTTTACAGTCATCTCTTCTTTTTTCACTGCAATTAACCAGTCCACAATTTTAACACGGTAAAAAATAACCCAAACACAAAATTTTGTAAAAAATTAAACTTTAAATCGACATTGACATTTGCACGCAAAACGTCAAGAGATAGGCTTTTGTATACTGCCAACCCAACAGAAAAAAAAGTAGAGACCTCTTATGGCCTATAAGAACACGCAAAATGCATGTGATTATGAGCTTATAAGAGTCGCAAAATAGAAAATAATTAATTATTGTAGAAATTTTTAATAACTTTCAAATACCTAGCTTTAAATTAATTAATTCCATACGTTTTCGTCCGTGTACATATCCGTATGATATTCCGGATGGTTATGGGGGGTGAATATTGCATTCCTTTTCGTTTAAATTACATTTCAGCAAATTATTATCATGTCCAGTCTCGTAATTATAGACCATAATAATTTGTTAATGAAATATTCATTACACACAGAAAAATAATAATTTAACCCAAAAAAAAGTATGATTTTTTAAAATATTATTAGTATATCATAAACAAACTATCTTAAACATAGTTTGTTTATAATGTCTTTAGGTATTTATTTGCTAATAATTTGGATCATTTTTAATTAATACATTACATTACATTACATGTTTGTTTAACCTCGTACTATTCTACTTAATTAAGCATCCCCTAAGTCCAGGACTTGTGTGGGCTAGTAGTAGAGGGAACCACCGGCTTATACTGACTTTCGAACCAGTTTCTAGGGAGTGTCCGTTTCACTTATCGCCTTCGCCAAATTTCAATTATTAATTAACTGAAAAAGGCAAATCGGCGCCAGTGAGAATCGAACTCACGATAGTAGACTTGCTATGCATACGCGCTAGCCACTACGCTATACCTCCCATATGAATATGAAATATTAGAATAAAAAGTCGTTAGTTCGTAAAAAATATATATTATTAAATTAAATGACGACTTTAATATTTCTGCGAAAGCATTTCGTTAAATTAAGACCGAATTCTGTCACACCAACAGTGCAGTATGTCACAATAGTTTTTTTATTCCATACTTTATCCACTGGTGATTACTCCACTCGCCTATCGGCTTATGTCGCAAAATTTACCCTCATTGATTTATAACAATTATTATATCTTCCACACCGTTTTTGTCATTTTTGAGAACGGAATCGTGTTCAGCGTGCCCAAATCTATAAAACATATATTTTATTACACCTGGCATCGTTAGCTCAAAATAGACCTAATTTTACCTTTTAACGAAAAAAAAAAAAAAAAACAGTAATCTACACCGTTTCTGTAATTTTAAAGGCCAGAATCGTGTTCAGCATGTCCAAATCTATAGGAATTGATTTGTTTCATACGTTTGCACGAAGGGGCCAAAAACGGTCTATTTTTAAAATTGTTTTTTGTTGCTGCGTATACGAGCATCGACTTTTTAATTAATTAAGACAACTCAAACTTTTCGAAAATATTTGATATTTTCAGTTTTTAAAAAGTGGGGGATTTTTTTTTACAGAAAGGGGGTCTCGTGGTACATCATTTTAAAGCTTGTAAAATTTTCTATTCGACCATATATTTTTTAATTTTTTTGAAAGTATAAAAGGGGGTTGAAAATGGGAATTTTCGTGTAAAAATTTCTTATCAAAAAAATTTAAAAAATGAAAACCTTAAAAAAATGTTTAAAAAATAAAAAAATATACAGTCGAATAGAGCTTGCTTTAAAATTTGAATGTAACACACGACCCGGGTCGTGTGGGGTCGACCCCCTCTCAATTATGTCAACAGGTAGATTTAATTTGAAGTCGATAAAAAGTTAAGAGGTGGGTGCCTTTTAGATGGCACTGTATATGAAGTTAACATGGTTTAAATACTATTCATTTGTTTTATTATAATATTTTTATCTGTGTACTGAGAAGAGAATGATAATTAGTGAATTCCCATGCGTACCTGTCTATTAGGTGATAAAAACAAATGACTTTCATTAAAAAACCTGGATTAATTAAATCTTATACAGGATAATGCAGCAAGTTAAATCTAAAGATACAAAAAGTGTAGGAGAAAGTTAGAAGAAATAAAATTATCTATCTTAAAAATGGTGCAGGTCGACTTTTTTTAATATAATGATATAGATCTGTAAGAAACCTCTTAAATTTTATACAAGGTGATCTATTTATTATGAAAATCCTAAATAATTTAATAATTTATGGATATATAAAAAAAAGATTTAAACAAAAGTTATTAGAATATAATGGTCTATATTTGATATGTTTTGGGGGCACAATGGAGACAGGGCCTGTCTCCATTTATCAAACAGAAAAGGAGGCTGTGTGATTTTTTCAACATTATTAAATTCTCTTTTTTATTTTTTGTTATTAAATACAGTTTCCTTAGATTTTCTCTTAAAATTTTCATTCTCATTTAAAAATACTTTAAAAGTATAATTTAGGTTTTTGTATTTGTATAATTAATCAATAAACAAAAATTTTGACCAATTATCCCATTTCAATACTTTTTACCTCTCAAAAAAAAATTGAAAAAAAAATCAAAATATATGGTCACGTAGAGAATTTTACGATCTTTAAAATAACATACGACCTCTTTTCATCAAAAAAATCCCCCTTGACTCCTGCCTCCATTGTGCCCCCTAAACATATCTAATATACACCATTTTGTGCTACCATTAAGCTCTTATAACTTTTGTTTAAAACTGTTTTTGATATATACGGCAGTTATTAAAATATTTTTTTTTATAATAAATGGACCATCCTGTACAATGATTATTAATATCAGATTATTTGCAAAAATTCGTCCCTATAGCTAAAAAAGGCACAGGAGAATTCCTACAACTACAAACACCTTCCTTAGAAATTATTTTCGGATCAATATTTCTTGCATTTTTTATTATTTCTACCAACCAAACGAAACCAATAGGTAATCTTGTTAGAGGAAGGTCTACAATTATAAAACCATCAACAGTAAAATCTGAGGTGCTTAAATTGTAAATCCTACCAAATTTTAAGTTTCTAAGTCCTTTTGTATTTTCCCCATTTGCCCCCTTTGTCCTACCCCAATGTTTACCAAAAACATACGCGAGCGAAAACTTTTGGTAAAAACTCCGTTATTCAAATTTCAAGTCTGTTTTAAAAAATTAAAAATAATTCTTCTCAAGATCATCAAGAGAATATTGCGAGACCTTCATGGTTATGTAATGATTTTAAACATTAAAAAATTATTTCCCTAGCGCCGACTCTGCGGTAAAGATAAAAAAAATACTATCAACGTCCTTAAAAACACCTATAGGTATACTTTTCAACGTCCTTAAAAACACCTTAGGATATATGAATCCCCGGGTTCTTTACCCGATGTTGATCTTCCCCCTGCTGAAAATTCTCTTGAAACCGTGCTTTTCTCAGAAGAAATAGTTTTTCAAAAACTTAGCTTAATTAATACTAAATCATCTGCTGGGCCTGGTGGTTTGCATCCCTTGATACTCCGTGTTGGGCCCAATCTTGTTTTTGCTATACACGTCTGATCTTCCTAAACTACTTCGAAGTACGTCCTCCATGTATGCCGACGACTCAAAAATCTACGGGAACCCAATCACGGAACACGATCATATACAAAGGGACCTTAATACATTAGCAGAATGGTGTAAAAAATGGTTAATACCGCTAAATACAGCCAAATGCGTCGTCCTCCACATTGGTAAAAACAATCCTCAATATGTGAATAGGCTTAATGGTACTATCCTAGACATGGTAGAATCCCACTGTGATCTTGGCATAACGATATCGCATGATTTAACGTGGTCTAACCATATTAATCGCATATGTAATCAAGCTAAGCAGAGATTATTTCTATTCAGAAAGATCTTCGAAAAACCTTCAATAGATACAGCCAATTGTCTTTATAAAACCTATTTAAGACCTTTACTAGATTTGGTTCGTCGATTTGGGCTCCTGTCCTTGTTCGTGATATTAATTTAATTGAATCAGTACAACGGACTGCCACTCGTCTCCCCTATGGACATCGCCGTCCATCTTATGAAGACAGGCTAAATATATTTAATCTTCCAACTGCAGCGGATAGACTTGAGCGTGGCTGTGTGATTACAACTTTCCGAGTGCTCCACAACGACTTCTCTACTGATCTGAGAAGTATTTTTCAATTAAGGACTAATACAACTAGGGGTCATAATTTCAAACTTCGTCATGAACGTTACCGCACATTACCCAGGCAGCATTTCATCAGTAACAGAGTCTTTTCTACATGGAACTCCCTCCCGGCAGAAGTGGTGAATGCGCCTTCAGTCAATAGTTTTAAAAACAGACTGGACAATTTCTTTTTATATTAGTTTTTGCGTAGTTTTTGTATCTGTACTTTACAAAAAGTACAAAAAATTAGTTTTATAGGTTTTTAACCTTACTCTTATCAGATGTATAATAATAATAATAATAATAATAATACTTTTCATGTGAAATTTTAAAATTTTACAATGTGAATGAAAAAATAAGTAAAACACTGAATACATCTCTGTTGTCATAATGTATCAAATCTGATTATATTTTGTTGTTTTCAAATATTTTCCTCTTCAGAATAGAAGCTAAAAATACTAAATAGACAAACTAAGTATTTATGCTTAAACAAAGACTCTTGGCTCTTTCTGTTCATATTCTGAAAATGATATAAATTATTAGCTTGCTGGAAGCATTATCATCACAACGGCCAACCAATTTTAGTTTAAAATATTTTACATATTATAATACAAAATAATCAGTACTCGGCGAATTCCCAGTACTCGCGTAGGCGCCGCGTTGACTCGAGGTTTTAAATATTTACATTTTTATTTCTATTTATCTTGATTTTTTTTTAATGATTCCATTTAAACTAAATTAAATTGTTTGATATTTACAAATTTAAAAAATCTATATAAAACATTTTACTATTCCTTAAAACGACTTTTGTTTGATTAACGCAGTCGTCCCTCCGAAGTGACTGATCGATTTCGTGCTTTTTAGCACTCTTCAGAGCCACATATCGGTAGTAGGGACAACTACGAAAATCAAATCCTTTCCATATATCTCTATATAGAATTTAAAAATCGTTGTAAGGAAAAGCAAAAACAGCTAGCGACATCTACTGCTAAAAGCAGATTTTTAAATTCTATATAGAGATATATGGAAAGGATTTGATTTTCGTAGTTGTCCCTACTACCGATATGTGGCTCTGAAGAGTGCTAAAAAGCACGAAATCGATCAGTCACTTCGGAGGGACGACTGCGTTAATCAAACAAAAGTCGTTTTAAGGAATAGTAAAATGTTTTATATAGATTCCATTTAAGGTGGGAAAAAAGTTATCCATAAATAAAAATTAAAAACTTAAAAGATAAAAGTCGAATGTCGGTTTTTCTTTGAAATATATATACGTATAGTTAATATGTATAGTCAATATTGTTGTGTAAAAAATTAGTCGGCAAATGTTTGGATTTAGTGACCCTTATAAAAATTTCTCTCATAATTCGGCAAAATTATTCCGTAAGCCTATGTTTCTGTGTTTATTTTCAACGTTGATGAGTCATAACTGAGTTTTCACCGACTACTGAAAATAATAAATGATAATTTAAGAGTGTACGTTCTAAAGGGTCTATGTGCCAACATGTTATGTTTTGAGTTATTTGTGTATAAAAGTCCCTATTGCCATGCTCAACAGTACATTAACAGTAGCAGTAACTGTATACAGATTTAATTTCTTTTGGCACTTTTAGAACTTACACTCTCAAATTATAATTATTGTTGCTCCAGTTTTTGACTGCACTTTGATTACACAGGCCCACAAAAAAAAGTTATCGTTTTCGTATGTTTTTTTTGGAATTAAAAAAAAACCGAAAATGATAAAACTAATCTGCCTTCAAATTTGACTTCTACGGATCAAAATACATCGAAAACCATATTTAGTTTTTTTTTCAGGAAATTTTGACCCGTGCAGGGTTTTGAAAACTGTAGCAGCGCAGGAGAAATTTTGGCGATTTTAAGGTGTTTTTTGAACATATGTTCCTATGCTGGTTTTTCATGTTTTGTGATGTAGAATCATTCCGTTAATTTTATGACAAAAAGTATGCAGTAGCAACCACCGTATATTTATTAAATGCGAAGCCTTGCATGGCTTGTTTATTCTCTTCTAATTACCTACAAGGAAGTATCAAAAGAATATTCATTCAAGAGCGTTCCATAAGCGTAGCTTTGTAAAACATATTTTAATAGACATTCTGTTATAAGGATGCTATTGCCAAACTAAAAAGCTAAATTATTATTCCTGCTGTAATAAATTTTCAGTTTCAGTGTCAGACTAATTTGAAATACTTTATTTAAAGTGTTTTCTAATTTTAATAAATAATGCCTTAACACGTTCGCTGCCCACAAACCACCTGGTGAGTCTATCCCCTATTAATAGTCAATGACGAGAGCCCGACTGGGCCCGGGCTCACAGTAGACTTGAATATACGTAAAGTTACATCGTTTTAAAGCCTAAACATTCCTCTACAAAATAAAATTAAATTTACTTTCCTATCTCTACTAATAAAGTAGGAAATTAATTTTGAACTATAAACGGTTTTAAAATACCGACATTTTCTAACGAACTTTTGAGATAATACTCCGTGAGCCGCTAAAATCCTGCGCATAGCCTAGGCGCATGCGCGGTATTTGATTACCAGTGTGGAAACAATACCACAGTTTCTACCAAACAATAATTGAAATAAAAAACATTTACATTTATTTTTTTTTACTGAAAATAATCTTGGCCGAGAATTGGATTGGATTCTTATCGTGGTCACAAATTTTCCCTGACAAAACGACGGACAGAACCAAAACTAAAATCAGCTTTTTTTATGTAAAACACCAAGAAACGTAAAAAAGCAACGAAAATTTTTAAAAATATATTTACCTACTAACGCAAGACTTTCTTCGAGGAATGTAATATCGCTTTGCATTCAGTTATAATTTACTATTAAATAATGTCAAAAGAAAGGACCCCTTAAATTTTGTAAAATATTTCTGAATCTATTTTCTGTCATTTTCGAATAGAACGCCACATTATGGCTTTTTTAATAAATTGTTTAAATTTATTTTATTTTTGGTTTAAATTCTGTCAAAGGCTTTATACAAAAGCCAAGTAACAAAGAAGAACAGTTTAATTTAAAATATTTTCTGCTTTTGATAATATATTGTATTAAATTCTTTGATCTAAATAAATTAGGTCGCTTCTATAATATAATGTTGAACGTTAAAACAATATGCTATTGAAATAATATTTTATACAAACGTAAATTTAAATGGTTTAAAATGGCCGGTGTTTTAAAACGACCCAACCCACATTTTGCTTTTTTTTTTTGGGGTATCATAAGACGGCATAAAAAACTAGTTTAATTTAGTTTAGTTTATTAATTTAATGGCGTTTTGGTACCTTATACAAAGGTATTTTACACCGTATTAGAAGATATAATTCAAATCATTTTGAAGTTCTTCAAATCCATATATCCCATCCCATTTTCCTTTTCAAAAAAAGTTATTCCTTCGTTCTATGTATTATACCATGTTCCTTGAACTCCGTTCACAATTTGTGAATTAAATCCAGGTTTTAAATTATCAGAATTACCATAATTAATTATATTACTATCAGAATCTATGGTTGCAAATTTTTAAAATTAAGTTTTTAGACAGCCATAACAATAATAACACTGTACGACACAAACAAAATTTATGGCATCGGACCAATTTCAATTTCAATTTTGGGTCGTAGAATTCGAATCTGTAATCAGATTTTTCGGGTCATGTCAGGATTTTTTTCTATATGCACTTTTGGTCAATTCACTCTAGTTTACGAGTTTTGTTTTCTGTTTCTTGAAGTTATTTTTATCATTTTTCGGGTAATTTAATACTAAAAATCGCAAAATATATAAAAAAACATATTTTAAAGTCATGTCATAGTTATTTGATATATTTGCACAATAAATCGAAAAC
The DNA here is from genome assembly GCA_958510825.1 of Brachypterus glaber. Lineage (NCBI taxonomy): Eukaryota > Metazoa > Arthropoda > Insecta > Coleoptera > Kateretidae > Brachypterus > Brachypterus glaber. Next base: position 13,598,976 of record OY294047.1, on the reverse strand, counting down.
AGTTATAGCCTAAACTTGGCATGAAAACGTGGCAGGTTAGTAAATTACCTAGTTTAAACTATTTTTGTATTAAATGGGGTAAAATCAGTATTTTCTAATATATTATATAATAAAAACAGCAATCAAGAACGTTTGTATTAATAAATTTAGTTTTTTAGTTTCTTTTATTTGCCTCTTACTGGGTTACATTTGTGTCATGTTTAAGAGGCCAGCAGTATTCTGCCAGCATACGCGTTCTTGTCTTTTGTTTTTATATCTTATAAATGGACTTAAGAAACTTGGTTAATGCCCCAAACGCCCGCGCCAATGCCAGATTTTCAGGAAAAAAACACCCTATAAAATAGTATAAATTAAAATTTTAAGTGCATATAAAAAAAATCCTGACGTGACCTGAAAAATCCGATTACAGATTCGAATTCTACGACCCAAAATTGACTTAAAAAAATTGGTCCGATGCCAGATTTTTTTTTCTGTCGTACCGTGTAATCTGTAACAGGACCAATGCAATGGCCTTGACAATGCTGTGTCATGATTTCATGATTCTCATTTAAGCCATAGAGCCAGTACCTAATTTATACTTATCTTAAAAACTTTGCCTTTTTTTTTTCTTTTTCTTGTAATTACCTGTAACAAAAAAAATTACAAATTAGTCAAATATGGCAAAATATTTTCTTCACAAAAAACATTTTGCTTGCAACTGCATAGATGCATCGGCACTTTTTTGAAATGTAATAAAAATTTGTTGTGTGAATAGGCAACCATTAATACACAGGCGTGTTGCATAATTTATTAAAGTTTGAAAGTCTGTAACTCCCAAAGGTTATATTCTATTAAAAACTGTATAATATAGTTATATTATAACATTTTTTATAGAGCTTAAAAATACCTATCATTTTAAATATATTTTTTAAATAGGATAATAAATAAGTTATGGTAAAAAGATATATTACCACTTTAAAAGCCAGTATCTTAAAAACAATATGTTTTGGGAAAAATTGTTTCTAACATTTTTTAAGGAGTCCAAAAAAACCTTTCGTTTGGACTTTTATATAATTAATAATATCAAATAATAATTATTAATTATAATTAACTTTATTATAGCCAAAAAAACTCTAAAAATAGAAGTTTTACCTCAATCTTACTCCCTTACCCCCAATCGTGTACCCCTTAAATCTAATCAGCTTTTCGAAAATTAATAAAAACAATATGCAAAAAATTGCTTGTCGATATATTTTCTAGAAATAAAAAATGTCGATTTTACAGGCACAGACGCAATTGTTTTTACTGATTTTGACTAAAAGGTCTAAAACGTCGCACACTGGGTATTTACAAGGTTTATTTCAAAACTCCAGCACTTACTAAGACTTGAACTTTCATAACCTAATGCTACAAATTTGATTTGAGGCATAACAATTGAGAGCTGAGAGGTTAAGTTGTCAGATTTTAATTTTTTCATTTATTTCAGAGAAGAATATTTAAATATTTCGGGCGAAAGGACTTTGAAATTATTCGAATGAGGTTAAGAGTTTACCTATCAAAAATGTGAAATGACTTTTTAAAATGTATATCTTTCTAACCTAAAAATATATCGAGAAGTAGAGATTTTACCTGTAAATTGCATACAATTGTTATGCCTCAAATCAAATTTGTAGCAGTAGGTTATGAAAGTTTAAGTCTTAGTAAGTTCTTAAAAAAAAAAAAAAAAAATAGGAAGATCGATTCAAAATTGACCATCTTCCCTTGAAAATTCCCAGTATGTGTCGCAACGAGAAATCTGAAAAAAAAATTGTCAAAAATTTCGACTTGTCGGCGATGATTTCAAGCCATCAACACTCTTAGTAGTACCGATGTAAACGTAATTTCTAAAATAGCACAATCTGACACATATGTGACACATGCAATCCAAGTTGAATATTTAAGGTCCAAGGTAGTATTTTTTGTCTAAAATATATAGTATACATACCGCCTTTTTATCTGGTAGTGTAGATACCTCGTTTTTATTTAATACGGCAAAATATATTTTGTCCAATACCCAAACGTAATAAGACAATTACTAGCTTCATTTTAAACAAAGAAACTTGTTAATAGCCCACGCGTGACTTTTACTTTATCACTTGCAAGGTAAAAACCATTCATCTGTCAAAATTATTATAAAATTAATTCTAGAGCAAAATATCCGTATTTGTTCTTCTACATACATACATTATCTGTTACTTAACGTTATTTGTCTTAGGCTCGGTTTATCAATGTGAAGTTAAAATTTTATCTAACACTTAATGTCTCAGTTAAGGACAAATTCTGGATTTTAATTGGAGTTGCCATGGCAATTATGTATCATAAAGCCTAAGGCTGGGTTTATCAATGTGCAGCTAAATTTAGCTGACACGTAAAAACCATAGCAACTCCAACCAAAATCCAGAATCTGCTCTTAACTGAGACTTTATCTTTTAGATAAAGTTTTGTAACTGTACACTGATAAACTGGGCCTTACACTAATATCAGTTTTGAACAATTTTTACGTCTTTCTTTTAATGAAACTGTCAATTTTCTCATGGACAATATCTTACTTTACCCTCTAGTACCATAAATAACTATTATTCGCATACACGCCCACAACTATAGAGTACTTGTTAATTGAAACAGCGAATCGATTAAGCAAGTGTAGTAGTAAACATTTTATGACTTTTTAAAAGAAATTGATATATTTGAACAATCTTAACGCATGAATACTTTAAATTCCAGTAGTTTATTACGGTAGTAAACCTGTCTATTAAAGTGACAGTGTTTAAATCTTAAACCCAACGATTTTTTCGTAATAGTGTATTTACACTAGGGTGCCAGCCAAAAATTAGACATTTTTGAACTTGCTTGACTTTGTGATCTATACATTAGATTCTAGAGGGTTCTAATAAACCTCCCATTAATTCTATCCAAAACAAATCACGTTTAATGAGCGCTACTTGACCCTGAAATGTCAAAAACGGACTAAAAATGAGAAAAATACCTAAAATTAAAATTGGACCATAGTATATCATAATAATTGACATCAAGAGTTATTTAGGGTTATTTGTGATAAACACTCGGAAATGAAGCAAATAAAAACTTTATTGCATTACATAATCATGCCAACGTTTCACCTAATATTTAGGCTTCTTCAGAGCTAAATTATTAAATATGCATTAAAACAAATTAAACAATTAATTACAGTGAGAATTCTCTCTCCTGTTGAAAAATGTCCAGTATATTTTGTTTGTTGATGTAATGTTTTTGTTTAATTTGTTTGTTTTAATGCATATTTAATAATTTAGCCCTGAAGAAGCCTAAATATTAGGTGAAACGTTAGCATGATTATGTAATGCAATAAAGTTTTTATTTGCTTCATTTCCGAGTGTTTATCAGAAATAACCCTAAATAAATTTCGAGAAGCATCCTGTAGGAAATATTATTATCAAGAGTTATTTGAAAGGTATTCTGATAGCGGTTTCAACATGTTTCAGACATATCTTTTACACAAGTCCTGATATTTAGATTTATGTAAATCATGTTTTTGTAATTTTAAAAAACGACAAAAATGAGCCGCCCTAATATCTCCAATACTAGTCGTTTTCTAGCAAAATCCTTTCTATCTAGTAATCTAGACCCTATTTGATGAGGATGTACCAAATTTGAGCAAAATCGGAGAGATGAAGGTTCGGCGCCGTGTTGATCTGACGAAGACAGCTCCTAATATAGTATCGAAATTAAATCTAATTGCGATACTATATTTTTACCAATGACATATGTCATACATATTTAATGAGCTCCAGCGGCCTAATGAGTCGATATTCGACTCATATGCATATTAGGGGTTTATCGATTTTAATCCTATTTTTGTTTGGAGTTTAAAAAAACAAATGACATTTAAAAACTTTTTTCTTCTTAATTATAAAAATGAAAATATAATATGATAGTATATCAAAAAATAAGAAAAAAATCAGGTTGACATGTGTCGTATATTATCTGAAGGGAGCTATTATAGCTTATTAATGATGCTATTTTAAAAAATTTCGAGTTCAAGTCGCGGAAAATTTCAATATGAACAAAAACTTGGAAATATCTTAACAAATGACGTAAAAAATAAATATCCAGAATTGAAGAAAAAAATTGCTGGCACCCTAATCTACACAATCTATGAACAATAAATAAACTGGTTGTCGAACTATAAGTATCTTGTATATGTATTCTAGTTTACTGTTTACAAGACATAAGAACTAGATAAAATATAAAAAATGTATATTAAAATATGTTCTTAAGAAATATATTAGTAATTTAGTTTGTTTTAAAAGGGTTTTCCCAAAGCACAATGAATAAAATAACTCCTTGATTTTTTTCCTTCTCGATAATATACGCTTTTTCCAAATTTTCTCTAATACCTTCTGGTTAGTAACTCTATCTGACCATATTATCTTTAAAAGCCTTCCATAGCATCAATTTTCAAAGGGCAAATTTTTAGATGTAACAATTGTTTCTCAACCGCACAGAACAGTACTCTAGACAACGGATTTTATTGACAAGATGGGTTAATAACTAACAATCCCTTAATTTTCTACGTTAAAAAATATGAAAAAAGGTTCATATAAAAGTTGGTCCGGAAATGAGCCCCAAGGGAGCTACAACCCTCCTAAGGGTACATCTAAAAAGTAAATTTTATTTAATATTTCTGGAACCCTATAAACAGTAACGATTTTTTGCATATGCCGTAGCATTGATAAAGGCTATCGTTTCGTATAATTTTAATTAAGTAATTTTAACCAGGGACGTACAAAATGGGGGGTCAAAAACTTTACGGATAAAAAAGTTAGAGACAAACAAGTGACATTGCCCCTCCCCCCCCCATTACGCACGTCCCTGGTTAAAATTACCAAATAAAAATTACATGAAATTATGGCCTTTATCAATGTCAAGGCATGTGCAAAAATCGTTAGAGGAAAGTCGCCTAATTTCGGATACCATTTACAATGTATTCAATATTTAATACTCGGTATTACTTTTTGATTTTTTTTTATATAACCAGATACAACTTATTATAGCGAACCATGATTTATTATAAAAGCAATTTTATTACAGTTTATTTTTTCCAAAAAACACGGTTAAAAAAAATCAGCGCATTTTTGTGCATTTGAAAAAGGGCTCCTAATTTCGGACATATCCGAAAAATTTTTTTCAAGTGTAGATCTGGATCCCATTGCTTATGTTTCTTGTTATTTCTTCACATTTAAGACGAAAATTGATCATTAAGCGATTTTCTACGAAATACTATAGGAACTATAATTTTAGATTCCCAATTTCGAATATCTTAGTATCTTAGGTAATTTTCGTTTTTTCAAAATTGTTTATCTTAGTTTGTTGTATCATTATAAAAATAATAATTAATGGTTGGTTATCCTGAATAATAATTACCTTGCGGATATCCGAAATTGGGAATCAAATGCACAAAAATGGTTTATCCAAAATTAGGCAACTTTCTGCTTTTTAGATTAGAAATTTGTAGAATGTTGACGTTTTCAAATTGCTTAATTATGAATAGTGGATCAACTTAACTAACATCATAACTTACCCAAGACAGAATCACGAACTTTTATAACGATTATTTATAAAATAAACAAGCATGATAATGCAACTGAGCACAAAACTGCCATTTGCAATATAAACGATTTGTGCTGCCATTTAAAGGGGAGAAGCTCTACCGTTATCATATTACAGGACGGATTTAGTTTGACTTTTGGCTTCATATAAAAGTAGGTTTCTGTTTACCTTTGCAGATAGTATCTTAAATACACTACTATCCGAAATTTGGAAACCATCCGAAATTAGGCGCATTTCCTCTACTGTGGTTTATAGGGTTCGAGAAATTTAAATAAAAACTACTTTTTAGATGTACCCTAGGAGGGTCGTAGCTCCCTTAGGGCTCATTTCCGGGCAACCCTATATAGGAACTTATTTTCATACTTTTTAACGTAGAATTAGCTCTTAAATTTCTGGAACTTATTTCTGAATAACCCTGTATAGCCTAACCTAAAATAAGAAGCATCCCGAAAGAAAAGAAATTAAAGAAGAAGATTCTTGTATTGTTTTTCTGTTTGTTAAATTCTAAAACGACCAGCAAAAAAATAACCATTTCCTCTCAAATAATTATAATTAATTGGCCAAAAGCAAAAGGTTAAAATTGTATTTGTTTTGTAGGTATTTTATTCACCATGTTTATTATTTTTTCAGTTTTTTCAGTTAAATAGACATTATCAAGAATTATACCGTACGTTTCTTTTGTCGTATCTTGTTTATTTATTTACGAACACGTATAGCCGCGAGACGTATTACTTGTCTTCTGATATTTACTACACATCACGTTGCCAATGAATGTGAAAAACAATTCTGTTTATTTTTGCCAATATGTTAAAATAGCCTCGAGAATGTTTACTTTTTTATTTATATTAGAATTGTTTTTTTTTTCTACCTACTCTTCTAATAATAATAATAATAATAATAAATGGTCTTTATTGAGAAAATGGGCGAAGTTTAGCTTTGCTATTCTTCCACTTAACCCATATAACAAGTTAATATACAATAAAAATTATGTAGATAAAGTTACGTAAAATACATTACAAAAATTAAATAGCAATTATAATTATCCAAATATTACAAAACAAAAAGATTTTAAGTGAATACAAAAAAAAAATAAGTAAATAAATTTATATAAAAAAAAAGTACACAGAAAATGTTTAATATTAGAGTACCAATGCGAGAGAAAAAGAGATAAAACAAATCAAATGAACAATTTAAAATATATATCACATACACATATATACCATAATATATGTGTAACAGACAGAAAAAAAAAATTACGTCTGTAATGTTAGATATTTTTGGTTTAGTTTACGTCGTAAGAATTTATATTAAGCCCTATTAGTTCCTCACAATTTTCATTATATAAGGCAACAGAGTGATATGTAAAAGACTTCGTGAACATAGCCGAAGTATGTTTAGGTATAGTTAATTTATTGACTAGACGCAAATTAAAGTTATGTGCATCATTTCTAAAAATGAGCTTACGGCGTAGAGACATAGGAGTAGAAGTATTAAGGAGTTTAAGACAGAAAATTAAATGTGATACCATCCATAGATTTTCGATTTTTAGCCATTTTAGCTCATTGATTTTTTCGGTAACATGATAATATTTACGTAACCCGTATATAAACCGGCAACAACTATTTTGTATCTTTTGAATGCGATGTTTTTCAGTTTTGGTCAAAAATGGAAAATATACAATAATGCAATATAATAAATTGGACAAAACTAAACTTTCACATAACTGCTTCCTTAACTTAAAATTAAGAAATTCTTGGCTAGCGTATAAAAGTCTTAACTTCATATAGCTGGTTTGAACAAGCTTACTAACATGGTGTGTAAATTTTAACTGATAATCATATATTATGCCTAAGTTTTTAGCGCTGTCAGAAAAAGTTATCTTAGTATCATTAATCTTAATATTTAAATAATTTTTTAGGTAATTATATTTATTATTACTGCAAAAAATCATACCAACTGTTTTATCAGAGTTTAACTTCAAATTATTTTTCGTGGCATATTCAAAAATTAAATTTAAATCATAGTTAATTCTTTCAACCGCAATATCCTGATCATCCAATAAAAAACTAAAACGCAATTGAGTATCGTCAGCGTAGCCCTGAATAGTAGCATACAAAACCTGACGAAACATATCTGCAATATAAATAATAAAAAGCAAGGGCCCTAAAATAGAGCCCTGCGGGACGCCTAAGGGTACATTTTCTATATTTGAAAAATTGTTATCCATCTTGACGACCTGAACTCTATTTAATAAATAACACAGAAAGAATTTTTGCGAAACTTCATCCAACCCATAATATTTAAGTTTGGCAACTAACAATCGCGGACTTATAGTATTGAAAGCTTTGGAAAAATCTAACATTAGCAATATCGAAACAAGTTTTTTATCCAAATCTCTCAGAATATTGTCATTTAACTCTAATAGTGCGCCTGCTGTACTATGATTTCTTCTGAATCCAAACTGGTTATCCGGTAGAATTTTGTTTTTTATGCAATAATCATATAGTTGTGAATGAACAATTTTTTCAAGAATTTTAGAGAAAATGGGTAATAAGCTAATCGGTCTGAGGTCATTATATGTTTCTGGGTTAGACTTTTTAGCAAGAGGATGCACTACAGCAGTTTTCCATAGTGTTGGAAAATAACCTTTCTCGAGACAGCAGTTTATAATATGTAATAAATAAATACTAATGTGTGGCATACAATATTTTAACATGTCGAGGGTTATATTATCTATACCTGAAGAGTTTGAGTTTAGTGAATAAATTACATTTTTTATAGAGTCGATGTCCGCAAGCTTAAATTTGAACGTATTATTACTATAACGATTAGAATTATAATATTTAAATGTATCCTCAGTCACATTATCATTACAGCTGGCCAAAAAGCTGTTGTTGATTTTATTAGGATCCCTAAGATTACTCGGTATATCGTTAGTTTTATCAGTATACACATTCATTTTTTTTAAGGTTTTCCAGAGTTTAGAACTATCATTTTGTCCATGTAGATGTGTTAAATATGATTGTTTTTCATTCCTTATAGCCGTTAAAGAAAAATTTCGCAAATTTTTATAGGTCAACCAATTTTCAGGTGTTTGAGACTGTTTAAATTTTAAGAAAACCTTATCTTTCTCAGACAAGATACGTTTTAAATTTTCCGTAAGCCATGGTGCAGGAGCTTTAGATATGCGCTTAGTACAAATTGGTGCATGAATATTAAAAATGCCAACTATATTATCCGTAAGAAACATTACCTTATCATCAATATTTTCGAGATAAAAAATATTATCAAGAGATAATGACTGCAAATCAGCTAAAAAATTATTTTTATTAAAATCTGAAAAATTTCTGTAAGTGTGCATGCGAGGTGCAATTTTTTTAAGCGCCATATCTAATTCACACTCAACCCCCATATGATCGGCCACAATATCGGCTAAAATTTCATTGTCTAAAATTGTCTAAGTAAGACTCAAAAATTATGAACAATCGATCTTAAAATATGTGCTATTGGTTTTGAAATCACAGTAGCTACCTGTGACCTTTATTTAATCTATATTTTTAAAGTTGGGGATTGAGTAGCAATTGTAATTTTGACCAAAAATGGATGATGGAACATTTAATGTTAATTAGTACATTAGTGTTTGGAAATGCAAGGGACTAAAACAGCCAAGTTTAGTCCTGAGGTATATACACTATTTTTTGCAGGACCAAACATAATTTAGGTAGGTAGATAAAATTAAAATTAAAAACCACGCGTCTAAAATCGGTTGTTTTATTTTCGTAATTTAATCAAGATGCCTGTAAATTGCGAAAAGTCAGTTTCATGGCTATCGCGATTTCAATTCTTTTTTAATATGGTTGACACAAACGTCAAAAAAATGGACGAAGATGATAAATTTTAAGTTATGTATAAATTGTTATAACAATGTTATTTTTAAAGGTTTTCTTTGTTAAAATCAAATAAATTGGTTTGAATCGCTAATTTTTTACAAAAGACCACCAAAGCTAATTTTTGAACCACCAAAGCACATAGTAAGTATAATATTTTAACATTATCAAGGTTGCCGTGATTTTTATTCCCTAGGGAGAAAAACGGCATGTTTAGTCCCGAAAATGAAAGCGTAAAATTAGGTTTTAGTCTTGGTCGTGCAAAAAAAATATTTTACATACTTTTAAGATTGCAGGTGACAGATAATTCTATAACAAAAATATAAAGCATAAGTTTGCTTAAATGGGACGAAAATTTTCGAAGTTATAGCATATTAAGTGAAGGCAGGCAATTTAGTTTTTTTTACATATTCATACTTTTGGTCGAAAATATATTTTTTTTTACTCAAACTTCTCCGTTTATGCTGCGTTGAATCTTCGCGATGTTGCATCCAGCAGTAGTCACCCATCATGCCTTGATCCCAAAAGCCCCAATACCGTTTTTCAATTGTTGCGATGTCCTGGTGAAATCTCTCGCATTGTCCATCGCTCTCAGCTTCCAAATTCGGAGGAAAAGAGTCTAAATATGTAAAAAAAATTGTAAAAATATGTAAAATATGTAAAAATATGTAAAAATGTGTAAAAAACTAAAATTGCCCGCCTTCACTTAATATTCTATAATTTCGACAGTTTTCGTCCGATTTAAACAAATTTACGCTTTATGTTTTTGTTATAGAATTATCTGTCACCTGCAATCTTATAGGTATGTAAAATATTTTTTTTATCTTCGTGGAACAACTGAATATGAGTTTTTCAAAAAAGGTTAGAAAATCTAGTTTTTTTCGATTTTCATCACCTGCAACCCAATAAATTTTAATCCGATTAACAGAAGAAGTATATCGTCTGAAAGAAGAAAAACATACATTTCGAACGATATATAATTCATGTTAGTTGGATGAAAGGCTCCCGAAATTTTTGCCAGTAACTAAAAAAAGAGCCACAAAACCGCTTTCCTCGTGTATCTAGATAACGCTTCTTTAGAAAAAAATAAGTATATTTTTTATTTTCAGCGACCCAAAATAAGTCTAGAAATCACTTTTTCTTTTAGTTACACGCGATGAACCCAAAATTTGTAAACTAGTGTAATCAGTCGGATCTGCCTATGTGCAACTTCATATGAGTGCCGGGATGTCGGTAATGTAGAGCCCTGTAATACGGTTGGACGGTTTTCAACTTGCTACTTATCTGTGAGACGTTTTGGGTCTAAATGCGTCGCGACGCAGGGCGTTAATTGCATTAGGCCGGGTCTACTAGAGCAAGAGGATTTCGATATGCAATCCGACGTCCTTAAAATAAACTTGGCAAGTGCAAAAAGTACTAATTTATTATATTTTGAGAGATTTTTTTTTGACAAACTTAGTCATTCTTCTAATTATGCACTATTTTTCTATTTACTTCCCCTAATTCTCCTCATTTCCAAAGCATTTACATCAAAATTTTCATACCAAATACTTTTATATGGGGAAAAAAAATTGTCAGTTCAGTTTGCAAATGATTTATCTATAAACACCTTTTTGGTGGTTATAGTTAAATTATTTAAAAACTGAACTGGCATAAACGTAATTCTTCTTCTTTCGCTTATGTGGGATGGATTTTAAATGACGAAAGATAAATATATATTTTTTAAGTTTATTAAAATCTAGTGTAATAATTTATTTTAAATTTTAAGTAAGTTACAAAGCTACAAAAGCTTGGAGTTCCTTATTTAAGAAAATCTAGCAAAATGCAGCTATTTTAAATCATCAAATGTACCACTTTACTTGCATTGTTTATTTTAAGCATGGCATAAGTGTAAACCCTTAGGTTAAAACGGAGTGTAGTTTAAGATAGTTGTCGGTGAGCACCTAAAGGGTTTCAAATTTAAGTTCTAATATGGTCCTAAGAGGGCATTAGTTTGGTGATTATATTAATTTTCATTAAACTTCGTTTAAGGATTAATAATGTTTATTAGAAGGGCTTAGGGGCAATAGATTGAGTATTTAAAAATAAATATAATAATATTATATATTATATTACACTACCCTACAAATGAAAACTTTTTTCATATACATTTAACCAAATGTATAATTTCTAGACTAGTTTTGTCTGCTGATTCCAAATCCGTTATCAAAATTAAAAGCTACAGTGCCGTTTTCGATATACAGGGTGTTTTAGGAAAAAAAAATACATTTTTTTCAAAAAATTGTAGATCCGCCATTTTTTAATATATTTTTTTGCAAATTGGTATGAAGTTTAAGAAATTTTTTCTTTTTAAGGCCATCTATGATTTACATGCAAATCATTTTTCAATTGTTTTTCACAAAAAAAAACAATTTTTTTTTTGATTATCAAATTTTTGAAAAACGGATTTTTCTTTATGAATTTAAATTAAAATATTCATTTATTTTCGCTCTTTATTTTGTTTTTTAAATCTTTACTCTAGACCTCCTGGAAATGCTACAATTTAAATTTTAAGTACCAGTGGTCGGAAATTTTTGCATGAAAACCGGCTTAATTTGTTTATAAAATAGTCCGTTTTCGGCATTGAGGGTGGAACATAAGATTTATATATTTTTTGAAAGAGTAGTAATAGGCGAACTCAACGGTACCAAATTTAACCTAAAAATAGTAGGGAACAATTTTTAAAATTTTGCTAAAAATTGGTTCTTTTATTAATATTTGTTTTGCTTACTTTTTATAATATCTTATTCTTGCTACTTTTTCTGTTTTCTCATCTTATTTTTTCTTCTGAATCCAAATATTGCGTCAAAATTGCAAATTATTTTATAGTTTCGGTGCAAAAAGCAGCTGCTCGTATTTTTCTGTGTTTACTCTTTCCTGATTTAATATTTTATGTATTTTAGTAAAATATACATATATTTTGAAAAAAAGTTCTCCCCTGAGTCCAAATAAAGTCCTAAGCTTACTAGATATGAAAAGTATTTGGCGCAAAAATGGGTTAATTTTTTTTTGCTGTTTCGATTTGTATTGGATATTTTTCGTTCCTATGGACATAATATAAACTTTTTTCGGAATGTTTTTCTCCTGTACCCAAGTCTTAAGGTAGTTTTGTGCAAAAATAGGTTAAATGGTATTTAAATTATTTTTATTTGAAAATTTATACCTATAACATATTTTTATGCTAAATTCTATAAAAAACTATTATTTGTTTTGTTTACTTTTTATATTAAATATTTTATACTTGATACTTTTTTACGATTAAAAGGTAGTTCCTATATATTTTTTTTTCTGAATCCAAATCTGCTGTCAGAATTATAAATTATTATGCAGTTTTGGTGCAAAAATCAGCTACTCATTTTTTCTGCGTTTATTATTTCCACATATTATATTTTATATATTTCAATATAATTAACATATATTTTGATAAAAGTTTCCCTCCTGAGTTCAAATATTATTTTAATACTACATACTACATATTTTAAGATGTTTGGCGTGAAAAGAGGTCGACTAAATTTTCTGTGCTGCTTTATTTTATATTAAATGGTTTTCGTTTATTTTGATATTCATCAATTTCTTTTCCCATATTTTTTCTTCTGAACCCAAATACTGTTCTTAAAATACTAGGTTTTTATAGAATTTAGCATAAAAATAAGTTATATAGTTTTTCAAATAAAAAAAAATAAAAATACACTTAACCTATTTTTGCACAAAATTCCCTCAAAATTGAATATTATGATAATTATTTGGATACAGAAGAAAAAAACTCGGAAAAAAGGTTAAATTATGTCCATAGGAATGAAAAACATCCAATGCAAAACGAAACAGCAAAGAAAATCAAATTAACCGTTTTTGCGCCAAATACTTTTCATATCTAGTAAGCTTATAACGTCATTTGGACTTTTTGGAACTTTTTGTCAAAATATATGTAAATTTTACTAAAATACATAATATATCAAAATAGGAAAGAGTGAACAAAGAAAATACGAGTAGCTGCTTTTTCCACCGAAACTATAAAATAGTTTTTAATTTTGACGCAAGATTTGGATTCAGAAGAAAAAAATAGATAGGAAAACACCCTTTAATTGTAAAAAAGTAGCAAGTATAAGATATTATAAGAAGTAAGTAAAGCTTGTGGGGAGGCACATGTCTTATTAGTTGGGGCACGTTGTCGCAATTTTCAAGACTTCACAAAAAAAAACATAACTCTAATACCCTATAAAAATTTTTATGTTTTTTCTTTAAATAATGTTACTGAAACATGCAGCTAAAATTACCATTTCGTCAATTAAAAAAAAAACAAAAATAAAGAAAAAAACTGACTTTGAATGAAAAGTGCGACAATTAGCCCCGGTCACCCCTATACGTTATTATTATTAGTGGTATTTTATTGTAAATAGGCAAAATCATTGAGTACCTACTACTCTAACGAATTCTCCGCGCAGGACTGTAAAATAATGTTTTGGGTTCTTTTACAGTTATGGATACATTGCAGTTGATCAATTTCTGACAAAGAATTTCTTATGCAGCCGCGCTGCACCAAGTCCAGCAGAATAATTGATTATATAATAAAAGAATTTCAGACAAGCATTCTATGGATAACTTCTTCTATCTGATATGTCACCGATTCACGGTGTAACCTTGTATCTTAATGCTGAAGAATCTTGAAAAATCTGTTAACCTTCGAATGGGCTATAAAGTTAAATTGTGTATTTCCTTACGACATCGCATCCAAGAGTTCTTTAGTACTCGACGTGTTGTTGTTGCCAGAACGCCAGCTAGGTAACGATTTACACTACAAAAGACATATTTCAAGCCACTATTTACTGTAAGGGAATAAAAGTAAAGTCTCTTTCGACGGTATGCACATTGTGCATTGTTCAACGCACAGCAGCCACAAACAGATGGAGATGATTTTTTAATAAACCCAATAAGATATTTTACTGTTTAAGTTAATGCAGTTACTGTAAAATTTATTTGTAACTAATGTGTAACTCGCTTTTCGTAATTTTTTTCTATAAGTAAGCATTAGACAAGTATTTTTTGGTATCTTAGACATACAGGACCATCATGTAAACCGTATTCGTTTAAGGCCGCTCTCCCCACGTGTGGCAGGCCTCCAACCTGCGGCCACAGTGGGTTTAAAGAAGTGGGATTCTTAATCCATCTATCCCAAAACAAGTATTTAATTTCCCTAAAATAATTTGTTATTTGTGTCTGCCTACACAGATAAAAATAATATATGAATCCAAATAAAGATGATTTAACTAAATGTTAACTTTATACAGGGTTATTCAGAAATAAGTTCGAGAAATTTAATAGGTTTAAAAAATATGATAAGTTCCTATAAAAGGTTGGTCCGGAAATCAGACCTAAGGGAGATACGACCCTCCTAAGGGTACATCTAAAAAGTAGTTTTTATTTAATATTTCTGAAACCCTATAAACCACAAAAACGAATTTTTGCACCATCCTTGGCATTGATAAAGGCTGCCATTTCATGTAATTTTTATTTGGTAATTTTTTATAGGGACGTGCTAAATGGGGGGGGGGGGGGATGTCACATTTTTGCCCCAAACTCTTTTATCAGTAAATTTTTTTACACTTACACTAAAAAGTACTTATGTAGCACCGGCCCTATGAGAAAATTTCAATTAAAGAGGAAATTTTACATTCTGAGCATTAAAAATCGGAACCAATTACAATTTTAATACAGCTGGGTGATTCTACATTAAAAACTATGAAAAAAAGCTCCTATACATCTAGGTTCGAAAATCAGTTTTAAGCTTACCACATTGAAAAAAAGGATCCTTTGCGGTAATGGCATATGAAATTAGGCCAAATGCTTCGCACTCTTGAATACGTCCAAAAGCGCCTTCTCTTAACATGAAAATATAATTTACTTGCCAAGATCTTTCTAATTCTTCAACTTAAAATTATTTGATTTTGTGTGACATGCAAGTGGTCTTGTCTCAAAAGAAAAATGTTTGGGCCAAAGTATTTAAAATTATTAAATTTTTAACAATCTCAAAACAAGATAAATGGTTTTTGCCTCAAATGCGCCAGGTCCAAGAGAATTTTACAAATATTTCAAAAGCGAGACTTTTCTTGGGACAAGATAAATACTTTTGTTTGAGGATACACATCTTTTAAGCTAAAAGAATATCTGCCAAGAGTGTTGACTACTTTGAGCCAAGAACGTAATTTTTTTCATAGCACGGGCTCTTAAAAAATAACAGTTTTTGGGGCAAAAAAGTGACATCGTTCCCCCATTTTGCACGCCCCTGTTTAAAATAACCAAATAAAAATTAAATTACATAAAATGATAACCTATATCAATGTTAAGGCACTAATATAATTTGATGAATTGTTATTTCGCACTTAACTATTAATCTGGTTGGGGCAACGAGATCTTTTTTTAGTAATTATTTATAAAAATATATGCCACTATGCTTCTCAGATTTGTTTCTTACAGTTCGGCATGAGCGCACTTTATACTTCTAAGCCTTAGAATCTAAGGTATTGTTTACAAACAGAAGTAAAATCTAAGACGTGGGCCGTTCATGCGAGAAAAAGATTTTCTTTGAAGCTCGCTGGGATGTGTGAAACGTATGTGGGGCATGAAACACATAAGCACATATGTATTATAGGGTTGTACCGCGTTTTCCTGTCTAGAATAAGTAAAAACTAAAAAATTATCAGGCGCTGCCCTGGTTACTTATTATAGAAAAGAAAATGTACGGTTGCGATCGGCTAACTGGCATCAGTACGGGCACAGGGGTTCATGGATTAAAAATTATGATAATAAGCTTAGTTTAACACCTTGGGCGCCAGAATCTTGTAAACATACATGTGCTTGGCAGTTTATGTGTTAAGATTCAAACACATAAAAAATAATGTACTAGAATATTAATTATCTTTTACAGCATGTATAAACCTGAAAAATAACTATGATTTGAATAGATTTGTATATCTTGTGTTGATTATAATTTAAACAAAAACTCAAATATGTGCTGTTACAATGTTTATTTAAAATGACAAGTAGACAACTTTAATTAATCATATTAATTAAAATAAAATTATAAATTACCAAAAGTATGGTGAAAAGACCCCATTGCGAAATATAAAAAAAAATGTGGTGAACTACCCTATTGCAAAAATGTTAAAATATGTATACCAAAATTATTATGGTGAATAACCTAAATAAAAACAGTAATATAAGGTATGTGTTAATAAGTGAAAAATAGTAAGCTAGGCGTACGGCCCAAAGTTGCAACTTTGTTTACAAACCAACCTAGAATATTCATAATAAAATAGAGCACCTTAATAAATATTAAAATTTGAGAACTTGGATATTTTACCAAAAATAAATATAGTAAACCGCATTTTCATTATTTACACTAAAACTATAAAAACCTGTTAATTAAAGTTGTCCCTGGAACGACCAAATACGTTGTCCCACTCCCTGATGATGTACGTCACTGTGCAGAACATTTCCTTGTCCTTGCCTTGAGAACTCCTTACAAATTTGAACACGTTTGAAACTCAAACGCTTGAGGATCCATTGAAACGTTTGTAAACCTCTTGGCTTAAAAACGGTACTGCAATTTACTGAACATCTTGAAAAATCTTGAAAACTCTTGAAAACTAATGTGGAAAATTGAAGAACACCTCAATGAAAATTGAAGTTAAAGTTGAAATGGAAAGCTTCGCCATCGATACTCGTAAAATTTGAGATAACGGTAACGTTGTAAAATATAAAAGCTTCACCAACAATATTCATAAAATTTGGGATAGAGGTATCGTCAAAACATTCGAAGAACGTTAGAACAGAAATGGAAAAGCTTCACCAACAATCTAGAAAGAAAGAACAGCGACTTTAGAACTCAGCCATCGATATGAAAAATCGAAATCCGTAATTAGATTTAAAATAAACTTACCCAGTCCAAAACTGAATTAATTGGAGCAGTAAGTGCTGAATACTAGAATACTCTGCAGCCTGAAGCCTTCATCTGTACGCCTCTAATGAAAATAAAGAAAACAACGTGTTAAACACTTGTAACTTAGGTAACCAAAAAGCGACTTACTTTGAAAGATGAATATTGTGGAATTTCCATTAAAACTGCTTGAACTAATTACGTAGGATTATACTACACTTCATTACAAACTTATTGCAACATTTTTACACAAACATAAACCACGGATGGTTTCACAAAAATCAGATTCTGATTTTACGACCTGAACGCCATTGCTTGTCGTTTTTAAAAAAGAACGCCTCTCCCTTCAACTCCGGCAAGGTACAAAACTCCCCCCGTGGCGAAACTTAGAACTACGAACAACAAATCGATTTTGAGGGTAGGCAACACAAAAAACATCTATTCATAATCCCAATATTACTTGAAAATAAAGAAAAAGAATACTCTAAATAAGTTTAAAATGCCTAGCCATACATCTAACAATCGTTTCATATGGTTTAAGAAATGATACGACGAAAATAAACCAACTTGAAGTCATCAGCTGACCATGCAATGCATACTGTATACCTGAATGCGGGTAGAAGTAAAACTAACCTCAAAATTAGGTAAACAATCTTTGATAATGATTTTATCCGACTTCCAGAAGCTTTAGCTGTGATTAAAAAGGTAAGACTAGCTGAAAAACATCAGTAGCTAACTCAAGTACTGAATGTAGTAGATTACTAGACGTTTGTTATTATATTTTAGGCTATCAAAAGTAAACACCAAAAATAAGACAAATTCTGTAATAAAAGAAAAATGACCCAGCAAATGGAATCAAGGACCATCGCAAGACTTCCACAAGACCATACAATAAGTCTGTACTCAATCTTATATGTGCAAATAGAAAGAAATACTAACTTCTGAAAAAATGGTAACATCGTATGATTACGTGACACAGATCAGGTAATCTTTAAAAACAGTGGCAGTCATAACTGCTACACAGCCCTCCTCCGAATAAATAAAAAATATTTATTCCCAAAAATATTTTTTAACCCAGAGTATAAACTCCAATAGCTAACTCTAAATAGAACATTACAATATCACAAAGAATAACCCCGTAACCAAAAAAAATTACTCCTAACTTATGCTACTAGCATATTCTGATTCTGTAACCAAAAACTATTAAATTTACTTATTATTTATTGTAGCTTTATTCCCCTTTCCGAATATATACAAAAATAAAAATATTTATTTATTTTTCATTGCATTTCTATCCAATTTTTATGAATCAATATTGAATCAATGTTTATTGAACTTGTTATTGAATGCATTTTTATTGAATTTTTAGTTAAGCCTGATATCTACGCGTACCACACGCCTATTTACTAGGGACAAATCCATGAATTGACAAAATCGAGTTATAGTTACACAATCGGGAAGTTACATAATCGGGAAAATTCTTATTAACTAAAATTCAACAACAATGACTTTTTAATATCAATAATCCTTATTATTGACACTAAGTCCAAAAACTTTTTAGTCCATAGTTTTGACCGTTATTAACCTTTTAATTTTTCAGGTATTCTAATCAAGATCTCAATCAAAACTGAAGAACACTCACTCTACACCCATCTACTAAAATGTCGCAGCAATCAGTTCTAGACCTGATCCCTCGAGCATCAAAGAAAATATTTTTTTTTTTTTTTTACAATATTTGACTTTATTTTATTTAAAATAAAATTTAACTATTTACACTTGACTTTTACTCACTCTTAGCTAATATTTACAATTAACGGTTTTATTTTTCTTTCTGAAATTTAAAAACTCATGCATGCAGTTATCCGACGGATACATCACTATTCGAACCCAAATATTTCTTAAGATCTTTAACGTGCCAGTCTCCAATGGATTGACCGTTTTTATCCTGTAACACATAAACCAAATTTGACTTTTTACCTATTATCTTACATAACACGTACTTAGGCGCTAATTTTGACGCAAAATAATTTACTGCGCTGGAAAGAACTTTATTTCTTTTCCATACCTTCTCACCTATCGTGAACGTTACGTCACGCTTTCTAAGGTTATAGGCTCTTCTATTTCGCTCGTATGCTTCATGCAATTTAGTTTTTACATCCGCAAAAATGTCTTTTAACCCAACTAAATCCTTAAAATACATTTCCCGAGAATCCGGTTCCAACTCAACGTCTTGAGTGGACGAAACTTTGCCATAGTAAGCCCCTGTTAAAGGTACGATTCTTCCAAAATTGAGAAACGCCGGCGAATGTCCGTGGACCTCATTAACTGCGGTACGAAGCGCAAGACCTATTTTACCTATATTTTTATCCCATTCCCGGTGATTTTCTTTTATATAAGACCTTATCGCCGTTTCTACCGTTCGATTCTGTCTTTCTGTAGGATTTACTTGTGAATGAAATTTGGCATTGTACCAGATTTTTTGAACTTGATAGTCGTCCGCAAGCTTTTTGAAAGCTTTCCCAGCAAACTGAGTACCATTATCGACAATAATGTACTGCGGTACGCCATATATTAAGAACACCTGATTTTCTATAAATTTTATTACACCTTGAGCAGTAGCTGTTTTCAAAGGTTGTAAAAGTGTATATTTTGTGAACCAATCAGATACTACTAATAAATAACAAAACCCTCCTGTAACGATTAAAAAGACCTCTCGTTCTTTTTACTCATTACAAAGGTATTTTATCGATTTATTGAATTAATTTATTTACTTAAGTTAGGCAACTAAGGATACCAAAACCTGTTTTATTGGTTGCATAACCTATTTTTAATTTTTCGGTAGGAATATTGATTTTTGTTGGTTGGCAACACTGGTCACTATCTATACTTACGGGCATGTCAGCCTTTTGTGATTCTTGGTGAATAATCTAATTTTAATGGAACCATCCATTATAATTTTAGTTAAATATGTTAACAAACATTAAGCACTAAGTGTTGTGGATATTCTCCGATAAATATCTTCATCAATTCATTCTCGATGGTGAGTAAAACAGATTTCTACTTCGTGTGTTTACGAGTCACATGAGACATATTTTTAATTTTCATTTTTCCTTGTTTTAGTTTTCGTTTAGAAGATCAAATCAATACTAAATATTATCTAAGGGCTTCAGTTACCAAACTGGGTAAGCTTTCAGTTTATTTTTACGTAAATTATACTTTTTATAACCTAACTTTTATAAAATTCTAATTTGTATTTTCTCTATTTCTATAGAGCTCTTTCTCCCTATCTTCCCTTCACCTTTATTCGTTTATGGTCGGACCTTCTTCGTCTAAGAATCTCCGTCTGGGCCTCATCCTGGAAGTTGTTAACCAACATCTCTAGTTCCTGTTTGTTTTTCTGGAGTAATCTAGAACTATAGAGTCTTGTGTTGTTCGCATAGCTTCATGCAGCTATCCAGAGGACCCTACGCAGGTTTATGCACTGAAGTAATGTTCCTGTACCTTTCTGACCACCTACACGTCATCCACATCTGGAAGAAACCAGCTAAGTACCACTTCTAATAAAGGACATGATCATGACATTTTTTATTACCTATAAAGTTTCTTTAATAATGTTTTATACATCTCCCTCTGAGGTGTAATAGCTATTTTGATAACATAAATTTTACAAACTCTTTTGTAAACCAGGTTACTAGTAACGCGGTGTGACAATATGTCACTATAATCAATTTATTGTGTAAATGTACAGAAATATTCTAGTCGAGGAAATATTTATAATGAATATGATTTTTTATTTTTTAATTAAAAGATCTCTATCTCAATTTTGCCTTTCAATATAATTAATTATTTTCAGGTTTTTATAATATAAATAATTAACATCTAAAACCAAGTCCGAACAATATTTTACATAAAAGCTTAATTTAAATAAATTTAGCTTGGACTTGTTGGCGCCCTTAACCAGAAAACCTATAAATAATTATTTTTTATTCATATTTGTAGTGTGTACCAAACAACTCACAAAATAGAGAGATTAAGTTCCCCCCCCCCAGGTGCTCTCCGAACTGTGGCATAAACCACACTGGGTGTCGTAGCCTATTTTTATTTTTTTTTATTAATTTAGGAACATAAAAATAGCAAGCAGTATGAAAGTATGCTCACATAAAATGGCGCTCAACGTGTGTTTTTTGTCTAGAATTTTCTTGTAAATTGTAAAATTTACCCTTTTTTTTGAAAAATCTCTCCAGGCTCTAGCCAGGCATAATAACAAAAAATCAAGTTTTGGATACACAGTACAAATTTTGATTTTGAATTCTTCCTCAACTTTAAAAAGATTTTCTGTTTATTTACATAATAACTTATTTTTCTTAAAATATTACAAAATATTTTTAATTATCTCGGTACTTAGTTTTTACAAAACTTTTCTCAAAATATTTTTAAGTGAAATTCTTAAAAAGAAAATTTGGGTGTGGTGTGCATATATTTTTCATTCGTGAAACAAAATTTCCCTGATTTTTCCTCCCTTGTTGACATTAGGCTTTTATTAGTGTGGAAGGAAAACACCTTTTTTCCCTTTTTCTCTTTTCATTTTCTATAAAAAATAACTTGATAAATCTTTGAGAACTCAAATCTGACTTTTTAATTTTTTCCTTGGTCTAAAATTAAACCTAAAGAAAAAATCCTTTTTTCTTTTTTCTTAACCATTGGGGTGGTACAAAAATTTTAATTTTTTGAAATTTCATTTTTGTTTTCTTTCAATAAAAAGTTTTGTGTTTCTTCAAAAAAAAAAAAATATATTCCTTCCATAATTAAAAATAAAGGTCTGTTTTTTGGTTGAACAATAGGGTGGTATAAAAAATTTTTTTTTTAGTTCCTTGAATAGTTTTATTTTTTTTGAATTTGCTTGTATCTAATTAAATAAAATGGCGGTGTATTATAAAATAAAATATTTACTTCTTGAAGAGGTTGAATATGAAATGAGGATAAGGCAGGTTCCCCCTTCAAAAAAGAAAAATGTCGCTGAAAAAAAGGAAATGTTGGCCATGCTTATGGATACTTTTGACCCAAAAAATATTTTGGATCACGAATTTGATTTTAAAAAAAAAAAAGTAATTATTTCCAAAGCAGTGGACAAGATTTCTGAAATGATTTCAGAATTTGAAGGAGACATGTCGGATTCTCAATTCAAACGTATATTCACTAAACTTCGTCATTATACTGACCGTGTCAAAAGAATGATGACGGAGGCAGATAAACCTGAACAAGAGGAATATCGAGTAGATAAACTGAATGATTTAATTAGCTTAAGTGCTGATTTACATAGAAAATCTCAAAGTATAAATGTTTCTACTTTTGATATGCCTGATCAGTCACTAAATACCTCTCAATTCAATAATACTTCATGTAATCACGCCTGTAGTAGTCAAAATACTAAATCATATAATATTCATAAATTAGGAATTACATTTGATGGTGAAAATACCAGTGTTCACAATTTTTTACAAAGACTGAACGAAATTTGTTTATCTAGGAAAATACCTGATAGTGAACTTTATAATTCGTCTGTTGAGCTTTTTACTAACAGCGCCCTCTATTGGTATAGAAGTATTAAAAGTTCAGTATCTTGTTGGCAAGACTTAGTTGTGTTACTAAAAAGAGATTTTCTCCCTTTAAATTACGAAAGTAGATTACTCGACCAGATTAAAAACAGAAAGCAGGGTAAAAATGAACCTGTAAATATTTTTATAGCTGTTATGTTGTCACTTTTTGACAAGTTATCGAATAATCTATCCGAATCTGATAAACTAAATTATATCAGAAGTAATTTACAACCCTACTATGTCAGGCAACTATCTATTATAGAAATTAAAAGTATAACTCAACTTTCAGAACTTTGCCGACGTATCAATGAAGCCTATCTCTGCATAAAAAGCCCAACAGCCCAAAATAAAGATATTCCCGAACCTGAGTTATCGTGTATTGAAAAACCGTCAAATGTTAAGTCCAACCATAATATCTGTGTAAGTTGTCAAAATACACACAATGTTTGTCAAGTTTCTTCTCCCGCACCCAAGCAAATTCAAACAAATTATAGAATAATTTGTTGGAACTGTGGAATAAAAGGTCATGCTTATCCATCATGCAAAATAGAGCGTAAGAAATTTTGTATGGGATGTGGTAAGCCTGACTTTACAAAACCCACATGTCCCAAATGTTCAAAAAACTAGAACGGGTGATTTTTAGTAATAAAGAACAGAAATCAAAACAAGCCCCTAATTTTGAACATTCCCTTGATTTTTATAAAAATAAAAATTCAAATTTCCCTGAAAATAAAAATTATCTTTTTTCTGAAAATAAGCAGAAAACCTATCTTGAAAATGAAACATTTCCCCTTTCTTCTCAAAAAGAAGAAGAATATCTTAAAAATGAGAAAAATTCTAATAATCTTAGCTTATCTCATGAAAATAAAAATTATCTTCCATATTACAAGGAAACATCTCAAAATCCTAGTGGTTTTTTATCTCAGAAGAATACCTTATCTCAAGATTTCAAAAAATCTTTATCTCAAAATTTATCTCAAAATTTCAATAAAATATCTCAAAATGTATCTCAAAAGAAAAATACCTTTCTAAATAAAGAAAACTTTATTATTAAACGTAACTCAGATGAGTGGTTAAATTGGTTAAAAAATGTAAAAGATTTTTTTAAAAATAATCCTATCGAATCTCTGCCAATTTTAGTAGATGTCCCTAGAGATAATCGCCCTTACATAAATATCTCAATTTTCTCTGATAATTATCAAGCACTTTTAGATAGCGGTTCTAATTCAAGTATTTTAGGCAAAAATTGCTTAAAAATTATAAATAAATTTAAAATTAAGTTGCATAAAATGCCTAATAAATTTGTTGTTACAGCAGATGGCTCAAAGCAAAGTATTTTAGGTTATGTATATTTACCCCTTAAAATAGATGGTCAATGTAAAGTATTTCAATTTCTTTTGGTTCCTAACATTAGCCATGACGTTATTTTGGGTGCAGATTTCCACAGATTATTTCATATTAATGTTAATTATAGTAACTCAAAGTGGAATGTAAATAGTGACATGGTAAATGTGTGTACAGCCAACGCAGAAAACATAGTACAGTCAACAGAGAATTCTGATGAAAATAAAAATTTAGAATGTTTAAGTAAATTAACTTTTAAAGAAAGACAAATTGCTGAACAAGTTATTGAATCATTTTCTGCGATAGCTGGTACAGATGAACGCCTAGGGCGCACTAATAAATATGTGCACAGCATTGAAACCAATGGCCCTACATTTAAAGTTAGACAGTATCCCTTTTCACCCTATATGCTGCAACATTTAAATACTGAATTAGACAAAATGTTAAAAATGGATGTAGTTGAACCGTCTACATCACCCTATAATTCTAGGGTCTTTTTAATTAAAAAGCGTAATGGCGATTATCGTTTTGTTTTTGATGGCAGAGATTTGAATAAGATTACAATTCCTAATAGATATCCATTACAGAATGTTGATCGTATTTTAAAAACACTAAAGAGAAAACCCAAGTTTATGAGCTCTATAGACCTTAAGTCGGCTTTTTGGCAAATAGCCCTGGATGAACATTCCATGGATAAATGTGCTTTTACTGTCCCTGGCCGTGGTCAATTTAGGTTCAAGGTTCTCCCATTTGGGCTCTCAAATGCAGCGCAAACGATGCAATCTTTAATGGACAAGATCTTTGGAAGTGCTCTAGAGCCCTATATTTTTGTATATCTAGACGATATAATAATCGTGTCTGAAACTTTTGAGCAACATATTGAGTTATTAAAAACAGTTCTTGAAAGATTAAGAGATGCAAATTTAACTATTAATTTAAATAAATGTTGTTTCTTTAGAAATAAACTTAACTATCTCGGTTTCATTCTTGATTCTGAAGGTCTACGTTGTGATCCCAGCAAGATTACAGCTATGCTTAACTATCCTTTACCTCGTACCTTCACAGAAATTAAACGTTTTGTAGGATTAACTTCATATTATCGACGTTTTGTCAAAGACTTTTCAGGTTTAATATCTCCCTTAAATGATCTTATTAAAGGACATAAAAAAGGACAAAAAATAACTATGACTGAAAAAGGCAAAGCCGCCTTTGAAAAGTTAAAGGAATGTTTAGTAACAGCTCCGGTTTTAGTTACACCAGATTTTAACCTTAGCTTTATTATTCAATCCGACAGCTCGGACATAGCCGTAGCTTCATGTCTTTTACAAAAGCAAGAGGGCGTTGATAAAGTAATATGCTACGCTAGTCGAAGTCTTTCTGATAGAGAAAGGCGTGTATATACTACAACCGAAAAAGAACTTTGTGCAATAATTTTTGGTTTTGAAACATTTAGGGGATATATTGAAGCTTGTCCTTACCCTATTCAAGTTATCACGGATCATAAAAGTTTGTTATGGATTAATAACATGAAGGATCCAGTAGGTAGACTTTGTAGATGGGCTATGAAGCTTAGGCAACATAACTTTGAAGTTGTGCACAGGCCCGGTCATTTAAATATTTTACCCGATAGCCTTACACGTACTAATAATGCTGAAAGCAAAAAATCCGATCAGTTCATTGAAGTTTTATCTAATAAAAATAACAAAAACGTTGCTAATGTGAAACATCCTAATAAAAATTTAAATGAGATCACATCTAATAAACCCTTGGTTAACGAAGAGCCTTTGCAAAATGCATTTCCTTATATTTGTGAAAATCCAGATTTCGCAGGCATTAAAAGTGCTTTTGTTACCAATGAGCTTATAACTGCGTCAGAAAGTGACATTGAAAATATAACTTCTGATAATTTTGAACAAAAATTCCTGAAATTATCTAGTTCCTATAAAATAAATAGACTTAAACCTTGTAATGTGGAAAATAAAATTTCCCCGGAGACAAAATGTCTTGATAAAAACGTATTGTTTCATGTCGATGTTGTCGATAATATAAACTCATTAAAAATTAATGAAGATAATTTAGACACTTGGTATATTAATCTTAGAGAAAAAATTAAGCAAAATCCTGAGAAATATCAACTATTTATGATAGGTGAAAATAACTTAATTTATAAATTCGTTTCAAAAAATACAATTTTACCCGCTAATATTTCTGAATGGAAATTATTAGTACCTTTAGCGCAAAGAGATAATGTCTTAAATTTTTGTCACTCAACTCCATTGGCTGGACATTTTGGTTTTTATAAAACATATAATAGAGTTGTAGAGGAATTTTATTGGCCAAAAATGAGAAAACTGATACTTAAATTTGTCAAAGCTTGTGAAACTTGTCAGTCACAAAAGATGCCTAACTACACTAAATTTGGCAAGATGGGACAACAAAAGAAAATAGAGTTCCCATTTGAAACAATTTGCATAGATTTATGTGGACCATATGTAACCAGTTCTCAAGGACATAAATATCTTCTAGTAATATCTGATTATTTTTCAAAATTTGTTTTAACAAAACCATTGCGTAATGCTACTGGTAATAGTGTTGCAAAATTCCTAGAAAACAATGTATTTTTAATGTTTGGTTGTCCTTCAACTATTATTTGCGATAACGGTACTACCTTTACCTGTAATGAATTCAGAAATTTAGCTAAAAAATATAAAACCAGAATTTTTTTCTTACCCCGTTACTACCCAGAAAATAACCAGGTAGAACGCGTAAATAAAACAATTGGCACTTGCATTAGAAGTTTTGTAGGATCCAATCATAAAAGTTGGGACAAAGAGATTGTACGTATAACATTTGCTTTAAATAATAGTGTTCACCAAATTACCAATTTCACCCCTTCTCACTTGGTATTTGGCAGAAAAATCCCAATCTCAGGGGACTTTTATAAAACTTTTGATGTATCTCAAGATTTTAATCCGACTGATTTATCTAGGAAAAAATATGGCGAAGAAATGGATAAACTAAAAGAATTATTTAAAGTTGTCCAGAAAAAACTTTCTTTGGCATATGAAAAATATTCCAAACAATATAATCTTAGAAAACGGGATGTAGAATTCAAAGTTAATGACCTTGTTTGGAAACGAAATCGTATTTTATCTGATGCCTCAAAAAATATTTCTTCAAAACTTTGTCCAAAGTATGTGTTATGTAGAATAACCAAGAAAGTTTCTAGAACAGTGTATGAATTAAAAAATGTTACTTCAAATACTGTAGGAAATTACCATGTCAGAGATATGAAACAATACGTAGAATACATCCCTGATATTGACAATACCCCTATTGATCAAATTCCATAGAATTTTTTTTTTTTTTTTTTTTTTAATATTACCTCAATTACCTTACCTTACCTTATTCAAAAGAAAAAAAAATACCTTTTGAAAACTATCTAAATTTTTCCCCCAAAAGAAAATAATATCTTTAGAGTATAAACTCGACTACCTTTCTTACCTTAATATGCGCGTATTAAAATAAAATCTTACCCTACCCATTAAATGGATTACCTCAAATAAAGTTTTAAACTTTTATTTTTATCTGTTTCTTAGATTTTTTATCTGATTAACTTTGGTTGAACACTGTTTAATCAATCCCTAATATAATTTTACCCCGGTAATAAATTATTTGAAAAAAAAAATTACCTAAATTTACCTTGAAATTTTGTACATTTTGTAGGAAATTTTTTACATGCCTTTGATTTAAAAATTTCTTACATTTGTTTTGTCCTTGCCTAACAATAATATTTAAACAATAAAGACCTTTTACCGATTTAGACCTTTTACCGATTTAGACCTTTTACCGATTTTGACCTTTTACCCGATTTTGACCTTACCAAATTTTGACCCTAAAGATAGGCGCTGGGTTTGCGAAAATGACCACCTTATTGTTTGAACAAAATATGTTAGACTAGAAAAAAAAAAAAAAAAAAAAAAATTAAACCATTTCCTTTCCCTGTACTGTTAAAAAGCTTATGATAGCTTAATACAGCCATAATCAGCTATAGCTTGTATATTGTCCCTAACATGACTCATTTATAAATATATATAAGTAGTATATATTTATAAAATATAAAATCCGGATTTGACTTTGTAGATATTAGTTTTTTTGAGCGATCCATTCAATGAAAAGAATATATCGTTGCATAGCTTAAGTTTAATACATTCTTTAGTATTAGTATTACATGAAGGTACCCTATACATACATTATTTAGCTGAGAAAGAAGCTGCCATGTAATAAAACTGCTCGAGACACGAGTGTGTATTGAATTTGACTATATATTTTTTTTTAGAGATTGAGTTTTCTAATTAAAATTCTTTTCTTATAATTTAACTATTTATTTAGTTATATGACATTGTATGTACGAGGGCATTGTGTATACGAGGGCCATTAATTAGGTGGTTAAGAATTTTTTGATTAGAGTTTTTTTTTAAGGATGAGGATGTTAGTCTTTACAATTGGTTTATTTTTTTTTTCCTTGTTTTCTTCGATTTTCTCGACGTTCCCTTTTTGGAAAAAATTTTTTTTCTTGTCTTCTAAAAAAAAAAAATTTTTTCTTACCTACATAGGGGGGAATTTGTAACGATTAAAAAGACCTCTCGTTCTTTTTACTCATTACAAAGGTATTTTATCGATTTATTGAATTAATTTATTTACTTAAGTTAGGCAACTAAGGATACCAAAACCTGTTTTATTGGTTGCATAACCTATTTTTAATTTTTCGGTAGGAATATTGATTTTTGTTGGTTGGCAACACTGGTCACTATCTATACTTACGGGCATGTCAGCCTTTTGTGATTCTTGGTGAATAATCTAATTTTAATGGAACCATCCATTATAATTTTAGTTAAATATGTTAACAAACATTAAGCACTAAGTGTTGTGGATATTCTCCGATAAATATCTTCATCAATTCATTCTCGATGGTGAGTAAAACAGATTTCTACTTCGTGTGTTTACGAGTCACATGAGACATATTTTTAATTTTCATTTTTCTAGATTAATTAAAGGTAATGGACCTATAAAATCTGTTGAAATACACTGCCAAGGGAAACTAATATTCTTTTCTTTACCCATCAACCCATGACGTGCATAATTCGGAACCTTTTGTTCAGCGCAAATTTTACAACACTTAACATATTTCAAAATATCTGATCTCATACGTGGCCAAAAATATTCTTGTGATACCCTATTAAAAGTTTTATAAAAACCCATGTGAGCTGCTAAAGGATCATCATGACATTCTTTCATAACAAGCACCCTACAGAGTCTCGGAACCAACAACTTCCACTCTTTAATATTCGTTTTAATACCTAAATTAGAACGATCAAATTTATATATTTTATCTTCTACAATTCTATACTCTTTATATTGATTTGGACTCTTCAATATCTTTTCTCTTAATGAAACATAGTACTCATCTTTACCATACTGTTCCGAATCAAATGATATTAAATTAACTGACGGAAATACTGGTTTTTCTGGTTCAACTTCTTCAAAAGCCCTACTTAATGCATCTGGAACTACTTGTAAACTACCCTTACGATATGTAATATTCATGTCATACTGTTGGAGTTTAACCGCCCATCTAGCAATTCTTCCTGTCGGGTCTTTAAAATTTGCTAAATACTTTAAACTAGAATGGTCTGTTATAACATTAAACCTAACTCCTTCAATATATCCCCTGAAACGATCAATCGCGAATAAAAGAGCTAAACATTCTTTTTCACCGGTGCTAAAATTTCTTTCTGATCTTGAGAGAGTTCTTGAGGCGTATGCAATAACCTTTTCCTTTCCCTCCTGAACCTGTGTTAACACTGCTCCCAAACCTACATTACTAGCGTCACATTGTATGGTGAAAACAAGGTCGTACCTAGCACTGGTTAAAACCGGAGCTGAAACAAGAGCTTCTTTTATTTTAACAAACGCGACTTCAGCTTCATTATTCCATTTAATTGGTTGTTTCTTTCCTAAACCTTTCAGCAAAGCATTAAGTGGTGCTACTAACGTTGCAAAATTTTTTACAAACCGTCTGTACCATGAACATAACCCTATAAACCGTTTAATCTCTGTAGTTGTACTAGGACGTTTATAATTTAACATATCCTGTACTTTTTCTATATCTGTGCGTAACCCTTCTCTATCCAAAACAAAACCCAAATACTTTAATGATTTTCTAAAAAATTTACACTTATCAAAATTTATTGTAAGATTAGCTTCTTTTAAAATACGATAAACCTCTTTTAGCAGACGTATATGTTCTTCAAAACTAGATGATACTATTATTATGTCATCTAAATATACAAAAATATATGGTTCAAAGGCAGCACCAAACAATTTATCCATCAATCGTTGTTGCCTTTGCGCCGCGTTAGCCAACCCAAAACACATACGATTAAAGTGAAATAGACCATAGCCAGGTACAGTGAAAGCGCATTTTTCCTTTGACCTTTCAGTCAGTGGAATCTGCCAAAAAGCTTTTTTCAGATCGATTGTAGAAATATATCTCGCCTTACCAAGCATACTTAAAATTCTATCAATTTTTGGTAATGGATAAGAATCCTTCTTTGTTTGAGCATTTAATTTTCTACCATCGAAACAAAGCCTATGCGATCCATCAGATTTTTTCACTAACAATACCGGACTATTATAATCGCTATTCGAAGGAGAGACTACCCCTTGTGCTAACATATCTTTTAATTCTTTAACTAAAATTTCTTGCATATACGGAGACATTTGGTATTGTCGCATTTTAAAAGGTTTGTTATCCCCAGTATCAATATCATGTTTCATTATATGAGTACACCCTAACTTATCTTTTTTTAGTTCTTTGAACAAATCTTTAACTTTATTAGCTAAATGTTCCTGATCACTACTTAACTCTAAAATTCCAAATTCATTACTAGAATTAATACTATTTATTTCTACTTTATTCAAAAATTTCCAAGAATTATTTTCGAAACTTAGAGATATAGAAAATTGTTTCAAAAAATCTACTCCAAAAATAAATTCTGTTTGCAAAGTCGGTACTACTAAAATTTTTAAAACATTTACTGTATCATTGACTGTAATTGGTAACTCCACAAAACCTAAAACTTTTTGATGTGCCTTATCAGCCGTAGTTACATATGGTATACTACTATTACAAATTTCTAAATTTAAACTTTTAATCAAACTAATTCCCAAATTTCCTATAACTGAACAGTTAGCGCCAGTATCTATTAATGCTACTATTTGCTTATTAGCGATACTTGCTTTTATATAAGGCCTATTATCATTTGGTAAATTTTCAAAAGGATTTAAATTTACTAAGGAAATTAAGTGATTTTTATAAAATGCTTTTACTTTTTCTAGCCAAATTGTCCAATTGAACCAATTGTCTTCGTAGCTACTAGTTATCTTACTATCAGGTATGGCCTTATGAAGTAGTGAGCGTCGGCCGGGATTTCCCACTACTGCTCTACATTTTTTTGACAATTAGAACAATCTTTTAAAAATACGTCTTTTTTTCCACAACGGTAACAAAACTTAGTCCTTTTTGCAAGACATTTACTAAAAACATGATTAATTCCATTACAATTATAACAGACTATTTGCTTTACTTGATTACTACTATTTACTGTACTATTATTTTCTGAACTGCTATTTTTCTGATTTTTATTACTATTAAAATTACTGCTACTATTACTACCAAAAGATTTATATCCATTATTTCTGAAATTTCTATTATAGTTACCATTACTATTATTATTATTTCTAAAATTGTTACTAAAATTACTATTTGAATTTATCTGACAACAGTGCCCTTCTTTACAAACATTTTTACTACTACTTGCTTTATTTACACAACTACTTTCCTCTGCAAAACTACTATCTTGAGTTTCTACCACATTTACCCTAGGTACTGATTTCTTATAAATTGCGTTTTTATTTGTTACACTTTTTTGTTTCAAAATGTAAGCTTCATCTAACTTTTTACAATACTTTCTGAGGTCTTCAATCGAGTTTACTTCTACTAATGATAACGGAGTAAAATAATGTGGAAGTATCCTTTCCCTAATTGTTTTCAATTTTGTAAAATCACTAGGATAACGCAAAAGTCTCTTAAATAATGTCTCCATAGCCGCTGTAAAAACTGAAATTGACTCATCTGGTTTTTGATACTTTGCCCTGATGTCATCCCAAGTATGATCATCTACACTAGCAGACAAAAATTCTTTCTTTAATAATCCTATTAACTCTGACCAATTATTAACTGAACTTTTAACTGACAAAAACCAAGAGAGCGCCGGCTCTTTAAATAAGTCATAAGCTGTTTTAAATAAAATTTCATCTGAGACGTTTCTACAAACTTTTAAATAATCTACTTTTTCAATGAACGAAAGTACGTCTCCAGTACCGTCAAAAGAAACACCCCATTTATAAACAGGTACAGGCTTTATAAAGTCCGGGTCTGATCTAGCCGAAGTATTAGCTGCTGCATGAAACGTTGTGTCATTTAAAGAAATTCTTGTCATATTAGTTTCATTGACCTTATTCTCATGCGCAGTATGAGCCTCAATCAAATCCGCCTCTAATTCTAAACAAGTGGCTTTAGAAATCTGTAAAAATTTTGTCCTATCTGCTTCTTTATCCTTTACTTCCGGAAACCTATTTAAACGCTTATTTATGTGCGCTAGATTTGACTTTATACGAATGAGTTGAGAAATTGAGTACTCAAACTCCTCAAGTTCTTTAACTAAAGTTTTTACAATATCAATATTATCATTAATAGCTTTTACCTCATTATTGAAATTAAACTCCGGATCGACATATTTATTGTCCTCCGTTTCCCTTGCTATAGCTCTACTCAATGTTTTAATTTTCGCATTTCTATCATTCCTAGCCGTTAAAGACCTAATACGCAATTCATAATTTATTTGCTCTACCGTCAAATATCTAAGATCCATTTTATTTAAATCTTCCATGATTAAAATTTTAATTTATTACTAAAATTTACTATCAAAAATCTGTCAAAATCTGTCAAAAATCTTTCGCAATCTCTCTTTAAATAGTCAATATTCTTTCTAAAAATATTCACTCTCAAAAATCTTTTGAAACTCTTTCAGAAATCTTTCAAAAATCTCTCGCAATCTCACTCAAAATTTGCAATATTTTTTCAAAAATACTTGCCCTGTCCGCCACTCTTTTTTAGATTCGGATCGGAACCAAAAACTCCACGATTTATTCTCGCGTACTACTACACCTTTTTTGTTCACCCTGTATATTTCAGAATTTCACAAACTCAAAAAATCTCTCATCTTTCATCAAACTTTAATCCATTCTATATATTTTAGAATTTCATAACCAAAAACCTCTCAACTTTATTTTCTCCTATATATTTTAGAACTAAAA
This sequence comes from Brachypterus glaber, assembly GCA_958510825.1. Taxonomy (NCBI): domain Eukaryota; kingdom Metazoa; phylum Arthropoda; class Insecta; order Coleoptera; family Kateretidae; genus Brachypterus; species Brachypterus glaber. The sequence continues at coordinate 13,565,110 of OY294047.1, read as the reverse complement.
TAACTCACTGGCCAAACTTTTCTCTCTTTATTTTACTCTATATATTTCAGAATTAAAATAATCAAAACTATGCACCAAAATGTTTGCTTTTCAAAAAAAATTCTCTCTAACTTTTATTTTTACCCTGTATATTTCAGAATCAAAAATAACCAAAAACTGTACCACTGCGTCCAATACTTTTTTTATTACGATCCTATATATTTTAGAATTCGAATAAAACTCAAAACTTTACCCTTTTGGTACTCTCAACCTATCCGTGGTTTCTTTTCTCCCTGTATACACCAAACTATTTTTTAAACATTGCACACCTATTGTTTAAATCAAATCAACAACCATATCCAGTTTTGTCTAAATATCTTAAAAATATCTTAAAAATATCTCAAAAAAAATTTTTTTTTTTTTTTTTTTTTTACTTTATATTTTTTTCACAAACTTCAAAAATTTAAAAGTTAAACTAGCTTAATCCCACGTTATTTGGGCGCCATTGTGTACCGCGTTTTCCTGTCTAGAATAAGTAAAAACTAAAAAATTATCAGGCGCTGCCCTGGTTACTTATTATAGAAAAGAAAATGTACGGTTGCGATCGGCTAACTGGCATCAGTACGGGCACAGGGGTTCATGGATTAAAAATTATGATAATAAGCTTAGTTTAACACCTTGGGCGCCAGAATCTTGTAAACATACATGTGCTTGGCAGTTTATGTGTTAAGATTCAAACACATAAAAAATAATGTACTAGAATATTAATTATCTTTTACAGCATGTATAAACCTGAAAAATAACTATGATTTGAATAGATTTGTATATCTTGTGTTGATTATAATTTAAACAAAAACTCAAATATGTGCTGTTACAATGTTTATTTAAAATGACAAGTAGACAACTTTAATTAATCATATTAATTAAAATAAAATTATAAATTACCAAAAGTATGGTGAAAAGACCCCATTGCGAAATATAAAAAAAAATGTGGTGAACTACCCTATTGCAAAAATGTTAAAATATGTATACCAAAATTATTATGGTGAATAACCTAAATAAAAACAGTAATATAAGGTATGTGTTAATAAGTGAAAAATAGTAAGCTAGGCGTACGGCCCAAAGTTGCAACTTTGTTTACAAACCAACCTAGAATATTCATAATAAAATAGAGCACCTTAATAAATATTAAAATTTGAGAACTTGGATATTTTACCAAAAATAAATATAGTAAACCGCATTTTCATTATTTACACTAAAACTATAAAAACCTGTTAATTAAAGTTGTCCCTGGAACGACCAAATACGTTGTCCCACTCCCTGATGATGTACGTCACTGTGCAGAACATTTCCTTGTCCTTGCCTTGAGAACTCCTTACAAATTTGAACACGTTTGAAACTCAAACGCTTGAGGATCCATTGAAACGTTTGTAAACCTCTTGGCTTAAAAACGGTACTGCAATTTACTGAACATCTTGAAAAATCTTGAAAACTCTTGAAAACTAATGTGGAAAATTGAAGAACACCTCAATGAAAATTGAAGTTAAAGTTGAAATGGAAAGCTTCGCCATCGATACTCGTAAAATTTGAGATAACGGTAACGTTGTAAAATATAAAAGCTTCACCAACAATATTCATAAAATTTGGGATAGAGGTATCGTCAAAACATTCGAAGAACGTTAGAACAGAAATGGAAAAGCTTCACCAACAATCTAGAAAGAAAGAACAGCGACTTTAGAACTCAGCCATCGATATGAAAAATCGAAATCCGTAATTAGATTTAAAATAAACTTACCCAGTCCAAAACTGAATTAATTGGAGCAGTAAGTGCTGAATACTAGAATACTCTGCAGCCTGAAGCCTTCATCTGTACGCCTCTAATGAAAATAAAGAAAACAACGTGTTAAACACTTGTAACTTAGGTAACCAAAAAGCGACTTACTTTGAAAGATGAATATTGTGGAATTTCCATTAAAACTGCTTGAACTAATTACGTAGGATTATACTACACTTCATTACAAACTTATTGCAACATTTTTACACAAACATAAACCACGGATGGTTTCACAAAAATCAGATTCTGATTTTACGACCTGAACGCCATTGCTTGTCGTTTTTAAAAAAGAACGCCTCTCCCTTCAACTCCGGCAAGGTACAAAACTCCCCCCGTGGCGAAACTTAGAACTACGAACAACAAATCGATTTTGAGGGTAGGCAACACAAAAAACATCTATTCATAATCCCAATATTACTTGAAAATAAAGAAAAAGAATACTCTAAATAAGTTTAAAATGCCTAGCCATACATCTAACAATCGTTTCATATGGTTTAAGAAATGATACGACGAAAATAAACCAACTTGAAGTCATCAGCTGACCATGCAATGCATACTGTATACCTGAATGCGGGTAGAAGTAAAACTAACCTCAAAATTAGGTAAACAATCTTTGATAATGATTTTATCCGACTTCCAGAAGCTTTAGCTGTGATTAAAAAGGTAAGACTAGCTGAAAAACATCAGTAGCTAACTCAAGTACTGAATGTAGTAGATTACTAGACGTTTGTTATTATATTTTAGGCTATCAAAAGTAAACACCAAAAATAAGACAAATTCTGTAATAAAAGAAAAATGACCCAGCAAATGGAATCAAGGACCATCGCAAGACTTCCACAAGACCATACAATAAGTCTGTACTCAATCTTATATGTGCAAATAGAAAGAAATACTAACTTCTGAAAAAATGGTAACATCGTATGATTACGTGACACAGATCAGGTAATCTTTAAAAACAGTGGCAGTCATAACTGCTACAGGGTTTATGTATTTTTGTTTAAGGACTTCAGGTGCAATTATTTTTAAATATAGTGAGAATAGTTTTTAAAATGTTTATGCCTGGAAATATTATAAAAACAAACTGAAAAGGATAAAGTTTTTAGACGGTTAATAGTATATTAAAGTACTAGTTTTATAACATACGTTTTTAGCGCACGAGTACAAGTTTAGAAAACTCACCGCAAGCGGATCGTTTTCTAAACTTGTACTCGTGCGCTAAAAACGTGTTATGAAACGACTGCTTTATACAATTTTTTCTATTTTGCTCTAAAATTTTAAAAAACTTACATTTAAACTGATGACTGATTTAGGGATTTTTGTTTCGCAATGTTTAAAATTCTAAGAAGGAATATTATTTTGATATATTTTATAGTCATTTCTTCTATTTTCCACTGCAAGTAACCAAGCCACAATTTTAACACGGTAAAACATAACGTAAACACAACATTTTCTAGAAAATTAAACTTTAAATCGACGTTCACAATTACACGGCAAACGTCAAGAGATAGACTTTTGTCTGGGCCTATAAGAACACGCAAAATGCGTGTGATTATAAGCTTGTAAGAGTGGCAAAATAGAAAAAATATATTTAAATGCTTATATTTCGAAAAGTAATATTCCTACGTCCAAAATGAGTACACATATTTTTGTACGAAACTTTTACTGTTTTTTATTTGTACAAGCATTTTGATCTTACTATGAATAACAGGCGAGTTATCTCCAAAAAATATTAGTTATGACGGAAATTAAAAAGGGCCTAAATCGTTTGGACTTTTGAAATAATTTTTTAAATCGTTTTTTTTTACTTTTAAGTTATGGAATTACATCGGTACTTAGTACTACTTAGAGTGCCGATATAATTAAATTTTCGCCGAGAAGTCAAAATATTTTACCATGTTTTTTTCTTACATTTCTCGACGTTTTAGACGAGATCAGTAAAAAAATGCGTCCGTCTGTGTCAAGTGACAAGTTTTTTCCATATTGTTTCTTATTATATTTCAAAGAGCTGATTATATTTTGGGAGTAAACGATTGGGGGTAAGGGGTAACACTTTTATTTTTAGCATTTTTTTTTGGTTATAATTAAATTAATTATTATTGGATTTTATTTATTGAGCTCTTTTTAAGCTTTTTAAAAAATAATATTTTTTTTTTCTAAAATGATTTTTTTTTGTTTAAAGTGCCTTTTAAGTAGTAAAATTCTTTTTTTTATCATAACTAACAGTTTTCATATTTATTCTTCCACAAAATTAGGTTACATTTGTGATTCTGCGTTTTTAATTAAAAATTTGGACGAGCTTAAGTACGGAAACGACGGAAAAGACGGAAAACTGTATTGGTTTGACAAATAAAGTAAGTACATATTAATATTACCCTCATAATTTTTTTTTTGTACTGCAATAATAAGTACCTACCTACTTTTTAAAAATTAATTATTTTTTTTGCAAATATTTCCTATGGATTAAAATACCTACTTTATTATTATATTAATTAAAATATCTGATCTAAGTTTGGGTCCAGAATCATAAGAATAGCATTTGTCGGCAATACTGTTCATTTTCACGAATAAGCCTAATAATCTGAAAAATAAAAAATAACTTAATATCTTAGGTTATCACGATCCATTACATGTAATGTACTGCACTCCTGAAATATATTTTTAGCATAGATAAGTTAGGATTTTCAAAAATTAAGCAAAACATTTGATTATTAAAATATCGCTCGTCTTCTTCTTCTCTTGGCTTTATTTTGACAATAGACATAATCCGTTTTTGTGCTTAGTTTCATTATGTTCAAACATTTCCTACTGCAGCAGGATGATGCAGTAAAACATACTAAGTTAAATTTTCTGTCACTTTCCGAGCTGTCAATCATAAAAAATGTACCTATTATTAAGCCTAAAATATTTGGTAATTTAACTTCTGTTCAATTAAGCGTAAATTTAAAAAGAAATATACTATACGCATGGTCACTTGCCATTTCTTTCTTCAAAAGGTTAATAAAAAAGGTCATAAAGCTAATGTAGAATGTTTTATTTGAGGGTCAGTGAGTTGGCGGGATCCACTTAAATGTCAAAATTCTAATTAGAAAAAGGGTAAGGGAAAAAGATAAGACGGGTAAAGTTTTCTTTTGTAATGATTTATGAATGAAGTCGGTTTCCTTCCTTTTTTTGATGGATTACTTTTCAGGAAAATGTTAAAATGGTTTATGCATATTTCAATTGACTCTTATTTTCAACCCTTCTGGTTCGGTTAGATCTATCCATTATGCTTTGGTTTTATATCCATTTCAGTTCAAGTTATAATCTCAACTTTTAATGCCGACACCCTCAACAAACAAAGCCGTAACTGATTACTTGCAATTTTTTACGACTCGAGAAAAAAATCACATCACAGACCCATTTTGGGCAATACGCTAAATAAAGCTAATTTATCTTATTCATATAAGAGTTTGTTTTTAAAGGAAACTTCTCACTGTTAAGATGGAAATTATAGCAAATTTTCTGGTCTGTATTCATTCCGTGTTAACTGCTATCAAAGCATCAAAAATTAAATATTATTATTATATATTTATGTAGACATTGGGTAAGGTTATAGTTCAAAATTCATCCAGCATTTCCAAAACTCTTGTGGTGAAATACTAAGTCCAAATATACTTGTAAAATGTCCAAAATTGAAAGTAGGGTCCCTAAACCACCCCTAAATAAACCACGATAAGCTGCAAAAAAAATCTGGAGTATATTCCCCTAGGGAAGAATATTTTAACGTATAGTTAGTTTACTTACTTACTTACTTACTTCCCAAACTTAGTTTGAAATTTGGTGAAAACCCTCAGGTAACATACGATACATTTTTTTGTAACATACGAAACAACTATAATAATGTCTGAAAATTTTATTTATTTATTTTTTTATTATCCCATATGCCTATTAGAAAGTAAATCTTTCCCAAATTAAGCAAACAAATTAAAAAGAAAATAAATCAATCAATCAGATTGGCAGATTTTCATTATCATTTACTTAATTGCATAAGTGAACTTCCAAATTTTGTAGCGTACGTAACGCGCACATAAGCTGCATTATTTTTATTGCCTTATTGATTTTTAAATTTATAAGTAAACTAAAAGATGCAAAATAGTGCCTGTAAGGTTTATAACCTAAAATACAAGTAAATAAACTATCGGATAATTTTCTGACGCCTAAATTAAGGTGTACGAAGGTAACATACGTAACGATGGAATTACCCACTGGTCATTGTTTTTAAACGATTATATCTTCTATTTATGAAATGCCTTTTTCTTATTTGGACACCAATACAGGGCTCGGGAGGCATAATAATAATATAATAATATCTTTATTTGTACAACAAATCACAAAACAGGATATAGATAAGACAAGTGAAATACGTATATAAATAAAACTTAAAACTACTTGTAAATAATAAAATTTAGAACTACTTTAGGTTAAAATTGAAAATTGCAGTATTCATTAATAGAGTAAAAAGCATTATCTAATATATGTTTTTTATATAGTTTTTAAATAATTTTTTGTTTTTTAATTGAAAGAGGTAATTTGTTATATTATATATAGTGCAGCGCTTAATTTATATATTTATTTGGAGTCCTTTTACTTTTGAGTGATCTTAAAGAGTAGAAAGTCATTTTATGGCGATTTTTTTTTCAAGATTGTAAGGTATTTATTCCTTCTAAGTTCTGTTCGTCCGTTGGTCCGTCCATCCAGAGGCCTACAGGTCCTACCGTTTGACAGATTAAACCCAAACTTTAAAATTAAGGTTTTTGGAGTATTACTCGAGGGGTTTCTTGGTTTTTCTTTTTTGTCCAAAATAGGAGTAAAAATGGAAAAGTTTATTAGTAAATTACTAACATAACAATATGTCATTACTGGTTTTCCGCGGAAAATTTACATAAGGGTATAATAGATATTTATGGTACTAGTGGGTAAAGTAAGATATTGCCCATGAGAAAATTAACCTGCGAGGCGTCAGCCAAGCAGGTTAATTTTCGAGAGGGCAATATCGGTTTACCCATGAGTGCCATACAAGGTTTTATCCAATAAATAGCTTAGGAATTCATATTTTTATTAAAAATTTTAATGACATTTACAAGAAAATAATTTGACAAGTGACAATTGAGTGGGTAAAATAAATAATTAAAGTAAAAGCCACGCAGGGGTTATTATTGAGTTAATCGATTTAAAATAAAATAAAGCTGGTAATTGTCTTATTATCTGTATGTATTGGATAAAATATTTTATGTAATTTTTGCGAATGTCTATTAAAATTTATATTAGGGTGTTATTTTTTCATTATCATCGAAAATAAATGCAAACTGTTTATAAAAACAACAAAATGCAAACTGAAAAATAACATTGTTAAAAAAACAAATCAAAATCTCAAAACTGTACATTTTCGGAAGAAAGTAAGTGCGGTGCAACCGTACAATTTTCAGTTTAATATTTTTATACACCTTTTTGTTTACTGTATACAGTATTCATAGTATAGTGTATACACTATAGTATGTTTAACCCTTTTATTTATAACTTTTTAACCTCTTCAGGGACGAATTTTTTGTTTAAATTAATTTAGTAGCAAAAGTTAAAAATGCTTTTTATTGTCAAAACAAGTAAACAACTGAAGATGTGCAAATCTTGGCCATTGGATGTCGCTTGTGGTTGGAAACAAAGCAAATGGCAACAGATATAGCCACTGAAGAGGTTAAACATCCTTTTGCTTTAAATAAAATAATATTTTCTATAAAAAATTTATTCTGTTTACTACTATTTTCTGTCAAAATGGAACCATATATTTCTATACGAATACCTATAGGCATTGTATCGGATAATTTAATTTCACATTGAAACTAACTTATCCGTTTAAACTTTTAGATCCTTGTCCCTTACGACATAAAGCTCCCCCAACCGAAAAAAAGGTATAAATATTTGAGAACTTTATCTTTTGTGTTTATAATTTATCAGACTCAGATTGGCTATCGTTGTCGTCCTAATAGCCTAAGAGCTGGTGCACAATTCCAATAAGTTATTTTATCCTGGCTGAATTTTAAATATCGTCGCGTTATTTTCTCAACCTCGTGTCTTCAAAAAATCAATTTTCGGTACCCTATAATAATTTACTCTGTACATGTTGACTGATAACTTATAAAAACTTCAACTAATCATTTCAATTACATAGTTTATAAGTTACTTTGTACTGGAATAACTGGAGTTTGTAAAGTTATCAGCTATCATTTACAGTTGATTTATTCAATGAACCGAAAATCAATTAATTTTAGATAGAGCAACATGACGATATATCTTAAGGTACATTCTAGATAAGCCAGGTCCTGGATTATGTTTCTTTTGGTGTGTGTTTCTTTTGGTGCACAATTCCAATAAGTTATTTTATCCTGGCTGAATTTTAAATATCGTCGCGTTATTTTCTCAACCTCGTGTCTTCAAAAAATCAATTTTCGGTACCCTATAATAATTTACTCTGTACATGTTGACTGATAACTTATAAAAACTTCAACTAATCATTTCAATTACATAGTTTATAAGTTACTTTGTACTGGAATAACTGGAGTTTGTAAAGTTATCAGCTATCATTTACAGTTGATTTATTCAATGAACCGAAAATCAATTAATTTTAGACAGAGCAACATGACGATATATCTTAAGGTACATTCTAGATAAGCCAGGTCCTGGATTATGTTTCTTTTGGTGACAGAATGAAGAAAAACGTACCCTAACACTTATTTTTTACTTACCGAGTCATAAAATTACCTATATTTATAAATTTCGGATTAAGCTATTTTTATAGTATAAGTAACATACAATAATTCTGGAGCCATAGGGTAAACTCTTTATTAGTGCTTTTGATGTTACATATAACAATATTTTTGAAAAAAAAAATAAAAATGTCATTAATTCTTGAATAACAATCAAAAATAACTTTCATAAATTCTTATTTAATAAAAATATCAGACGCCTTATGTTAAAAGCACTGTTTTTACCACTGGCCCTAGAATTATTGTGTGTAACTATGAAAATTGCTTAATCTGAGTCCCAGTTTATCAGTGTACAGTTAAAACCTTATCTAAAAGATAAAGTCTCACTTAAGAGCAAATGCTGGATTTTGGTTGGAATTGCTATGGTTATTGTGTGCCAGCTAAATTTAGCTGCAACTTGATAAACCCAGCCTGAATTTAATAAATATTATAGTATATGACATTAAATTTTTAGGGTACCTCTATTTTGTACATTTTTTAAGCTTCTAGCACCCAAATGAACCGTTTCCTAAACGTGGAGATTTGGAAATAGATTAATTAGAATGTACTTTATGACATAAGTTGAACAAGTCAGCAAAAAACCCCACATATTTTCGCTATTTTACCAATTTAAATTGGACTCTTAGCATTAGGTTTTAACATGCTTTATGCTAAAAGAAAGAATAAGTAGGGCTATCCTGTCAGACGTACATAACATCTCTAACGGTGAGTGGCTGATTATATGATAATGTATATTATTTAAAGTTATGTATAAGAACCGTTATTTATTGACAGTCGACTTCGCCTATTGCAAAAATTAACAAAAATTGCTATTGACATATTTACATGCAGATGACTTATTACTAGAACTAAAAAAAGAAACAAACATACATTTTTATCATTAAAATACCGATGCCCCACTCTCCTTTGGCGAGCATAGTATGTAAAATTTAACCAGGAAAAAATAACTTATTGAAAATATTTACCAGCTCTTCGTCTATAAAGAGACGTATAACAAGATAAACTTCTAAACTCCCATTCTATAGCATTTTTTTGGGTCAACTTGCCACGTATGTTGTCTCCTTTCAGAGATATACGTATACGTGTGTCCACCCTTGTAATTTGATTACTCGGCTGATTCTGTAATATTTTTGATTTGTTCTTAATCTGATTTGCTCATGTTTTGGACTTGCATTTCTTTCTCTGTTTTTACTGTCTGTACTTCAAGCCGCACATTTTTTTCATAATTTTATGTAAATTGCTGAGCATATAATGTTGTTCCACAAAAAAAATCATGCAATTTCAATCCTAAATATTTGGATAACTACCTACTTAAATGAATTTGAATTATTCTTGAAATAACTGTTATTTTTCTTTTCAACGCTGGATATACTGTATCATACAGGGTGTATTTGAAATAGCGTAGGAAATTTTAACAGGTGATTCTACATGATAAAATATGACAAAAAGTTCCTATAAACATATGTCTAAAAATGCGTCATAAGGGAGCTACGCCCCTTTGAAATTGGCTAAAAAAATCGGTTTTTATTTAATAACTCAGGAACCCTTTGAGATATATCAACGAGGTTTTGCGCGTCAACTAATCCTACCAAGGCCCGTTTTTATGTCTTATTTTCATGTACTTATTTCAACCAGGGGTGTGCGAAACGGGGGAGGGGGGGCTTATCAGTTTTTTGTCCCAAAATTTTTTCTGTGTAACTTTTTTGCAATTTTGTTTTTGAAATATGACTCGTCAGGTCAAAATACATAAAAAAGGTACTCTTGTTATAATACTGTAGAATTAACCGTTTTCGAGAAAAATTCATTTGAAGGTGAAATTTCACGGTTCGAGGACGAAAAATTAAATACTAAAATGTTGAAAACCAAAATTTTAATGGTTAAGATTGCAAAAAAAAAAATTACACAGAAAAAAGTTTGGGACAAAAAACTGATAAGACCCCCCCGTTTCGCACACCCCTGGTTTAAATAAGTACGTGAAAATGACATACAAAGATGGGCCTTATTAGGGTTAATTCACGTGCAAAACCTCGTTAATATCTCAAAGAGTTCCTGAGTTATTAAATAAAAACAGATTTTTTTAGCCAATTTCAAAGGGGCGTAGCTCCCTTATGACGCATTTTTAGACATATGTTTATAGGAACTTTTTGTCATATTTTATCATGTAGAATCACCTGTTAATTTCCTACGCTATTTCAAATACAACCTGTATATTTTTAATTTCATTTTCATAACCCTTTCTTGACAATTTTCAGGATGATAATTTTTTTTATTTTAATTTAATAATTAACCATCGGAGAAAAAACTAGCGAGAAGACGGCAAAAGAACATAGCTGCCCCTCTAAAGTAAGCAGGTATTATAAAGCTAAAAAAGCTGATAGCTTTTTAAAAGCTAATTAAAATATTGTCAAATTACCAAAAGCTCACTATTTAGTTTAGCCTTTATAACTATAGGGTTTAAAAACCTTTTGATTTTGTAAATGTTGACAATATTTTGTCTTAAGGCTTAAGGCTTTTAGTAGGTTAGTTTGAAGTATTTAGTACAATATGTCTAGATTATCAGGCAAGAAATTTGCTACCTAACGATTGCAAATATGGTATTTAATAAGTGTCTCTAATTTTCTTAATAGGATCGACGATTAAGCATTCGAATGTTTAACATATTAAAAAAAAATACGGCTGGGATGATAGAAGTCTTGATTCCTTTTCTGTCTGAAAAATTAATAGTGACCGGCTGATTTGTTATCGTGTCTTGCCAAAACTTTTCCACTAATAAGATTAATGTCTGTCTATTATCTCGCCCTGGAAATGTTGTAAGTTTCCAGGCTTGTTTGATAAGTATTTACGTGGCCGATGATGATGTCCAGAAAAAATTAACGGCTTTTTGTTTTTGATTGGATTACGAACGTTTTTCTGATCAGCAGAAGTTTAAGTAATTCATTTCGTTGCTGGCCAATTTATTAATGGATTTTTTCGTAACCCTGCAAGCTTTGTGTAAGCTTTTAATTAAATAATATATAAGTTAATTTTTCTCACAAAATATGTTTGTGATAGAAAAATAAATTTCAACAAAGAAACCTTATTAGGTGCTTTCAATAAAGCTTAGTGAAAGTCACCAACCGTCAGCAAAACAGTAACTTACGCTGAGTCATAACATAACGCACTTTTTAATTTTAATAAATCGCACTTGAAGAAAAACGAACAGGTGGTAATATTTTTGTGGACTTCTTGCAGAAAGCCAATCTTAGTGGTAAATTCGATCGCTTACTTTGACTGCCAGCGAAACTTAGTAAACAACTGAAATTTGACAGTTGACGTTGACAGCTGAACGATTAGATCATATATACATAGATGCGCCTTGAGTCCACGTCAAACCGAAATGTTTTCATTGCTATATCCAGGTAGATTTCACCTTCCCGCTTCTGGGTACCACCCACCGCTATAGTGGTTTGTTGACAAATATGTTATACTTCACTCCTCGTAACCTCACCGCTATAGTGGTTTGTTTACAATTGGCTTTGTATATGTTCTACATAATACAAATCAACATTAATACCATATTTATGTATATATGATCTAATGCTAAACGCAGCCTTTTGCTGAGCTCCATTAAACGCGCCTATTACTTTTACCTATTACTTTGGAGTGATTCACAAATACTTACCATTACTATAATTTTTTAATTCGACTATTTGGAAGTAACTATTTTAACTCCATATATATTACGCCTTCCAATAAGTCTTAGAAGTTGTACAAGAAATATATTAATTTTATAGTTAATTGTTTTATTATAGCTGTTGCTAAATTTCAAGCGAATGGAATAACAGCATCCCTTTTGAGAACTTTTGCAATGTTAAGAGGGATAGCCGAGCAAAATACTAGAACTGTAGCCTATTGCAAAACTTTATTTAGAACTAAATTTAAATGAGGCCGGTACTGCAATCCAACCTCCTATTAGTACTCCAAAAGTTTAACCCCAGTCAAGGCTGAGTTGTCCTGGAAAAAAATCTGTCTGTTCAATACTTCTTGTTTGATATTCCAGAGCTGTGAATGTGAATGGGATATATTTTAAAAAATGACAATCCTCAACTTTAAAACATTTTTTGCGTAGTGTAGTCGCACGTAAATCTATAATCAAAATATTAAAAGATATAACCATAAATTTATCGAGTGTGAAACTTAAATATTCGATAAAAGAGTGTGCTATAACCACTTACATGCCAGTTACCCTATTTAGATAAAAGGCATCGATATGTTTACAGAATCATCTAATACACAACATATTGGTATAAATTTGTTTTTACTGCGACATTTTTATGGCCTATATCAGAAAAGTCGTTGTAAATGTACCTAAAAATTTTAAGTGTATATAAAAAACGTGCAAAAACCGTGATATTGGCAAAATATAGTACGCAATTTCAGCAATATTAAACAAATTATGCCCATCTATATTTTTGCTGTTATAAATTATGAGGTATAAAATCGAAAACAAGTAAACCTAATAAGAGGTAAGTATTTGATTTTTTAAGAGATTATAGTTTAGCGTTTTTTTAATAATGGTAAATTTCCCCACACACTAGTTTTAATAGGTTTAACACTGGAAATCGGTTGCTGTACTGCATACTGAACGTTTTTGCATATATGGAATTCCACGAAAAGTTTACCCTAGCATTTTTGTTGCCGCTACGTGATCATTACCTCAATTTAATCAAACTAAGTAGCGGCGACTAGTTACAGGAACGCTATAGTTGTATAGTAATTACGTAGATACTAGAAGCGTATATTTTTTCAACTGACTCAACAATACATTAAATGTAATAAATTAATATAATAAATTTTATTAATATACTGCAGTTGATGTCTTCTTATTATAAAATGACCAAACAAAAATTTAGGAGAAATGTTATACTGAAAATTTGTACCGTATTAAATACTAAATAACTTTGTATGGAACCCTAAGCCACTTCAGTTATTAAATACAAGTTCTTAAAGTGAAACATGACGATGTTTTGTTATTGTTAATTTGAGGAGGTGACTTTCAAAACACAGTTTTTGACAAATAAAACATTTCGAGATATCAACCAAGTATTAATTTAGGAACTATAACAGCTTTTATAGTACCAATGAACATCAGGTATTATCTATTTTAGAGAGAATAGTTAAATTACATTGGCGAATTAAATCAGTTTCACTAATTATTAAAAAAATTGCATATTAAAAAAATCAAAAACTGCGTTTTGAAAGTCAAAGCATAAAAACTGCGTTTTGATAGTCCAGCATTTAAATAAATATGAATATTATTAATCTTGTGATATTGATTTTTTAAATATTTTTTAGGTAGGTTTATATACAAATAGTATACAGGGCTGTCCATATATTATGTAAAACCTTTTTTTACTATTTTGGACCTCTCTGTGTAACGCTTTTTTCATTTAACTCAACACACAACATGACACTAGGGGAGAGGGGGTCTCCCTCCAGAGTGTTACGTAACTTATAAATAGACCCATATTGTACATTGTACATACGCTCTCAATGTATGAGCCTATTTGCTTTCCCATTTTAAATTTTTTAAAAATTTCGTAAAAGCCTTGTATTCGTGCAAAAATTTTCAAAAATTTTTTTTGCGTATTTTTGCGTTTTATGACGTTTTATTCCATTATAAATCCATTTCAAGCAAAGAAAAAAAATTGTCGATCGGTCGGTCGTTCGGTCGGTCCATCGGTCTGTCTGGGAAATCTTCTAGGCACGATAACTTAAGAACGCTTTAATGTTACCAAAAGTTCTCGCTCGGCATTGTTTTTGGTGAAAACTGGGGTGCGGCAAGGGAGGCAAAGGGGGAAAAATAAAAAAAATAGTAAAATTTGAAAATTGCTATATAGGGGTTTTTAAGGTTGCTAAAATTGAATCTAATAATATTTTTTTTAATTAGCTTAGTCCCTTAAAAACTGGGGCGTATATAAATAAGAGGGGGCGTATAGGGGTTTCGTAAACCCTAATAAGATTAAGCTGAAATTTTGCATAAATTATCCTTAGATATATTTAAGATATTTTGAAAGATATTAAGCCGATATATAAAAGGGTGTACAAATGGCAGCCATTCCTAAAATGTTTTAACAACGAGTGAGTTACGACTTTAAATGCGTTATATCTTCCAACCAATAGAATTTAAGGGAAAAAATATTAAGCAATTTTATTGCATTTTTTGTGATCTTTCATTTTCTGTGCAGTTTTTGTTTCTAGTAGGTTGCAATCAAAAGTTATAGGGCAAAAACGAGTTTTTAGGGTGTTTTAAGGGCCGTTCAAGGGTTTTCCGAAACTCGAAAATCGACTTTTTTTATTGAATTTCCCATCCCAAAATCTATAGGAATACATACTTTTTTTTGACTGAGGAATTTTGTTGCAGTTGAAACCTATAATTGACTGTAGTATAATTAAAAACTGCGTTTTGAAAGTCAAGCTTTGGTTCAAAAACTGCGTTTTGTTTTTCCACGTAGTTTTCTAACTAAATTTTGAATATGAACTAACAAATTTTTTAATTTTTTTTTTTGGATCAATAGATCGAATATGCATTAACAATGTAAACACCATCATTATCTCAATTTTTCAAAAAATGTCAAAAACTGCGTTTTGAAAGTCACCTCCTCATTTATGCGATTATCAAAACAGTTTGCAGGCCTATAATAGATTTTTTATTTTTTTACTCTGACTATACATTTGTATTGATAAATTGACTGTATTGTATTTTTTTGTATTATATACATAAGTATATCAAAATTCTTCTTCTTGAATTCTATTCCCACTAATAAATCATATTCTTTTTCACGTGACATTTATCCTTTCTACGTCTTTATGTAAATAATAATCAAAATCCTAGACATGAAAATATATATCACACCTTTTTAGCTACTTCACAATATTATAGTGCAGTGTACGCTGTCCCGACTCGGGACTTTCATGGTACAAAAAAAAACACTGTATTTAAATTTTCCAATATTGTACTAAAAGTGTTAATTATTATTGCATGTAAAATTAATTTATACATAAATTAACGTAAAGTTAAAAAAAAACATACATTTTACCGTAAAACTTTACGTTACTAATGGTTTAACAAAAAGTATGCATGTCTATGTTTTTTTACCATAAAATTTAATAAAAAAAGTATTATTAAATAATAGTGTAAAATATATAGATACAATGTAATAATATATGTGTAAAATTATTATAATGGAATATATATGTACTATGCTCACCAAAACTAAGTAGGATAGTTTTTTTTAACGATTCGCTCACCGCATAAATGAGAAGAGTCGAACACATGCGCACTGGTTTGCTTCTTTTGGTTTTGATGGATGTCAAAAGTGGCTTCCGTTTAGGCAGTTGTAGTTTTATGAAAT
The DNA here is from genome assembly GCA_958510825.1 of Brachypterus glaber. Classification (NCBI taxonomy): domain Eukaryota; kingdom Metazoa; phylum Arthropoda; class Insecta; order Coleoptera; family Kateretidae; genus Brachypterus; species Brachypterus glaber. The sequence goes on along the minus strand of OY294047.1, from coordinate 13,549,103 downwards.
AATTTTAATTTATTTAATTTTTTGGTTTGGACTTTTAATTTAATTTTATGAAATAATTTGAGTGGGGTTACGGTGCGCATCAGGTCCACAAAAATGAACTACATTTTTGCACTGATTTCTGGTTTTATTATTAAAACTTACTGTCTTGAATATAATTAGGTGCGGAAAATCCAGTTATTTTGTTTACATTAACAATGGTTTGGTTTGGTAGTTTGCTGGTTTGGTAGTTTGCTGGTTTGTTGTTTTTTTTTAATGGAAGGCGTTGGTTTACGTTAATAATGGTTTGGTTTGGTAGTTTGCTGGTTTGATGTTTTTTTTTTTTTAAAGGGAGGCATTTTTCAGATACGATATTTCAGAATTTTAGGAATCAAATAGGATTATATTTAGGCTAAATAATTTAGCTTTAGCTAATTAAAAAATAAATGCTCGCCTGGTGTAACAATATGCATAAGAAATTCATTGTTTTAATCAAATATTGAGAATCTCTAGAGAATATAGTAGAGGGGGTAAAAGCATTTCTTCGGCCGTACAACTTTCGGTCGTATGATCCAGACTGGAATTTTGTACTTTTAAAAAATTAATTTAATTTTTTACGAAAATACTATTAAAAGCGGGTACTTTTAGCCAATTAAAAAAAACTGTTAGCTCGCAAAGAAAAAAGTAGATATTTTTGTAAAATTCTGCAAAAGAATGTTACATAACCTTAAAATATTTTTTGGCATACGTAAAAACAAAAATAAGAAAATCAGTGCGCATGCATTCTCATTACTGCGGTGAGTGAATCGTCTTTTTTGAATGGTGTAAATAAACGATTATTTCTTCTTCTACTTCTTGTAATAAATCAGCTGCATACAGTGGAGTCAATAGCAATTGATATTAGTTTTTGCATCAGGCAACGTCGATGACTAACAAGTGAGGGCATTGATATAAAACATCAAATAATATACCTTATAATATAATGAACACCTTGCCGTAAAAAATTCAGGACCAATAATACAGCATGTTTAGATTTATCATCTAGTTGCATTACACAATGCAACACACTTTTTGCTCTGGGAAACGGTAAGTTGGACCTTATAGAGTTTGTGCTCCCGAATCCGAATCTGCTTTTAGAATTTTTCCATCACGTCACAATTTTGTGCAAAAGTCGTTTATAAACCAAATAAGCGCTAAATTCGTCATTTTGGAAAGTCTCTATTTTTGTTATCCTAATAGATTTCTATATAACCATCATATCGAATTATAGTATTAACCTTAAACCTTGCGTATATTAAATAAAAAATATGAAAACTTTTAAAATAACAAACTAAAAAACTAGTTAGGTTAAGTCCCTTATTTTATCCAAAACCATTGAACTCAACTTTTGTACATGACTGTTCACGTCACTAAGACATCAAAATTGATATAAAAATTTGCGAAATTTATTATTTTTAATTAAAATTAGTTTAAATAGTTATTTGCATAAACGAAATGTGTTTTTTAGCGTAGATTTTCATAAGGAATTGAAATATTTACTCAGATTTTTTCCATCACGTGCAGATTTTTAGCAAACCGTGAGTGATTTAAAGTTTCCTGCTTTTGCACCATTTTCCGTTTCGGTAGTTTTTTAAGCAACACATTTAAGCGCTACATTAATATATTCATTTTGATTAATGCAGTTTTTTTGCGGAATTTAAATATGCAATTAGGTTTTTTCTAACACGTCACAATTTTGCGCAAAAAGCACATAAGTTTCAAAGTTTCGTAGAAAAGCCGTCTGTTGAATTCAAATAACCATTTAAACTAATTTTAATTAAAAATAATAAATTTTGCAAATTTTCATATCAATTTTGATGTCTTAGTGACGTGAACAGTCATGTACAAAAGTTGAGTCCATTGATTTTGGATAAAATAAGGGGCTTAAAAAAACTGATCTTTTGTCTATATTTTAAAAGTTTTCATATTTTTTATTTTATGTAAGCATAGTTTAAGGTTGAAGCTATAAATTGATTTGATGGTTATGTAAAAATCTGCCAGTATAACAAAAATAGAGCCTTTCCAAAATGACGAATTTAGCGCATATTTGGTTTATAAACGACTTTTGCGCAAAATTGTGACGTGATGGAAAAATTCTGAAAGCAAATTCGGACTCAGGAGAAAAAACTCTATAAGGTCCAACTTTCCGTTTCCCAGAGCAAAAAGTTGAGGCTATTTTGTAGAGTTGTTATATTTACATCGGCACTTAGTGCTACTTCCGATGTATTGAAATCTTCGCCGAAAAGTCAAACCACGTTTTTTCACATTTCTCGACGTTTTAGACCATTCTGAGTCGAAATCAGTAAAAAAAATGTTTGCGTCATTATGTCTGTGTCTGTCTGGGTGTAAACTCTCTAACTCCATTTCTACATGAGATATCGACTTGCGGTTTTTTGCATATTGTTTCTTATCGTATTCCGAAGAGCTGATTAGATTTTGGGGGTAAGGGGGTAAAAATAGGGTAAAACTCATATTTTTAACGTTTTTTGTTTATAATTAAGGCAATTATTATTGTATTTGATTAATTTAGCACTTATATAAAAGATAATTTTAAACTGGTCAAAAATTTTTATAAAAAAATGTTTTCACAGATATTGGCGTTTAAAGCAGTAAAAGGTTTTTTTAGCATATCTCACATATTTATAACCCGATTTCAAAAAATTATATTTTAAATAAAAGCTCTTTTTAAGCCCTATAAAAAATGTTATATACAGTTTTTTGCTAGAATATAATGTTTTAAAGATACATAAATTAAAATCAAACAAAACACCTAGTTTGAAATTTGCAAACTAGATGGCTCTAGTGTACAATAGTGCCGATGTTTTGACAGGGTGCTTGCAACGTTTCATCTAGTTTACATTAAATTTAAATCCCGATTCGGAACACCATACACAGCAACTCCAAAAATCTATTTAAATATAAAACCCTAAAATCCTATTCATACTAGGCGTAATCTTCTTAAATATCACTATATGATATAATATTATAATGTGAAATATTCAATCTACACAATGTATAATAAATTGCTAGGTACTTAAAATTATAAACCTTAAGAAAAGTAACGCGTTAACATATTTATTTTAAATTAAATATACTTAATGTAACACTAAAAAATGTGGTAATCCTCAACATAATTTTATTCTATTTCTTTTTTTTTACTTATAAATATTTGGAGGTTTAGATTTTGGATTTTTGGTATTATATTCTGATATATTTGATGCGTTTTTATAGTAAAGTTTAAGCAGTATACTGCTCAAATTTTGTCGATTTAGTGTTGATTTTTTAAAATTGGTAGTGGAAATAAAATTGCACAGTAAATGTCGGTTTTGTTTTGTTTAAGAAGACTTTGAGCTTATATTTTATGATGAAAACGTTGCAAAAAAAATTGGCGTTTTATTCAACCTCGCAAATTAATTTGTCAAATTAAATGTGAAGTTATGGTTTTTCACGCAGTATCGTTTTTACAATCAACTCGGTTTTAAAACAAAAATTCTATAACATTCAAAAAACAGTTTAAATATTGGAATATATGGATCATATCACTATTTAGTTTAACTATTTATTTGCACCAATGATGGTTTAACTTTAAACTTGGATTAAAATGACGGCCAACCAATCAGAACTCAGTATTTTTAACTTAAACTCGGTTTAGCTGAGAGAATCCTAGACCAAAAGTTGGTGCAAGTTGCCCTTAATGTTACTAATGCTAACTATTTAGTAATTCAGTGTCTATAGAACTACTTCAGAGTCTGTTATAAGTCTTCTACCAAGGCGATCTCCATACCTTGTGTAAAACTGCCTTGCTTATACAATAGTAATGTAAATCAGGACATAAGGTTACTTAAAAGTAATCTTATGTCATGAGTTTTTTTTATTTTTTGAAGAAAAACGAATTTATAATTTATTACCGCACTCTAAATTTGTCCGTCGATCTTTCAGTAGTATTAACTGTAATAATTAAAGCAATTTCACTATGTCAGAACGTGAATTTACAATATTTATTAAATTTGCCTCAATAGGACTCGGTTTAGTAAAATCTCAGCTCTTTTCTTGTCGGTACAATAATTTTGCATTAAAATTCATGCATGTGGTCCAAAAACCAGGCACTTTTACAATATTGGTTGAAAATTACCATACTTATAGCTTATACTTATAGCTTATAGCATATTTTACAAAATATAGCAGTAAAATTATCATAAAAATTCACATTTTTACAGTAAATTTACAGTACTGATTTAAATTTACTACTTTCTTTATCTTATCTTTCTTTACAGTGCGTAATAGTTATCCATTTGAGCCCCAGTGGGCCATAGGTATATGTTCCATCCTGTTTCAAGTTATCACTTGTACACTGCATGTCCCATTTTTCGTTGTAAAATTATTTAAGGGTTGTTTTAGTTACTTGGAGCGTATTTCTACCAAATTTTAGTGGAAAAGCTACTTTTGTATTTTTTGTCCTAATAAAAATTTCATTTTAAAATAACAATTGTACCCAGTGGGACATACATAATCCAACGTAGATGCCTACTGGGTCATATATATTCCACTTTTTTTCTGTGTAAAATATTTGTTTCATACAATAAAAAAAAAAAAAGGTAATCGCCAATGACCAGCAAGAACTCAAAAAAAGTTGATATAAAAAAAATTAAAATTGGTCTCAAACAGTTAAGTACGATACACTGAGATAAATTTTTACATCCACGTGCATACGTAATTTACTTGCAGCTGCTGCTGATGTGAATTGACACTCGAAATATAAATGCGGTGTGTATTATATTTTTATATCCAGTGTGTAAAGTTTACACCAACGCGTAAATATACTTTTTACCTAAAACCCTTCAATTTATTAAAAAAAAATAGAATAACCATTTCGTTATTTTTCTATTTATGAATAGTGTTTTATGGAAAAACTACGCAACAGAAAAATGAAACGTATATTCGTAATCAGCGCTACAAAAAGTACCAATATAAAATAGAAACAGAAAACATACACAAGTCTTAACAACTCAAAATTTGCAGGCCAGTGTTACCGCCTAAATAAGTAAAATAATATAAAATGTATGTTTTAAGGATATTGTATTAATCACACTTTTTAAATATTTACTTTTAATCAACACTTACCAATTATTTCTTTGAAAAATCTAGCACACACAAAATTATACGTACGCTCTTACAAACGTAAACAATTATAATAGTCGACAGCCACCAGACTCGATGAAGCAGGAATTCTGGCTTCTCGAGTCACGTGACTAGCTTAACGCCCGCGATTGGCTGGCTTGTACATCAGAAGTGTGATTTTAACACTTCGGGTGTATTGTTGCTAAAGGTATGTTTATAAAAATACACTTTCTTGAGCTCCGAGTGTATTGTTGCCGAAGGTATGGATGTAAAAATACACACTAGGTCAATATCACCTCACATGTGTAGTGTCACATCAATGTTGATTTACATTTATATAAAGGTATATTTATATTTACACATTTATAGGGTGTAGTTTTTTACACATTTTTAATGTAATTTCTTTCAGTGTAGAAGTAGAACTATTATAAATACAAGTGATTATGCAATGCTTAATGATTAATAAGCATTAAGCGTTTAATTTAAAGGTTCTGCTGGTTTTTGTTGTTGAAGTATATATTCTGCTAATTATAGTCTGGTGGCGACAGGTGACACGTCATTGTCGTGTTTTGGTGCTGTAGAATTTAGGGGTTATAGACAAAAAAAAACACATTTATCTGCACGCAAACAACTTTAAGATAATGGGAAAGTAAATTGACTTTGTTTACCGTAAATGAAGAATGGATTAGTGATCAAACATATCTTTTGGGGGAGAAATATCCTAATTTTAATTCATTACTTTTGACACGGTATCTTTAAATAGTAAGATCGATTTATTGTTTTATTTCGACGTATAATAAAATTAAAAGTTTATAATCCTTAGCAGATACGCAAGTATTTCGACTTTTATATAAGTGGTCACAAAAATATCGACTGCATGGTATATTACGCACCGAGTACGTGAACCTAGTTTTCACTGCACGGAAAAAAAGCACTCGATGTGAACTGAAATGGTTTGCGTCGAGGTGCGTATACTATTTTTCCTACGACCTAACACCTAAACGTCCAAAATATGCAAAAATTATCTTAAAATTGTCAATTTGAGTTTACAAACCAAACGTCAAGTTTAATTTAATGGGAGGATTGGTGGTGGTCTACCGCGTCAGTACATGACAAGTCTACTACAACTAGCGTGAGTTCGATTCTCACTGGCGCCGATTTGCCTTTTTCAGTTAATTAATAATTTAAATTTGGCGAATGCATAAGTGAAACGGACACTCCCTATTAAAACTGTTTCGAAAGTCAGTATAAGCCGGTGGTTCCCTCTACTACTAGCCCACACAAATCCTGGACTTAGGGGATGCTTAATTAAGTAGACTACACGGTAAAAATAAATTACATTAAAATACATAGTCCGTAAATGTTAATATGTTGCCATAGACCGGAATGGTAAAAATTACATAGTCCGTAATGGTAATGTTTTGCATAGACCGGAACGGTAAAAATTACATAGTCCAGAATGGTAATATATTGCATAGACCGGAGCGCTAAAAATTACATAGTCCAGAATGGTTTGGACTTTTTAACATAGAGACTTGAAATTTGAAAAAAAATATTTACTACTTAGAAAATGTTTGTTCCAAATTACAAGTTTCTGTGTCAAAGCTTTTTTAAAATATCGTAGCGTAAAGTTCATTTGGTTTAATAGACCAAACTATTTGCATAAATTGGTTGAGTTGTGGGATATAGGCCAAAAAGAAAACAACGCCAAAAACTTTGTTAACTAAACCGACAGTTTCGTTTATTCTTTGTAAACATCCTCAGGTAAAATCAGTTACCGTAGTGGGTGGCGTTTTTTAAATGTTTGTTTATATTTTTCTTTCTGTTCTTATCTGGTCTATATTTGACTATATGTTACCATTAAAAAAGTCTATGACTAAAATGCCTTTTACGCTTTAAGTAAGTACATCTATTAATTTTATTTGGGTTTCGTGTATATATGTATTTATATATGTGAGATGTGTACTATTTACATTTATTTTTAAGTGTACTTATTACGTAATTTTCCTATTTTAGTCAACCCTGAGGATGTTTACAAAGAATAAACGAAACTGTCGGTTTAGTTAACAAAGTTTTTGGCGTTGTTTTCTTTTTGGCCTATATCCCACAACTCAACCAATTTATAAAAATTTGAGGTCGTTACCAGTTTTTAATCAAACTATTTGCACCCTTAATACGAGTATAAACTGCTTACATCTTTCTTTAAAGATCTGTTGGTTGATAAAGATCGTAATGTATAATGAATGTAAATTTTAGGCCACAAATATAGCATTTAAATATCGTACATAAATAATATTTACCTTTTTTGCACTTTTAACACTTTAACCTAGCAGCATGCGTCGCTATCTCTTTAACAATAACAATATTAAACGGTCCGTCTCATGATGCGACGTTGTCTTGGTTATTGTCCAAAGCACACGCGCTTCTTAAAATAACATAGCCCGACATTGTAAAATCCTGTAAATATATGTAAATCAATGTAAATATGTTTTTTTACATTCTTTTACATTCTTTTACATTCTTTTGCATTCTTTTACATTCTTTTACATTCTTTTATATTCTTTTACATTCTTTTACATTCTTTTACATTCTTTTACATTCTTTTACATTCTTTTACATTCTTTTACATTATTTTACATCCTTTTACATAAATTCATGAAATATGCATAGTCCAGAATAGTAAATTTACTATTCCGTACTATGTAAATTCATGTATTTTTACATTATTTTACATACAGTGTAGTACGAGGTTAAACAAACAAACTTATTTTCTGACAGCATATATGTAAAATCAGCTGATTGTCATTTCCCAACCGTTGTCATAGGCAACGGGTGGGAAATAGGCACTAGCTACTAACTAGGTCGTAGGAAAAACATATTTTACGAGTGGTAAAACAATCGAGTGTTAATTTTTACACTCGTGTGAATGATATTAATACTCGTAATTCACACCCATAGCTGCTGGGGTTCCATAAAATAATGGGTGTAAATGTTGCACTCTGAATGGAAAATTTTACACTAAAACTTGTTAAAAAGATTTGGATTTATAGTGAGTTTACCACTTCTTTTAACCACCTACCTTGGAAATTATATTCACATTCTTGTAAGTTTAATAAATACGTACCAGTTTAAGTGTAAAGCGAGTGTAAAATTTTAGTGTATAGTACTAGTACCTGTATTATCTCGATTTACGCCATAAGGAGGATAGAGGTATCTGCAGTTAACTTCTTTTTATAAGTTTCATTGTAAAAGTAATAACTTTTAGGTTAATTTGGAAGCATTTAACTCGGCCATATATGGGAATACTATTTAAGAATTTTATTTATTTACCTGTTACTTAGGACATTTAATTTTTAGGTTTAGATTTAGGAAGTCAATATAAACTAACACAAATTATTTATATTAATTTTTAAAAATCAGTCTGTTTAAGTTCAACCCATAAGAGGGTTTTTTTATTGCGGTTAAACATAAACATTTCGTTTAGTAATTCTGAACTGATATATCTAGATGTCTTAAAAATGTTTACGACTACAGTTCCTTACCCATTAAAGATTCATCTAGAAAATATAGGCACTCTATGCCTAATATTAATACTTTACACTGCAAACATTTTTAATTTTTTTATGATTTTATGTAGGCAGACTTGTTTGTTGCAGGTTAAAATGGTCAGAGAAACGAGAGCTTATTTACACTAATTGGAGGAAAAACTCATGTTTTGAAAACGGGTGAGAATTTCTAAAAAAGGGAACAAATAGTAGGTCAATTTACTCTCTTTATTTTTAAGAGTGAGCTGAGAGCGGAAAGAAAGGTAAGTGAGCTTAAAATGGAATACGCTAACAGATAATAAAGGATGTTTGAGTAATTTTTTGGAGAAATTAAAGAACTGGCTAGGAATATTGTGGAATGGAGAGCTATCTGAAAACAGCATTGAGAGAGATACTGATGAATATGATGAATTGACTTACAATGTTTTAGCTCATTACAGTCAAGATAGTTTAATCGAAATTGATACTAAAATTACTGCTGTCCTGATTCCCGAGATAGATGTCATAACAGCAATTTTATCACATTTAAAAAATGTATAAACGTTTATAAACGTTTCAGTAAGCCTTGGCTTATATTTTCATAGCGTACTAGATGTCTTGGAAATTTTTACGACTATACTCTTAGCCATTAAAAGGTTCATCTTGGAAAATCAACTCCTTGGGAAATACAGCAAATCTACGTGCCTTACATAATATGAGGCATTTAGAAGCCAAGGAGTTCAATCAATATTATAAGTTTTAATTATATCCACCCCTAAAATTAAGATAAATTGTCATTCTATAAAAACGAAACTTTGACGATTTATATAATTTTACATTGGCTATATAATGGCGGATTTATTTTTGTTGTTTCACTTCCGGTTTTGCCGAAAATGATCTCAACTTTTGATTGTCAAACAGAACACCCTGTATATTTTTACATATTTTGATTCAGAATTAAATTGAGTAAATGAGTACTCTTTATATCAATTTTTGACAAAACATGTAATTTTTTAAAAATGTGTATAATTTAAAATTTAATAAAGTAGTATTTTTAAAATTCCTAATGTTTATATTTGCTAAGCTACGTAAGTTTCAGGAATATCGAAACAAAAACAGAAAACTTTGTGTAAAAACAAATGGCACAACATCAAATGAATATAATTTAGATCTTGGCGTTGTACAAGGCAGTATATTAGGTCGTCTTCTTTTTTTTATGTTTGCAAATGATCTGACAAAGTACATATCTGTAGGAAAACTGTTAATGTTTGCCGACGATGCCGCTGTTAGTGTCTCCCATAAAAATCCAGAGACTTTGGCGGGTCTTTTGCAGACCGTAATAAACGATTTTTCAAATTGGTGTGCGGAAAACGGCCTAATAATAAACACCGAAAAAACATTAACGATCAATTTCTTCAATAGCAGACTAGAATAGAATAGAATAGAATAGAATAAAAAGTATTTATTGCATAAAAAAGAAAATTACAAATATAAATTTTTAGTATTACATTTAGTCTTTTTTAAAGCAAAAGGGTCACATTGGCAAGCGATCTTCCATGTGCCCTGAAAGTACTTAAAAACTAATTACCAATTATTAATTAATTAATTAACATAATTTTTTCCTGAAAAAAAAAAATAACATAAAATTACAAAAATGACAAAAAATGAAAACAAATGATGTATTGCTTCCGAATCGAACCCATGTGAAAAACCCACCCCAAACAAAACAACCATACTAAAAATTAACTACGGATATTTGTACTTAGACAAATTTTGTTAAAACATTCACTTTTCCATTGACCCCCTTATTTAACTTCTTTAGTTACAAAAGTTAGAGTGTCCCTAGTGAATGTAGTGAATTTTTAGAAGAATACAGAATGGTTAGAAGTGAAAACAGCAGGATTTGTGACAATGTGAGTAAAATATCTGCGAAAGGTAATCTTGGTCTAGGATACATTTGTATTCGTTGGGTTTTATGTGCCCTTATATTTATATACTGTCTCTGATTTACGTTTTTGCTTTTCCTGCCTTATGCTATAGCAGTTTGGCGCAATTATTGCTATTAATGTTGAGTTATTCTTGCAACAAATCACAGAATTGGGTCACGAGAAAAGGATACAAGAAAATGCGTATTATTAAGGTTATTTTTTTAATGCATGGTTCCAGTTAGACTAAAATAGTATTACCTCTGTGGTCTAAGGCGAAGCGCGTTTGCTTTGTAATTCAGAGGTCGCGGATTCGAATCCCGCCTTGGGCATAGAAGTGTAGTGGTGTTTTTAAAAATTACTTAATTACTACTTGATTGACTACATATAAATAGGCTATAACCGACATGGTTTAATGCCGGGGTGTACCTACCGAAGGGTAGGTACAACCTTTAAAAAAAAATATAACTAGTTTATTATTAAAAACTACTATTTCCCCTAGAAAAGTCGTACATAAATAATGTTTTTTAATGTATCTCGGCGGTTTCACGACAAGTCGAGAACGCTTTGAGCTAAACACTTAAAAGTTAAAAAAAAAATGATTTTTATTTTTTTTAAATTTTATGAAAAAAATGTTGCTTAAGTGACATCATGATACGCGTTTACTGGATTCAAAGCTATTTTTACCCGACTACAGCAACGCGAAAGAAGGGTTATGATTTTAACGTATTGTTCAGCCTAAACTAGTAGGCAGATTTTAACAATCTAGGCTTCATAGATAGACATACCGTGCGGTCCAAATGTCACCCCCCCCCCCGCCCTTAACTTTTGAACGACTTCAAATTTGGAGCCTTAAATGAGACAATCCAAACTATTTTCGCATATATTTAATATTTTTAGCTCTTAAAAACTGAAAGAGTATAACACATTAATTTAAAGTTTATAAAATTCTCTATTTAGCCATATGCTTTTTTGCTGTTTAGTTTTTAAAACATATTTGGGGGTTTAAAATAGGGATGAAAATGGATATTTTCGCTAAATTTCTTTAAAAAAATCAAAGAATTTTTGAAACATTAATTATTTTATGTTGCAAAAACGTAAATTATACTTTTAAATTACTAATTTTAATTAATATAAACAAAAATTTACAAAAAAACTTACAAAATCGCATTTTTTTAGCAAAAAGATTGAAAAATTAAAACTTAAAAAAAATAATAATATAAAATAAAAAATGCACAGTTAAATACATAATTTTATAAGCTTTAAAATGGCGTATTCTACGACACCCCTTTCTATTCAAAAAACTTTCCCCCCATGCCCCCCTGGCCACATTTTAAAAGCTAAAAATATAAACTATAATCGAAAAGATACCCTGTCTTATTTAAGTGTTCTATATTTAAAGTCAATATCTCAACTGGTTAAAAAGTTAAGAGGAGGTGACTTTGGACCACACGGTATAAAATTCCATGTTCGGCAATATTAATAGTTATTATCAGAAATTTAACGAAAAATCAAAGAAATCTCTTGATTTTATTATAATATACTATATTATGGTCCATATTAAATTTAAAAATGGCATTTGGTTCGGCCACGTTTCGGGTTTTTCATATAAAATTACAAGTTTTGAAAATATTGATCTTTATCATTAGGAATTTAATAGAAAGTCAGAGAAATCTATAGATTTTTATTTTCAAGTCGGTATCATATGGTTCGTATGAGTTTAAAAAATAGTTTTTGATTCAACAACGTTTTAGGTTTTATATGCAGCACGTGTATTTTTTAGTAGTCGGTTTTTTGACACCTCGGCTTGATTAATAAAAAATTAAATTAGTTTCAAATAATCAAAGTAAATTACACTCGAAGCTAATAAAATGATACTACTTTAATGACATGTCATGACATAGTATAATTATTTATTTTGCGTAGAAGATTTTCTAAAAATAAGAAGCAGCAATATATCACAATTAGCAGTTTAAAGCTGACAAAGTTGTAGTCAAAATAGCGTGAAGAGTTCCCCTGATTTATTATGCGTATACTAAGTAAAATTGAGATCATAATTGCTATAATTAGTAACGCCAAATTCTTAAAATTTATTAAAAAGATATTTTAAAACTGGAGTGATGGATCTATAACATTTAGACCTGGAAAATATACATATCGCCTTGTCTATTTCAAAACATCGTTCTTCAAAAAAATCGAATTTTGGTTTTTTGTACTAATCAATTCTGTACAAGATCATTGAGTCAACATTAAGTCATCATTGGTTACTGATAACTTCATCTACAGTCTGTGTCAGAAGGAAGTGTATGACTTTTTTTCGAAAGACCACGAGAAATCTCTGTCTCTCTTTCGCGGTACGATTGTACCGTCAGATGGCTACGGCGCAAACAGATTCATTTCAGTACCCCTCGAAAGTTCAAAGTGAAAGCGTCCATTTCAAAATAAGTGCCAAGTACGCGAAGCGTTTCGAGGCTGTTTTCCTCTGCAAACATCCTAAAGGACCTAAGTTATCTTTTTTATCGGCTGCCAAAGCAATTAAAAAGTCAAAAAGTTTCGTTGCAAAGTGGATCAAGCGATTTGAGTTGATGACTACGACGAACGGGGCTCAAGGCGAGCAACCACAGAAAAGCAAGACAAAGCGATACTCAATCTATTCAAGAGAACTCCAACTCTGAGATTGCGTCAGGCCCGCGTTCACCTGGCTAAGAGGGGAATAGATGTGAGCACAAACACAATTCAAAGGCGTTTACTAGAAGCAAACGTGAAATACCGTCCCACGACCTTGAAACCGCTGCTTTCTCAAAGACAGGTCGAAAATCGCAAGGCCTGGGCTCAGGAAAATAAAGATCGTGATTGGACCAAAGTTGTTTTTTCTGATGAAGCGACTTTTTGGGCGCGGGTTCTCCTGAAGCGTGCTTGGTCCAACAACGATACAAGTTTCATCCAGCGTACCGTCAAACACCCGGTGAAGATCAATGTTTGGGGGTGCTTCTCTCAGCGTATTATGAAGACCCAACTTGCTGGAAAACCAGTGTACGATTTAAAGCAACTGGCACGACCTAGTTCTTGTACTGTACCTATAAAAACGCTAAAATCATAAACTTTATAAAAAGCTTTTTGTAAAGTAAAACTTTGACACAGTAGGCACATTCGGTAACTTGAAATGGTTAAAGTTTGAGTAAGATGATAATTAAGTTCAGGAACAGATTGCAAAGAATTTCTTTTTAAAAGAATAACATCGAAGATATAAGAAATGCTAATTTACATATATGCAGCAATTTCATAAAATACAATGGTTTAACAAAAAGTTAAAATAGTTTGTTTTAGAAGGCTATACTTAAAAGTATATTTAGTTTTTAAGAGAAAGGTTTAATTTTATATGTATGTACATAAAGTAAAATAAAATACACCATTTTGATTTTCTTTTTTAACGAAGATGACTTAACATGACTTGAGATCTTGGTTTTAACGCATTATTATACTATTCACAGATCGTAATGCTAGAGTAGTATTATACGGTAGGTTCGAATTTCCCACAATCTCCAAAAAAAGTCCTAGGCAAAAAATTATTGGTTATAAATGTGTCTGTCCGTCTATCCGTCTGTCCGTTACTATAGTGACCAACATGTTCGTGAAGCAAGTGAGGAAGAATAATCCGATCTACTCAGCGGGAGGCCGTGGCTCCCACTAGATTTTCAGACAATATATTATTTTGCTTTGTTTTTAACAATTCTAAAGTGTTTGATTCTTCAGATTTCTAACAAAAATAGCATGCGGCGCTAAAAATGTTTACAAAACTCAAATCCAGAAATTGGATTTAAAATATTTTATAAATAATTAAAATTTGCTTTGCAAACTAATTTATAAAAGTTTTTGCCTGCGGAACCATAATATGGTTACCAAGCCGAGTTCGAGTACGGGCCATAAATTTTATAAAATTTATAAAATAATTTGTTTTTTAAAGTCTAAGATATTTAGAAAATGCGTGTCATTACAAATTCTAAAAACTAAAAAATTTCGCCTGTTTAACAATAATAACTATTCAATAATTTGCATACCAGTATCTGAAAAATGCCAGACCTAAATATTCCTAAAAACTTTATAAATAATTTTATTTTTAAACTGTTGTTGTTAGCAAAATACGTAAACTTAGAAATTAAAAAAAAAATTGCCTGCGGCGCTTAACTTGATTTTCAATAGTCTGATAACACAATATTTATTAATAAATTTTATTAAATATGTACCGTAATTAATACGTTCACTGCCAACGGCTAGTTTTGACAGCGGAGCAATGGGTATGGGCAAGGGAAAAATAGAAAGAATTGATTAATGTTGTTAGGGGCGCCAGTTACTTTAGCTTTTACTCCTTAAGGTAAGTAACAACCTAGTGTAAATACTTAAGCTTTTCAGTTTGAGAAAATATAACCCTTAAATAAAATAAGATAATTCATTTGAGAAATTTATTATAAATAAACTTAATGAAAGCACATCAAGTAATGTATTAATATATATAAAAAATATGTGTAATTATATTAAGATATAATTAAAGAAATCTTAATAAAAATTATTAAATTCAGAAATCATTCGACTTAAATGTATAAAGAAAACATGAAGTTCAGCAAGCACCAAGAAATGTATGTAAACAGCAATCATTTCTTGCAGTGTATAAAAGTCATGCTTAAATTAGAAATCATTTAATCAAAAGTATGATATTTAATAATTAATAAATGAGATTAAATGTTTTAAAAAAATAAGTACCTAAAAATGAACAAAAGCCAGAAGGGCATATAGTATTAAACAATACTATATCAGATCTGATAGAGTTTACAGTTATAAGAATATTGAAATAAAAGAATTTAAAAATATGAAATATTGCTTTCAAAAGTTTTCAGAAAGAGTACTTAGCTGGTTTCTGCAAAATCCATGAGGTATGAATTCCATCGTCTCCATCTGTGCAAGTCTCCCCTATGCTGATGAATTCATTTCTTGAATGAAAGAAAAAAAAATATAGGCTGTCCCATCTACTTTGGAAAAATCATCTTCCAGGATAAAATGTATTATTAAAAATGTTGTCCGGGATAAAATATACTTTTGAAAATTATGTCCAATATAAAATTGTCTGCTAGACGGTCATATAGAATTTATCTATGCCGAAAATTACAGAACCATGTTCCAACAGAACATCACTCCATGCGGAGAACTTGTATATCAAATATACCAAAATAAACTTCAACTTAAATTAATATAATTCCATATTAATGGTATAGAAATGGTGAGTAATGGTGGTTAATGGTGCTTAATGGTGCTTAATGGTGCTTAATGGTGCTTAATGGTGCTTAATGGTGCTTAATGGTGCTTAATGGTGCTAAAACAATAATTATATCTTAGAAATATTCTAAGAAACAGAAAAACTTAACTTACATGTCATACTAAGTCTTCGATGTCCATCGAAACGTTATAAATGCGTAATTGTAGAAAATAACAGTTACAATATCTTCCGCATTGTTTAAATATTCATTTTCACTAACTTTAAATAAAAATACATGAAGGATTACTTCGATGATTACAGAAAATAAACACTCGTCAGTATGACACCACCATTTTGTATCAAAGTTGCTTCAAGAAGAACGAAAATCGACCTTCTT
Source organism: Brachypterus glaber (assembly GCA_958510825.1). Taxonomy (NCBI): domain Eukaryota; kingdom Metazoa; phylum Arthropoda; class Insecta; order Coleoptera; family Kateretidae; genus Brachypterus; species Brachypterus glaber. Next base: position 13,532,876 of record OY294047.1, on the reverse strand, counting down.
AACCGGTATGAACCCTTCAGGTAAATAAAATACTATTTCTGAACTATTAGCGACATCTATGCAAGTCATTATCAACTACAGTTTTACCGTATAGGATTCCTAATAAAGGTAGCGGAAACTACACCAAAAATAATAACTAATTAAAAGAAAATTTCCTAATAAATCCGTATTAGTGATATCTAACCTCAAAATATTACTCTAAGAAACAAATATAAACAATACTTATTGTTTATCAGCAAAACTAATAAAAATACGAACAGAATACTAAGTGTCCTGTGAACTAAGTATAAACAAAATACTGAATCTAAGTGAGCAGTTCCAGCAAACTATTTTCAACAAATTCTAGATTATCCCGAAGGAATAAGCATACACAACTTTCCAGGAGAGACAAGCTACAGATGAAAGCCAGTGAAATCCAACCCTCAATAGACTCTGAAACATATAAAAACCAGGTAAGTCCATAGACAAATGTATTATAAAGAAATAAGTCATATGATTCTTTATTATTAAAAATCATATTCTAATTATGTTTTCTTTATGTTATTTTCAGGTAGAACTATGGAATAGAGACTTATATGGTTAGAATTCAGTTTCTGCTACAAAATAGTCCCAGATACAAAATAGTTCTGTACGTACGTAACTATTTATATACAAAATAAACATAAATTATAACGTAAGTAAACGAATAGTTTAATTAACCCTTGCTATATTACAAAGTGACGATTTATATCGTTACAAATAATTGCATATGAAATTTTTAAAATTACGATACCTTAAGATTTCTAAAAATTTGGCACTCCTACAAAAAAAATTTGGCGCCAAAAAATTACCTTCATGAAAAAAGCTTTGTCACTGACGGTTTCTACCAAACTTGGCGCCCCTACAAAAAAGAATTGGCGCCTCGCCTCAAAAATTACCCTCAAGAAAAAAGCATTGTCCCTGACGGTTTCAACCAAGACTTGGAACACTCGTGGAATCTTCAAAATTTCCACTCGTGTAGAATAGAGTGTAGAATATGCATTTCAAACGTGTTCCGGACTATACTATATTTCAAACTTTTTACAGAATATATTATTCTTTATCATTACATAGTAAATTACAATTTGTAACATACAAAAATGCACTAAAGTAATTTAAGAAAATCGTGAAAATTGAACTTGCGCCATTCAACGTGCCTGGAATATCAAGACGGGAAATAATTTTAAAATTAAAAAGTCACAGCAAAATATAATTTAAAAGATGCTGTATTCATGTTTAAATTAGAATTGGTTAATTTATGATATGTGGAACAAGAAGAAGGTAATAATAATCTTAGGAGATCTCAACGCAAAAGTGGGAAGAGAGGAAATATACAAGCATATAACGGGAGGGGAAAGTAAACATGAAGAATGTAATGAAAACGGGAAAAGGCTGGTAGAATTTGCAGAAGAAAAGGGAATGAAAATAATGAGTACACATTTTGCGAGAAAGGATATTTATAAGGACACATGGATCGCGCCGGATAAAAGGCACAAAAATCAAATAGACCATGTTTTAATAGGCAAGGAGCACAATTTGATAAATAATGTAAAATCATGTAGGGGTGCAGATGTCGACTCGGACCACTATTTAGTCAAGATAGAGCTTAAAATAAAAAAGCAGATACAAAAACGAGAAATAAAAACTTACAATAAGAAGTTGGACTTAGAGGAGCTACAGGATAAAGATATACAAAAAAATTACATCCAAGAATTAGAGAGGGAGTTACGCAAAAAAGAACCTGAAACACAAAACTTAAATAAAGAATGGAAAAATTTAGAAGCAGTAATAAAAAGCACAGCAGCAAAAACGATTCCGGTTAGAAAAATAGGTAAAACAAAGAAGTGGTGGGATGAGGAGTGTAAAAGTGAACTGGAAAAAAGAGAGAAATTCAGACTAAAAATGTTACACACACAAACTCAGGAAAACATAGAGGAATACTCAAGTCAGAGAAGAAAATTTAAGGCAGTGTGCAGACAAAAAAAGAGGTGCTTTAATGATAATAGGGTTTGCGAAATTGAAAGCGATTTTAGGCAAAATAAGTGTAGGCATTTTTATAAGGAGGTCAAAAAAGAAAACAAGCAAACAAAGAGACAGTTAATAAATATAAAGGACAAAAATGGTATAATCATAGGGGAACAGGACAAGATACTGGAAAGATGGAAGGAGTATTTCTGTGAAACACTGAATGGTGAAGATATGTATCAAGAAACAGGGCTAATTTTGGAGGAAGGTGACGAAAGTACAGGAAGAGAACCAACAAAAGAGGAGGTTTATAGAGTAATTGAAAATCTAAAAAATCATAAAAGCGGAGGAAGAAATGAAATAGTAGCTGAATACATAAAATATGGAGGAGAAGAACTAAAAAACAGAGTATGGGAATTTATAAGAATGGTATGGAAAAGTGAAAAGATGCCTAGCGAGTGGGAAAAGGCAACAATTGTACCTATTTTAAAAAAAGGAGATGCAATGCAGTGTAATAACTATAGAGGTATCTCATTACTAGATATTACGTACAAAATTTTTTCATCTGTATTAAAGAAGCTTTTGGAGGAAAAGATTGAATTAAAGCTTGGGGAGTACCAGTCCGGTTTTCGAAAGGGAAGGGGAACAACTGACCAGATATTTACAGTGAAGGAAACGGTGACAACTTGTTATGAATTTAGTATCCCGACTTTTATTGTATTTGTTGACTTCCACAAAGCGTACGATTCGGTTAGAAGGAGCAAGATAAGACAGATATTAAAGGAATTTGAAATACCAGAAAAGCTTATTAACCTATATATGATGACAATAAAAAAAACAACAAATAATGTAAAAATTAAGGATAAAATGAGTGGAGATTTTGACGTAGATATAGGACTAAGGCAAGGGGACCCTCTCTCCACATTAATATTTAATGCGATCCTGGAGAAAATAATTAGGAAAAGTGGATTAAACAGAAGTGGAAATATTATCTATAAAAGCCATCAAATAGTTGCGTATGCAGATGATGTGGCTTTAATAGCAAGAAGCAAAATAGAGTTACAGGAAATTTTATCAAGATTTTTAACGTCAGCGAAGGAAATGGGTCTTAGAATAAATATAGAGAAAAGTCAGTTTATGAGGGTGGGGATGGAAGAAATGGGACAGGATTTAAATATTAGGGTAGAAGAAGAAGAAATATATTTACATGAGATTAGGGAATGCGTCTATCTAGGAAGCCTAATTACGAACAAATGTGATGAAAAAAAAGAGATTGATTGGAGGATAATGAAAGGAAACAAATGTGCAGGGGGTTTAAACTTTTTGTTGAGAGCAAAAAATCTATCCAGAAAAGCTAAGTTGCGACTTTATGTAACGGTACTTAGGCCAACAATACTGTATGCTTGTGAGACATGGGTTCTGAATAAAACAATGCAAGAGAGGTTACTGAGATGGGAAAGAAAGGTCTTAAGGAGAATATTTGGAGGTAAACAACTGGAGGATGGATATGTTAGGAGAACGAACGAGGAGGTCTACAATTTATTTAATGGAAAAAACATTGTGGATGTGATAAAATCGAGGCGTTTGCAATGGTTGGGGCACTTGGAAAGAATGAAAGATGAGAGGGTGGTAAAGAAAGTAGCATTCAGAAGACCGGACGGAAATAGGAAGCAGGGAAGACCGAGAAAGAGATGGAGTGAGGTAGTTCTAGAGGATCTAAAAGGAAAAAATGTGTCAAACTGGAGGATGAAGGCCAGGAATAGAAAAACATGGAAAAACATTACAAAGCTGTGGGCCTAGATGGCCTGTATATGGCTCATATATATATATATATATTATTTTGCTTTGTTTTTAACAATTCTAAAGTGTTTCGTCCTTCAGATTTCTAACAAAAATAGCCTGCGGCGCTGAAAATGGTTACAAAACGCAAATCCTTGAAAAAGTTAAATTTAAAATATTTTATAAATAATTAAAATTTGCTTTGAAAACTAATTTATAAAAGTTTTTGCCTGCGGAACCATAATATGGTTACCAAGCCGAGTTCGAGTACGGGCCATAAATTTTATACAATTTATAAAATAATTTGTTTTTTAAAGTCTAAGATATTTAGAAAATGCGTGTCATTACAAATCCTAAAAAATTTCACCTGCGGTGCTAAACTATTTAAGAATAATAACTATTCAATAATTTGCATACCTGTATCTGAAAAATGCTAAATACTAAATACCTAAATATTCCTAAAAATTTTATAAATTATTTTCTTTTTAAATTGTTGTTGTTAGCAAATACTAAACGGCGCTTAACTTCATTTTCGAGAGTCTGATATCACTATATTTATTAATAAATTTTAATTAATAATTCCATATGAAATTTTGGAAAATACGATACCTTAAGATTTCTAAAAATTTGGCGCCCCTACAAAAAAAAAATTGGCGCCAAAAAATTACCTCGATGAAAAAAGCTTTGTCCCTTACGGTTTCAACCAAGACTTGGAACACTCGTGGAACCTTCAAAATTTCCACTCGTGTCGAATAGAGTGTAGAATATGCATTTCAAACGTGTTCCGGACTATACTATATTTCAAACTTTTTACAGAATATATTATTCTTTATTATTACATTGTAAATTACAACTTGTAACATATAAAAATGCACTAAAGTAATTTAAGAAAATCGTGAAAATGGAACTTCTGCCATTCAACGTGCCTGGAATATCAAGACGGGAAATAATTTTCATTTTAAAATTAAAAAGTCACAGCAAAATATAATTTAAAAGATGCTGTATTCATGTTTAAATTAGAATTGGTTAATTCCAGTTTTTCTTGTTCGCTCTAGAAGTCTCAGATGGGTTTGTTGGGGCCCGCGGGCGGTATTTATTCATGTTCAGATAATTTATTTTTTCTTGTATTTACATAAAATAATTACACCCTTGTTAAAATATAATTTATATTTAGCAAGGCAGATACCTACGCGATTTTTAAATCTAATCGCCATAGATATAAAATGCGTTAAGAATATTTAATGATTTTTTGAATATTATACCTAAGATTAGATATAATACTTATAAATATATTTATTTATTTTATTTATCTATTTTTAAATGTAATTTAAAAATTACATAAATTAATATAGTATATTATATTAGTATTTTTTTCTAAAAATTCCGTTATTCTGTTTAAGCATACCTTAATTGCTTTTTCAATTCAAATTAATTTAAAATTTAGATACCTATAAGTCTATTGGTAATATTAGAGCACCTTATAAAAAAGGTGCGGGGATATAGCTCAGTGGTAGAGCGTTCGCTTTGCATGTGAAAGGCCCCGGGTTCGATCCCCGGTATCTCCAGATTTTTAGTTTTGAGCTACCTGGGAACATAAGAAAAAAGTTTTCTGGATTAATCTCAACGTGCCGAAAATCTCATTTTTTGTATGTCCGTCCATCCGCCTGTTTAAAGGTGTAGACGTTTGACAAGGTCATAACCAAACTTTAAACTTTTTTTTAAGTTTTTAGGGTTCTATTAAATTTTCTTTATTACCGAAATAAGGGAACATAATGAACTATTTTTTCCTAATTATTTAGTTACAATATAATTCACTTGACCGGAAAAAAAATCGTAAGGGTTAATTTTATTGTGGATTTTTTCTGTAAGCGCCTCAAATAAATATTAGTATATTACGCACCGAGTACGCAAACCTAGCCTTTAGTGCACGAGGGTGCTTAAAAAGGCTCCGCCTCGTAAAAAACTGAAAACACTGAAAAGGGTTTGCGTCGAGGTGCGTATACTATTTTTCTTACGGTCTAACACCTAAACATAAAAAAAAACGCTAGATTGTCTAAAAATTAATTTGTCAATTTGAGGTTATATGTTTGAAGTTTACTGATTATCTGACAGCAGATATGTAAAATGAGCTGATTTTCAATTTCCGCCCGCTGTTATGGCAACGGGTGGAAAATGAGAACTATCTACTAACTAGGTCGTAGGAAACAGTATATTACGCACCGAGTACGCGAACCTAGTTTTCAGTGCACGAGATTATTTTTTTACCAGGCGGAGTCGAGTAAAAAAGCACTCTAAGTGCAATGAAATAGGTTTGCGTCGAGGTGCGTATTCTTTTTTTCCTACGACCTATCACCTAACATCCAAACAAACGCAAAAATTGTCTTAAAATTAATTCTATTAATTTGACGTTTTGTGTTTGTAGTTCACTCATTTTCTGACAGCAGATATGTAAAATAAGCTGACTGTCAATTTCCGACTGCTGTCATAGCAACGGGTAAAAAATAAGCACTAACTACTAACTAGGTCGTACACTGACAAAACACTTTGTCAACAAAAAATTTGATTGGATATGGCCAATTGAATTGTTTGGTTGTAACAAATAAATGTTATTTCTGTCAAATAAACTATTTCGTTCCCATTAATAAATCATTTTTAAATTAAAATATTTGTTTACATAAACTAAATATTTATTTGACTCAAATAAAATTTGTTACAACCAAATAATTTAATTGACCATATCCAAATAACTCCCTTTTATAAGTGTGGAAAAAATATATCATATATTATGTTGGTTATACAAATAAGAATTAAACCCTTAAAAAAAGTCCACAAATTTTCGCGGGAAAGTGAATGTGGTACAACCTTTCAGTTAATTTTATTTCATTCAATATATTTTTTTTTACTTTTCGTTGAATTTTTTTTGCATGTATTTTTTGAAAAGTGAAAAAATAATTGGAGATACCGGGGATCGAACCCGGGGCCTTTCACATGCAAAGCGAACGCTCTACCACTGAGCTATATCCCCGCATGCTTATCACAAAAATTATCACCTCGCCGCCAACCCAAACTAATTAATACTTAAACCTCCGCTAGAGACACCTTATTTATGGAACGTTACTACAGACACGACGTAAAAATTACACCTCCCTTTAAACAATTTAAAAGTCGAACAGAATTTTTAAAGATTGGACTTATTTATTATTAAACGTGTTCTTTATAGCTTTAATTATTCTAAAAAAAATTATATTTTTTTTTGCAATTGATAAACCCCATTCTTTTTATTGTTACGTACTTAAAGATACGGCGCATTTTTTACACCTCTAAACTTGAAATGAACACGTAAAAAATTACTGTGCAATATACCAACTTTTCCGCTCAGATTTTGGGCTTAAACTGAATGTCCGAAAGGTACTGAGGCGCGGAAAGCCGTAGTTAGTCGGAATTGGGAGAAATCACAAATCGCATAATATCCAGGCGTAAAATCTACGCCGTGTCTACGGTAGAGGGTTAATATGAAAGTCATAACCCGAGCGCTGAAGGGAGAAACATTTTTAAATTAATTCACATTCACGCCCAGAAATGTTCAATGTATCAAAAAGCCAAATCTACTTTTTTAACCTTTTCGCGACCTATCACATGTACTTACCTATAAAGATTCATACAAAATTAAAAAAAAATAATTATGTCTATTTCTTTTTCAGTTTTTAAATGAAGTGGGAAGCCTAATTTAATATTTTTGAAATTTGGCACAAAATTTTATTCTGTTATTTTTCACGATATCTGAAGGAAGGGCTTTCAATTTTCGAAAAAATAAATACTGAAATGGTAATGGAAAATAAAAGCAAACTAGTAAACTAAAAAAATATATAATTATTTCCAAATCCTTCAATTTCTTCGGAATAAGTTATTCTTTCTTGCAAATGAGAAAAAGATTAAAATTACGCAAAAACATACAAAAAAACTAGTGTCGCAAATGTAATAGTTTATACAGTATATTTTAATATAATAAAAATGATGCAGCGTATATGCCAAGAGTTTGGATGTCTATGGAGGAGCAGTTTGAAGCTTTGAAAATTTGATAATCAAGATTATGAAGCTGGAGCCCTATTCTAAATAAATTATGTGTATAACTGAAGCGAGTTTGTGTCCTTGCCAATTAATATATTTGGTGTTTAGTGGGATGTAGGACTGGGTTTGTGTTAACAAATTTTTAGATTGCCTACGTTTCGGAAAGGCTTTTATCCTTCATCAGGAATTTCTGAAATTATTAGACATCAAATACATCAAATACAAGGGAACGACCATTATAGAATTGGGAAATTATTAAAAATTGAAGCTGGAACTCCAAACATTGAGCTTATTTTGTATTTGGTTTTGTGTTGAAAATATATACGTGGCACATTTTATTTGTTGCAAATATATTTCAGAATCGAAATTAACATAAACTGTGTCAAGAACTACCAATAAAAATATTTAATTAATAATTCTAAAACAATTTTCGGTACGAAACACATTTACCGTTGAAAGATTATAGTGACATTTACAGAACAAAAATAAATGTCACTATAATTTCAGAAAGCCCTGATAAAGGATAAAACCCTATCCGAAACGTAGGCAATCTAAAAATTTGTTAACACATACGCCGTCCCACACCTCCTACATCCCACTAAATACCAAATATATGTGTCCAAACTTAACACTCGGTGGTGTAAATACCTTAGAAAAGGTCCCTAAACTAGTATAAATAAAATAATAAATACTAAATACTAATAAAAAATTAGTAGGTTCTTTATCAGTGCCATCTGAATAGCGAAATTCATTAAAACAGCGCACTTCTTTATCATGAATAGAAAGCACATTAGTATTTAAATTATGTCGCACTAAATATCTTTAATTTGCAACTCTTGAAAAACTTTAATTTCTTCTCCCAATTGAATAAAATAATGGGGCATAAATTGCAGGGACAAAAACAATGCAACAACAGGAACGTATTGCAGGACATTTTGCTACGTATATGGTGAAAATTTGCTTGGGCTTTCATATATTAATATTTATATAGGATTAGTGGACAATATCTATCTTCCTACGTGTGTCATACAAAATTTTATCAATACATTTGTAATCATAAGAAAATGCGATTTTTAATAAGGCTTTTTTATGAATACATAATGTTTTATTTCATTATAGCGCGATGTAATAGTTTTCGTCTATGATACAAAAAAAATTGACAGTTTAAAATCAAGATATTACCGCGTGGCGTCGTTTTAAAATTAAAAATGTACTTTGGAGATGAAAATAGAGTTTTTGTTATTGGGAACTTTCTGGAAGAAGCAAAAGTGGCTACTTTCAATACTCACCAAATTAAAAGTCAAATACGAACGCGAGTATAAAATTTTTAATAATTGAAGAAATGCGCGTAATATTAAAGGTTTAAATGAGGATGCTCTGCTTGTCTACGTTTACATTTCTTCAAGACATTAAAATCGAGCTCAATATGGTGCAACTATTTAAAAGTGATGACAACAATAAACATTTTTGAGGATATAGATATCTTCAGGTAAAACATACTTATTTTTGTGATTTATTTGCTAAAGTTTGTATTGTTTTGACATTTCAATTTCGGGGTTAAGATGAAAACACTGTTAACTGCTTGGATAGTAAGATTAATTAAATAGGGTCCCGGGATAAACACACCCTATTCCCTAAAAAGTACCTAAGTATTTTGTAAAAAACCTGCCTTTTCTAAAAGAGTGGTTTAAATTATTACTCATGTTACTAATGGAGACATGAAACAATTTATAAGCAAAAAATACAATGGCAATTTCCTTAGGTAAATTGACGACAGTAAACTAGAATTTTATATTGATGTATTGGACAAAAACACAGGCCCACAAAAATAAAGTTGTCTGTGCTGAGGTTGAGACCCACCTATTCTTATGAATTTTGGGATGCTAAACACGAATCTTACATAAAAAAACATTTCATGGGCTCAGTTTCAGTTAATCCCGGTAGACGTTAGGTACTAACCTACAAATTTTAGGTTAAAATATACACTAGCCCAACTTATAGAGAATGAAATGCTCCTTAAATATTTAAGGAGCATTTTTCTCTACAAAATTGTGTCATTTATTGTTTTCTGCAAAATATAATAGTTAGTAGTGATATTATGTCAACACTGTATAAATTTTTAATTATTTACGTTCAGTCAACAATTTAAACAAAGTTGGGTTCATGGTGACAACCAAAATGAATTTTGTAATGCCTTATGAAACTCAAATAGAAAAATTTTTGTGGGCTAATCCAATACTGCTTAATAGCCCCTATAACTATAGTTAGTCCTTGTTTTATAGTCCTTAATTATTAAACTTTTTTTGTGTTATTAATTGTTTTTTAACATGTCCACCAACGTTTTATAGTATGAAATTAGGTTTGATTAATTATCCGTTAATGGCGGAATATTGCGCAAAAAAATGCCACTGTTTTATTTGTACTTCGGATAAGGATATAGCACGTACACTTTGTTTATTAATCACTGCACACTTTTAGTTTTTAACTCGAAATATTCCTTTTCCTACCACCACCTATAAAAACGACAAATATCACACGATTTACAGAATAATAAAGTCTCATATATCATACGCATGCGAAATAGTATATTACATAACTAGTGTGGAAAGTGACATATTTCACGCGAGTGGGAAGGTTCCTGCCGCGCTTGAATGTGAACACAGGTTAATAGAAGAAAGTTCTCTTTCTGAATATTTTATTTCCTTTAAATGAATAGTCAAGTCCACATGGTGTTCTGTTCAGCAGCAAATTTATGACAATACAAGAGGAAACTCATGTCTTGATAATATTTTTGTAAATTTTTCAACTATTTTAAATTTTAATTCATATGTTTTTAACCCATTTTTGTCTGACCATTGTATGTTATCCCTAAGTATTGAGATGGATGCAGTTGCAAAAGAAAAAGTAAAAGGTTTTTATAGACCTCTAACACAAGTAGGTAAACTTTCTTTTTATAATTATCTTGAAACTCAAGACTGGTCGTTTTTAAATTCAGAATTTTCCCTAAATTATAAATTCAATACATTTATGGAAGTTTTTAAGCAAAATATGAATTTATGTTTTCCTCTCATTCCAAAGAAAGACATAAATAAAAACAGTATTTGTTGGTTTACACCAAAATTGTATAGCATTAGAAATCATTTAAACCTTTTAAATGAAATGTATCAAAATTATAGATTTCCTGAGTTATTAAAAGACATCCGACTTCAGAGGAGTGTTTATCGCAGAGAAATAAGTCTTGCCAAAAAACAAGCAAACTCAAACTATATTAGCCAGTCCAGTAACAGTGCACGAGCAGCATGGAATGTCATAAACAAAAACCGAAATAAAACAAAGAGCTCAAATGACAAGGTGACAATATCAGCAGCAGATTTCAACAAATTTTTTGTGAGTATAGCAGATAACTTAAAAACTAAATTAAAAAAACCGAAAATACACTTTTCCCGTCATTTACGTAAGCTTAATCTTCTAAATACAAATAGCTTCACCTTTAGAGAGTTCTCCTACAATGATGTAAGGCAGGCTGTTGACTCCCTAAAAAACAAAAATAGTCGAGATATATATGATATAAATGTAGATCTATTACAGACTGTAAAAAATATTTTGATTATTCCACTTACAAAATTATTTAATATATGTATTAAAGAGGGAATATACCCAGACTGTTTTAAGATATCAAAAGTTATACCTATTTTTAAGAAGGGAGATAAAGATGACTTGGGGAACTACAGGCCAATCTCGCTGATACCTGTAATATCAAAAGTTTTTGAATGTCTTCTCAAAAATCAAATATACAGCTATTTTGAAGAAAATAATCTTTTCTCTACAAACCAATATGGGTTTCGTAGAAACAAATCCACAACTCTAGCTATCCTCAAGCTAATGGAAAAAATTATTATGGGATATGAAGACAAGGAGTACATAGAAGCAATTTTATGTGACCTGACAAAAGCCTTCGATTGCGTAGATCCCGATATGCTTTTAGAAAAACTACGATATATTGTCCTTTACCTCCGAGTCCAGATTTATTACCTAATTGTAATGTCATTGCCATAAGCAAGTGATTACGTCAAAATCAGAACCATCAGAAAAGCTGTATTTAAGATTATATCACTTTTTTTAGATACTATGTTGTCAAGTTATAAATAAAGTGATTTTACTAAATCCAAAACAGACCAAGAACTAAAAAAAATAGTCCCAGATAAAGTCACATATCGTCGTGTTACTTTCTCAACCTCGTGTTTCCAAAATATCGATTTTCGCTTTCTTCCACTAATCAACTCTGTACATGAAGTTTGATAAGTCGTAGAAACTTCAATTAATTATGCCAATTAGTTTATAAGTTACTTTGCATTTTAATAATAGATAGGACTTTGTATAAGTTATCAGCCATAATTTACAGAGCTGATTAGTGCAAGGCACCGAAAATCGATTGTTTGGAGATACGAGGTTGAGAAAGTAACATGACGATATGACCAATAAATGTCAAGTGTTTTACACAAATAGAAGTTAGTAATAAATTGAATTATTGACCAATAGAAATGATCATATATCACCCGAAAAACGGTACTATAGTTAGTCAATAAAGTATTGGTTTATTACAATGTTTAAATAAGACATCATAAAAACAGTAGTAAAGATCATTTAAAACTGATTTAATGTGTTTTTTTTTCAACATTTGTGTTATTGGCAAAGATGTTTAAAAGCAAAAACCTAAACACCACCGTATTCTCTACTACTAACTGTTTTGGAAGCCATCCAAGTTGCAATAACAGATGCAACTTTTTATTATGCAAATAGGAGAAAATTAATGCTCTGCTGTACCCACTGAAATTATGTGATTGCTCTTAATATGCTCTTAATATGCTACTAATTAGGTGCAATCATCTCACAAACATCTACTATGATAGATTGTTTCATAATATTCTCGAGATACACATATTTTTTCTATAATAATATTATGTACTCACGTCCATATTTGCCTTGATTTAAGATTATAGAAGGAAATGGAATGGAATGGAATGGACTCGTTGATAAACTTGGTGGATATAATCTTTTGTCTCGGCATTTAATGTTAAATAACCACCAATTACTAAAATCTTTGTTTTTGGCTTTATAATTTCTTATTTTTTTATTTTTAGTTCTTGATGCGTAATTTAATTTTAAATGCATTTATCTTCAAAACGGTTAATCCTGCAATGTTACACCACATACAGTTTTTTGTATGTTTTTACATAAAAAAGTATATTCTAAAAAGAATAATTCAAAAATAGTACATCGAAAAAGTTTTAGGCAAAAAATAGAAAATCCACCCGGCTTCGAATTGAAATTTAATTTTTTTTATCCGACTTGCAGAAACAAACAATGTCTTTTGTATAAGCAGGTAGGTAAACATGCAAATATGCTTGTATACTAAGATATAAGTTTGCAGTGTTTTTGTTTAAAACTATTTTTTATGCACTTTTTAAAATTGTAAAAATTAACTTTTCGCGAAATCTTTCCCTTAAGGGGATGGGGAATATAATTTTTTTAATTTCTCCCAACTAGTATTATTTATAAATATTACCAAACAAACCCTTCAAAATTTCCTCAATTTTATATATCTACAATCAGTTATATCCGAAAAACAGGTAACGATTTTTTTCAAAGTTTGAGTGCTTTGAGCTACCTCTAAACGTTAATCGATTTGGCTCATTGTTGAGTGACCACCGTTTTTTACCAAGAAGCAACTTTTGAGCCACAGAGCGTTTTCGATTTCGAAATTCGGCATTTTTTGACACACCCTAGTATACAGGGTGATCAGTAACTGCCATGCCCAAATTTAAGAGGTTGGTAGGGAAATGAGCCCTAAGGGAGCTACGGTCCTTCGAAGATGACATATTGAATGGGGAACAAAAAAGTACCAATAAAATTTTAATGCTGCAGGGTCATTCTTTATTAAAAAATGAGCAAAAAAGTATGCTTCACTAAAACACCTAAATTTTATATTAAAGAAATAATAGCTTTTTAAAAAGTAACGTTTTTAGTGGCACAAAATGTTACTGCCTCCTAATTGCATTTTTTTTTTGAAAACCGTTGCTCCTACATTGTTAGACTACATGACATTTTTGATGTATTTTTACTCAAGGAATCCATATTGTTGACAAAAATAAACAAAAAAAGTACACATAAAAAATTTTGGGCAAAAATGTGTTAAGCCTAATACATTTTTCCGTCTAGGGACGCCTCTTGATAAATTAAAAAACATAAATTAACATAGGCTTATTGTCCTTATTAATACTAGTATACATGCTCGTCGCTCTAGCTTAAAGGGTATTGTGAGCCATAATACCCAGGTAGGAGTTTTGAAAATTTAAAAGGTTAATAAAGGTAGTCTTTTTTCTCCTATTTTCTTTATTAATATGGGAACATGTTTCGAAGTGCTTAGTTCACTTCATCTTCAGCCCGAGAAAAAATAAAACAAGATTTGTCAAGTTAATATACAAAAATGTACAAATGTTTATACACTGTGACCCGTCTGAATTTGTACATTTTTGTATATTAACTTGACAAATCTTGTTTTATTTTTTCTCGGGCTGAAGATGAAGTGAACTAAGCACTTCGAAACATGTTCCCATATTAATAAAGAAAATATGAGAAAAAAGACTACCTTTATTAACCTTTTAAATTAAAGGGTATTATTAATTAAAAACCTTATTTTTATTACAACTTTAAAGGGCCGTAAGGGCTCTAGGGCTCATTTGCGGATCAACCTTTATAGGAATTTTTTGATATTTTTGGATGCAGAATAACCTCTTAAATTTTAGCATGCCAGTTATTGATCACCCTGTATATGTATAAAAGTATATCGTTTTTGTCTTAGGTAGCATTGATATATAGCTCGAAATTGACTACTTTTTATTCCCTTTAATGGCGTAAGTACATAAAATTTCATATTATAGTAAAGATTATAATCGCGTAGACTCCTGTGTAATTTAATTTTAACCTGCACTCTTTTATTTTCGGGACTTATATTGGCAGTATTTGATTAATCACTCTGCAGCGAAGTAGAAAACAAGAGAAAAATTAAAAATCATCCATCCAGTGCAGATTTAATTAGTGACCCGCACGGATAGAGAACAGACATCGAGTGGCAATAATCTGGACGCTATAATTTATAAGAGTTTCGTAATTGACACGAAAGTAATATCCAGAGTTCGTATAGGTATGTAGTTTTAAATAGATTACGCTAAATAAAAATCATCGAAGGCCTATTCTGCCTCACTAAACTAGAAAGCAGTACACTGATAAAAAAATCTAAAAATAGTACAACCAGAATTGGTTAAAAATTATTAAACTTTCGCTTAATACTGAAAAAAGCAAAATTTTTGGCTATTTCAGCGCTAAGTAACGGTCAGCCCAATTTAAAAAAAATAAATATACATAAAGAAAGCTGTTCAAAAAAACGCATGCAACTATCCACATATAAGCAAAACTTATTAGGTAAAATATCTTGGATTGGTTGTTGACCTGCACTTGCGATGGGATGAACATATAGCATACCTGACCAAAAAAATTAGACAGCTTTTACCCAAATTTTACATTTTAAGACATATGCTTAATAAGGAAGGCATTCTTCAGATTTACAATTCTCTTGTCAATTCAATTATCAATTACTGTGTGTCCATATGGAGTAATCTCAAAAAAAAAAAAAATCTTTAAGTTCCTTACACACCACGCAAAATTCAATTTTAAAGGTTATTTTAAGAAAAACCAAACTTTTTAGCACTGACTTGCTCTATAAAGAGGCAAATGTTTTTAATATACAAAAACACTATATTTATAAGAGTCTCTTGTGGGCTTATAAAAAAAAGAATACCTTTTGTCTTCCTTCTAACACCAGATTTGCACTTAACCACTCGATGTCTGTTCCGTATTTCAAAAAATGTATGACTCAAAGATTCATTTTATATGCAGCACCAAAATTTTACTATCAACCCAAAACAGTCCAAATCCCTTGATTTTAGAATTATTACTGAATATGTTCCTTTTAAAAAAGAAATTAAAAAATTATTTTAAAAGATATAATTGTAGTTAAATTACCATTTTAAAATATTAAGATTTTAAAATTGTTACGCTATCGTCCTTCTCATCACTTTTGTTTTACTTCGTTACGTTTCTCTCTCTCTCTCTCTCTCTCTCTCTCTCTCTCTATCTCTCTCTCTCTCTTTCTCTACTGCTGGTACACTACTACCATAGCATTTTATGTAAAATTTAAATTTTTATTTGTTTATGAATATGCACACAAGTTATACTTATGCAGTTCATAAACAAAAACTTGTAAATAAATTAAAATGTACCTATCTACATAAATAAATAAATAAATAAAAAAAAACGTTGTTGTAACAAGTTTGAGGTATATAATACAATTTTTACGGTTATCCTAATTTAGAATTTCGAAAACATTATAACGTTATATTAAATACACTATAAAAACTGTAAATTTATATTATTTAATAATACAACAACGTTGTTGTCAATATAATAGTTTTTTGAGGAAGGATTTTCATCAAAATTGGCTAAAACCTTTATTTTGGTCCCCTAAGTGGGTCATAAAAAATTCAGCTTAATTAAATGATCAGAAACCCAATTTTGGGGGTCTAACCGCCAAGATTTTACGTTTTACCGCGTCGGAAATATACAAATACTTTGTTTGTATTATAATTTTTAAATTCTGCATAAAATTCCAAATCTTTTAATATGTAACAACCTATATCTATCTTTAATAGTTTTTGAGTTATTTAGATTTTAACAAAAAATTTCCATAATCAAGCCGCGGCCAAAAAATCGTATCTCTCTAAAGTTATGATTTTAAAGATTTGGGTTAATTTTAAGGAAGGCCTATTCTTTCCTCCAAAAATAAAGTTATCTCAAAGAAATATACGGAATGCATCATAATTCGATACAAAGTTGAAAAAATTCAAATGCCCTTAAGTCACTTTTTTTAAATGGTAGGGGGAAGCAGGTAGGATTCGTACAGAGGGAGCATTCGTGCAGTAGTTATATCTCCGACATTCAATACATTGGATGCGCTTGTTTTTGTGTGCGAGACCCCCACTTCTAAGCGTAGGTTAAACGGGAAGTGGCGCTGCAGTATAGCCATTGTTTGCGTTGAAACATGTCGAGAGGTTTTTTCGCTCCACGTAAGGAATTTTTATTGAATACTTTAAACGCGTTTTGCTCGTATAAGTTTTGCTCTAATTGTAATCATAATATGTTCTTGTTTATAAATTAATGCCTCAGATAACTATATAAACACTCATTTTAGGCTAACAGTAACGGTATTTCTTATTTTCTGTATTTTCTTTAATTTTTTGGGTTGGGGTACCTTCGTACAATCATTCGTGGGGTAGATTCGTACTGTACGAATGCACCACAGTTCAACATTTTACTTATATACTTTTTATTACAGAATCATGCCGCGAATATATATATAAAAGGGGACTAGAACGGGAGAGGTAAATGAGGAAGCAATGGAGTCTGCTATGAAAGAGGTTTTAAATAAAACTCTATCTATTAGGAAATCTGCACAAAAATACGGCGTCAAACCGACAACTCTTGAAAGTCGTTTAGTAAAGTTGCGTAAAACAGCTACTGCCGAAAATGAAGACACCATGCCTGCGCGTGTTTTTAGTTCAAAGTTTACGTCTAATCAAGTATTCACTACCGAAGAAGAGGCTATTTTACAGAACTATATCATTATATGTTCTAAAAGACACTATGGTTTGACAATAGAACAAACGAGAAAACTGGCATATGAATTTGCAAAGGCAAATCAATTGCACTATCCATCTAGCTGGGATCATAACAAAATGGCAGGGAAGGAATGGCTGGATAGTTTTCGCAGACGGAACCCAACTTTAAGTCTCCGAAAACCAGAAAATACCAGCGCAGCAAGGAGCTTCGGCTTCAACAAGACTGCTGTCAATAATTTCTATGAAAATTTGGAAAAAGTTTTGACAAAATATAAGCTCACAGCTGATCGCATTTATAATTTTGATGAATCTGGAATATCAACAGTGCTCAGCACGCCAAACGTGTTGGCTGAGAGAAAACAAAAACAAGTAGGCCAACTTGTTTCAGCAGAAAGAGGCGAACTTGTTACCTTCGGGGGAATCATATCGGCTAGTGGTAACACAATTCCACCTCTATTTATTTTTCCGAGGGTGCATTTCAAAGACCACTTTATAGCTGGTGCTCCGGAAGGTAGCTTGGGAGTTTCTACTAAGAGTGGTTGGATAAATTCAAAATTTTTTTTGGAGGTGCTGAAACACATAAGAAACAAAACATCTTGCTGTAAAGATAACCCCATCTTGTTGCTGGTTGACAATCACGAAAGCCATGTCACAATTGCAGCTATCGATTATGCTCGTGATAATGGAATCATTTATCTCTCTTTTCCGCCTCACACAACACATCGGCTCCAACCCTTGGATGTGGGAGTATTCGGACCTTTTAAGTCAAAACTGAAGACCGCATTCAATGATTGGCATGTAAATAACCCGGGAAAAACTTTGAATATATACAATATCCCAAAACTGGCCAAAATTGCTTATTTCGAGTCATTCCATTGCAAATACATTACAAGTGCTTTTGAAAAGACCGGGATATAGCCTTTCAACAAACTAACTTTCAGTGATGACGATTTTGCACCCGTTCAAGTTTACCAATCAGAATCTACAGCACGCTCAAATGCACAACCAATGATATCTGCAGAAATAAACCTTGCTCAACAAGATCTACCACTGGGACCGTCCACATCACCCTCTTTGTTGTCACAACCATTTGATTCTCCATCTACATCAGCCGTAGGATTAATAACGCCGGAAATTATCCGACCATACCCTCACGTGGATAAAAATGCGCCTAATAAACCTAAAAAAGGAAAACAGCCTGGAAAATCGAGGATTTATATCGATACAAAAGAGGCAAAGAAGCAAGAGCACGAAAGAAAAATTAAGGCTAAGGAAATGAAACGCGCGTTACATTTGACGTCAGATTCACATTTATCTACTAAGCCAAAGAGACAGAAGAAAAAAGTAGAGACTGATAGTGAAGATGATACTGATATTAGTTTTAGAGAAAATTCTTGTTCTCCTATCGAAGAGATGTCTGAAGGATCTGATATTGAGAACAACATTCCAGTTATGACAGAAAATATTAAAGAAGAAAGTTTTGTGTTGGTGAAGTTTGAGAAGAAAAATAGCGTTTTATATTACGTTGGGTAGGTAGTAACAAAATACAGTCCTACGGAATACAAAGTTTCGTTTCTAAGAAAGAAGCCAGATACCTGGAAATTTGTTTTTTCCAATACCAAAGACGAAGGCACAGTTTATATATCAGACATCGTCTATATACTGCCACAATCCAAACCCAATTCTACAGCAAGAACAGCTAGCATCTTTAGCTTCGATAAAAATCTAACTATGTACAATGTGCAATAATTAAGACTCTGATTACGGACTGTTACCCTAAAGGTTATTATATTATAATGTTATTGGTGCCTTTAAGGACATTAAAACTAAACTTAAGTTGTTAACTAGTTACCTAAAAAATATGTTTAATTAGTACCTACTTTGATCTCAATAAATGATACTATTTTGTATAAAATGGCATTTATTTTTCACTGTGTACGGAGGCTCCCGCACTATGTACGAAGCTACCCCGCATGCGGGGTGCGTTCGTACGATTTCCATTTTTTGGAAAAAACCTCATAGCTAAACTATGTCACTTCATATCAACATTAAATACATTTTTATTAAAGCCAGATAAGTAGGCAATTTATCCATACTAAACTTGTTTCCAAATAGTTATTAGTGTTTCGTTGACAAGGTTCTAAGTAAAAAGTGTACGAATCCTACCTGCTCTCCCCTACCCTTAACATTTTTTATTTTATATAAAAAGAAAATTTAATTCTCTTTTAAATGAGTATGGAGTTCGTATACTTAAAGTAAATAGTTTTGGAGATATTTGCAAAAAAAACATACAAAATGTGGAATAGACAATATCTTACTTTAACAGAAAGCTGGGACACCCTGTATATATTTTTTAGAGTAGAATAAGGATTAGATATTGAAAAATTTAAACTTAAAACTTAAGAAAATGTTAAACGTTTTTAAACTAAATGTTTTTATTGATAAATTTACTTAAATGCCAGTTTTAGATAATTTTTTCGGATATTTCCGACGTGGCCCTAACTTTAGGGAACGTTCAAGTATTACGTAACGCAAATTTTGATCATTTCGCCCCACCCCCCCCCCTGTAACGCTATTTTCCTATACCATTAACATGGTCGTAACACTCCAAAATGACCCCCACCCCCCTAGGAGCGTTACGTAATACTTGAACGTTCCCTTAGGCCCAATAAGCTTCAGTGAAAGTTTTTTTAAAATCATTTTTGTTCCTAAATTTTTATGAATTTGATACATAGCCCCCCCTAAAACTAGGTATATTTATAATTATTATTAATTTTAGGTATTAGTATTTTTAAACCTTTTGACGTCATAACTTAATCTGTCGTCTCGCTTAACAACACATACATAATATATATATTTATTTTATTTTATTATTTTCTGATTACTTGAGCTGAATTTTTCATGACCCACTTAAGGGACAAAAATAAAGGTTTTAACCAATTTTGGTTAAAATCTGTGAAAAAAAAAATTTCGGCCCAGCCTAATGTACATTTACATTACATTACATGTGATTGTAGTATCTATGTGCACATAAATGAATTTAAAATACATCACAGAACACCCTCATCACAGCCCGTCAAACGTAGGAAAAAACATGAGTTTTTAAATATGGACACGCCAGCCAAACCACGCGGCTGAATTCACCAGTTGTTAGAGGTGTAGGTTACCAGTAAGTTATCAGTCATTATGTACAGAGTTGATTAGTACAAGGAACCAAAAATAGATTTTTTTGAGATACCAGGCTTCGAAATATGTCATAATAATAGCTAGATTCGACTATTGAGGCTTAAAAAAGCACCCTGTATAAATAAGGAAAACATACTCAGTTTTATAAAGATAGTACATTAATTATGTATGACATACTATATTTAAATCAAAAAATAAATAAAAACAAACATAAGTCGAACAAGATTTATTTGTTGAAGAAATACATACGCTTACATTTTATTATATATTTTTAAGAAGTCCGCCATAAAACTTAATGTGCGCACATGTGTTTCATATAAATTTTCTTATATTTCCCTCGCACGATATATAACAGGTATATATTTATTTATTATCGATATTTAACGTTTTCTTTAATATGTACTAAGTGGTATTGCTTCGAAAATAGCGTCTAATTGAAATCGTAAAAATCGAATTTTACACTCAGAACAACTGCTACAGAATTTTGCTACATTGTTCAATTTACAATCATGAATAACTGCCTATTCACAGGCTCGCATAAAAACGTAATACATAATAGTGCGACACCGTGATTGGCTTGATGTGCGGCCATGTATCTTGTAAGCCAATCACGGCACGGCATTCTTATGTTTTATGTTCTTATGCAAACTTCTGGATAGGCCTTAAACCGTCCAAAATTAAAAAGATCTACACAAACAAAAATATACACGGTGTTTGTAGTCGTTTGGCGAAAAATAAAGGAGATGATTCTAAATCACTAAACATAAAAAAACAACATAGAAACATATATCCGGAAATAAGCCCTAAGGGAGCTACGGCCTTTCGAAGATGGACATATTGAATGAGGAACAAAAAACCACTAATAAAATTTTAATCGCCCTGCAGCCGATTCTTTATTTAAAACTAAGAAAAACCGAAACACCTAAATTTAATATTAAAGCACTATTATACTTTTAAAAAGCAACCTTTTTGGTGGCACAAACTGTTACTTCCTCTTTTATTGCATTTTTCTCGAAAACGGTTGCTCCTAGAGGACTATAGGACATTCTTTTATGCATACCTATTTACTAAGAAATCCATATTTTTTACAAAAAAATTCACACAAAAAAGTTTTGGGCAAAAATGTGTTAAACCTGTGGATAGATTAAAAAAAATAAAAAAAAATAATATTAACGAAAATAAATTGCCCTTATTAATACTAGTATACATGCAAATCTCGCCGCTCTAGCTTTTTCTTACTCTCTCAGGGTCGGTTTTCGTATTTCTGCCGTGCTAAGCTGAAAGATCCTACCTACATAGGTTTAACATACACAGATAGGACCTTTCATCTTAGGAAGGCAGATTTATGTTCATATGCTGGTTTTTATGTTTTGTGATGTTAATTTTTCGCCAAAAGACTGCAAACACCGTGTATATTTAATTCCAGAAAACATAGCGATCCTTACGGCCTACTGTGGGCTAGGGAATCACCTTCAGATAGCAGTGGAAACAACAATGAGTGACTAACATGAGTGACCTCCATTTTGAACCAAATTTATTGTGCGGAATTTAAGTTGCTAGATTGTGATTTGGATATATTAACAACCATTACAAAAAGTCACTAGAAATTACTAAAAATGGTGGATAAAAATTACGTTCAAAATGGTGGATATTCTATGATGTGACAGAGACAGAATTATGAGTGTGAGTAAGAAAACATACTCCACGGTGAAGAAAAAATACAGCTGGGTAAAACCACAAATTTGGATGAGAAGAAGGTCAATATGCAGTCTTATTTACTCTTATGTCTATGGGAAATAATCTAGTATGCTCGGACTACAGGAAGGTCCAGATTGTCCTTCCATTCCCTAGGAAAATCAGGGGCGTTCCGCAGATGAAAATTTTAGTTAAAAAATCTGAAATGGGTAACTTTTCTGGACGGGTGGAATGCAATGCAATGCAATGCAATTTTTTGTCTCTATTCAGTTTGAGTTCAGGAAACTTACGATGTAATAGTAAAAGTTCAATTCTATTAAAAATTTTTCATTTTTTACAAATTCGTTACTTTCGTACATTGTTAGACCATTTTCTAGTTTCTTTTCTAGCTTTATCAGATCATATTTTTTTTGACTCTGCCAATATCAGATCTATGTATCTTATCTATGTATCAGATTTATTAAAAAAAAAATATGTATATTGAAATTTTACTTTTGACATCTCATATCAAATGTCGTGTGATATGTCAAAAGTAAAATTTCAATGTAAAAAATATCAACATATATTTAAATGTGCATATTTCGAAAACTAATAGTACGATACAAATGATAACAAAGGTGTTTTAGTAAGAAATTAAAAATTATTTTTAAGTGTGGAAAAATTGTTCTCCTATATTTTGCTTATACGTAGACTTTATTCCCTGGTATACAGAAAACTGAAAGAGAGGTTTACAAATTTACAGAAACACACAAACATACATATATATTTTTAACATTTTTTTGTCGTTCTTCATAACATATGCATAATATATTTTTATAATGTCAGTTGCATTTTAATAAAAATACATGTTATAAATATTTTTTAATTACAGCTTTTACTATAGTATATATTTTAATATTTCAACAAGTATATGTACGTCAGTAGCAAAACAGAGTGTGGCAAAATTTATGCATCTCAATTAAAAAAAAGTAATTAATAACTCTGCCAGTACCAAACCTCTAAATAAAATAAAATATGGTAAACGCTTTATTTTATAATTGATAAAGGTTTAAATTTAAATTCTAGGAAAGTTAGCAACAACTAAAGCAGTACATATTGTTGTTCCATCACGGCCATTAAATCCAGCTGCAGCAAAGATCCTTGCGGAAAACACAATATTTAAAATTGAAGTTGCATAGATCGTGTCATACGAGTTATAAGCAACTAACTAATAAATTTTCTCTCTAGAATAGGCATTTCATTCGTTAAAACTGACAAAAACGTCGGCAACATAAACATTCGTCTGTCTTACTCCCAAATCTTTGTTCTAACAGAGACAACAATACCAGTTACTGGTAATTGTTATTGTTCAGGCCTGAATATACCTACTATTTGTTTACAAACAAACCGAGATGTTGGCGATACTTTATTTTAACGGTATGCGTATTCTAGAAAGAAGAGTTATTAGTTCGTTGGTTATTAGTCATTTTAAAAAAATAGGGTAAGGCATGCTGTCATTCTAAAATAATAAGCAACTATATTTTCTATACATAATGTATAATATAAATTTAGCATCGAACCAGGAAAACTGGTGTCCTCTCTGGCTTGAACTGCAGTTCTAAATGGACGTTGGCGTTTATCTTCATGTGTAGAGAAACATTTTGGACTACCCGAACCTTTTTTCCGTATATTACACCTTGTTCTTCTATTCTCTATTTCGCGCGGCAAACCGTATTCGTTGAAATATTCAATTCATTAGCTATCTCTTATACTAATAGCATCATTTAGTCTTGCTGTTAGAATTGCTTTTTTAATTCGCACAAAGGAATTATTGGAAAAAATTATGTCAGTTTAATTATTTGTGTCAAATTCGCTAAAAGCTCTCGACTTTTAGTCCAGTCATTAAAAACGAGAAATAAACTCAAAAAATTACTGAGCAAAATTATTTTATGGAATTATAAAAAAAATATAGAAAATTTTATTACCTCTAGTGGTATTACAGTCAAAAATTTTAATTATGTTGATAATTTTTTTGCTAGATTTTTACAATACACGTCCCCCCCCCAAATAGAAATAGGAAATAGGTTTAAAAAAATAGCAAATTTAGATGACTATTAATTATGTTAGAAAAGGGTCTGTAAACTTCAAAACTACTGACAATGAAATCCAAATTAGCCCCAGTTCTTAAATAGTGGTAAAACTTCTTCCGCAGTCTGCATGATAAATCCAGATACTTTTCTTTACGGTTTTATAGAACAAACATGTAACTTGAATTCAAGCTATAGAAAACCTTTGTAGGTGCCTTAAAAATTTATTTATAGTCCACCTAAAATGACAAAAAAATGTTTTTCGAATTTACGGTAGGGTATTTCTCAAAAACGGAAAGAGATAGAGATTTGATCTAAAAAGAATCAAAATCAGCAACAAAAAGACTACTAGAATTGTGCAAAAGAATTTGCAGTTTGTTATTGTTGTTTTGCATGCAGTCTGAGGAAGAACTTTTACCAGTATTCAAGAAATGGCGCTCATTGGGATTTCGGTCTCACAGGTTTTGAACTTTACAAGTTTGCTATTTTTTTAAAATCTATTCCCATTTGGGGGGACGTTTGACAAATTTAGTGTAGCTTACACTGCGAGGTTTTTAATTTCTAATATTATAATATTTAATAGGTACAATAAACTTCGCTAGAACAAAAAATTATACATATTAAAACCAACTTCAAAATTTTACAGACGTCTACTTATCGAACATTTTAAATAATTTTGACTAAAATTATCAAATTAACATAAATAATCAAATTCACATAAATACATTTCCGTTTGGACTTTGGAACCATCTTAAATCTGCTAATTGTTATAGTAACTAAATAGTTGTTTATTGTTTAAGAATGACAGTATGCACATACTTTACTTTTCTTTACTTTAAAGTCATCTTGAGTATGCCTAATCTTAGCTTTAAAAATTGACAGCTTGGTTAACCCTATTGTTTTAAAAAACTTATAAGACAAGATTTATGCAACTTTAAATATTTGGTATTTCGAAACGATCTTTTCTGTAGCGGAATTTAATAGCCGCGATGGTAATACATTATTTAGTAAAATTGTTAGTTTTTAAGTAAAACTATAGTTTCATGTTTATGTATAATAAAAAAACCATTAAGATGTTCCAAGTTCGTAATATAAGCTAAGTATATGGCAACGTATAAAACACATTTGAAGTTATGCATCTTCCGCCGAACTGGCGCTACATATGCATGTCAAAAGTCCGCCCTCTCAACTTTCGAAAGGCAAGCTAAATAGATTTACAGATAATATGTTGTAAGAGACAGGAAGGTAATGTAATACATTGTTTACACTGGTCGACAAAAAAAATATCTTTCCATTTTGTCTGATTATAATTTTCGATGTACTTTTTGATGCTAAACACAAATTTGGCCTGTATTTGTTAATATTGGTAAAACAACGATATTTAACTTTTTTTTCAAAAAAGCAGTAGCATTTATCTCAGAATCCTGAACCAAAGTTAACAAATAGAGGTCAAATTCGAGTTCAGCAGCAAAAAGTACATCGAAAATGATATATTTGTTTTGCCAAATTTGTTTTAATAAAAACGCAAAAATATATTTTTACTAATTTGTATCTAAAAGAGCCACTTAAAAAAAAAATTGTATAATATGTATGAAATATTTTAATTATTAGTTCTAGTGCGAGAAGTAAAATAGTGGACTTTTGGTTGATTGATATTGAAACTTATGACATTTCAACTCTTATTTCAAAAACGCTTTGAACAGTAACAGAAATTTGGAACAAAGATCTTCTAAGTAGCAAAAAAAAAATTGTTCCAAATTTCAAGTTTCTATGTTAAAGATTTCTTGAAATATCGTAAAGTTGTTTTGCAAGCGACGCATCTTTTTCTCTACTATAAAAATAATTTTCTTTTCTTTGGCCATTTCACAAAACGTATAAAAGTTAAAGAGAGCGGACTTTTGATACGCACTGTATACAGTAATATACTAAAATTTAGAGCAGGATTAAACAGAAGGAAATAGAAACGCGAAATCCTAGCTTATTTTCTTTCAAGGAGAATATGGGGAATTATAGACAATATGCCAGGGGAAAAACAACAGTATAAGTCAAAAAATACATAAAAATACTAAAAATAATATTTGTACTTGCACCAAAAAAGGCCTTAATAAGTTAGGTTTAGAGGGTGAATCGGCTTATTAAAAGTGCTTCATTTGAAAAATTTAAATTTGTTTTTTTTTATATAGTTATATTTTTTTATATACCTATTGGATAAAATTACCAAACACTGTAAATGTAAATGTTATATGGGGGTAAAAATGTGTATTATTTAAATTAAATGGTAAAATTCAACTGTTCATTCAACTTTTTATTTCAAACATACTGCTACAATCTCTATTCGGGTGAACTTTGATGTAACCATACCGCCGCATCATGGCGTACCCTGCGTATATGTTTTAATGATGCCTTTCGCATCCTGCACCGACTTCCGAGATATAATAGTGCCTCGGAAATGTTTGCGCTTGCTCGTGTAGATACTTTGGATGCTCTACGCCGTGGAAAACTCTCTAGCTACGTACATCGCTGGAAGTTGTCTACCAACGCCCTGCTTAAAGCCTTAATAGAATCTGACGTCTTCTTGCAATCTCCAGTAATCGCTAACTGGCGCTGCTTTACTTAGGATTTATGTTAATTATTTTTCATGTATATATGTATATGCTCTTATTATTATTTTCGCTTGTATTTTTTTTTGTATATGATCCTTTAGTGGTCGGAATAAACATATATTATTATTATTATATGATTTCAATCGATTTTTTTACTGTTTTTTACAGATTTATCCTTAAATTAAGTTTTAAAATTACAATATTATTTTAATATTGCGGTATGAAATCTGTAATAAAAAAAAAATCTTTAACATTAGCCTTTAACTTTACGATGACAATGTTGTACTAAAGTTTTATCCTAAACTCAAGTTTTAAATTACAATAATATTTGTTTCTATTTTGCGTCTCTTATAAGCTCATAATCACACGCATTTTGCGTGTTCTTATAGGCCCATAAGAGGTCTCTACTTTTTTTTCTTTTGGGTTGGCAACAGACAAAAGTCTGTCTCTTGACGTTTGCGGTGCAATTGTGAACGTCGGTTTAAAGTTTAATTTTCTACAAAATTTTGTGTTTAGGTTATGTTTTACCGTGTTAAAATTGTGGCTTGTTTACTTGCAGTGGAAAAAAAAATAATAATAAGAAATTACTATAAAATATATCAATATAATATTCGTTCTTAGAATTTTAAACATGGCTAAAACTGTAATGCCAATTCGAAACAAAAATCCCTAAATGAGTCATGTCATTAATGTAAGTTTTTTAAAATTTTAGAGCAAAATAGAAAAAATTGTATAAAGCACTCGTTTCATAACCCGTTTTTAGCGCACTAGTACTTTAGAAAACTCACCGCAAGCGGCTCGTTTTCTAAACTTGTACTCGTGCGCTAAAAACGTATGTTATAAGAATAAAGAATAAGAATAAATTTATTTAACCAAATTCCAAGTTATGAAACTAGTACTTTAATATACTATAAAATTTTAGTTGAAATTGGACAAGATTTGTAATTTTAAATTCCAAGGTAAAATTAAAGTAAAATTTTAATTTTCACAACTTAATGCCAAAAAAACAAGGTCTTTTTACGTCATACGTACAAATATAGATTGGTTAAGATCAAATTGGTTTGTCAAAATACCATAACAGCAATAAAGAAAAAAAGTGATTTGTTAGGATTTATTAGTTTTTTTATTGTCCAAGTTTCATATAATTACATAAGGAGACATTGCAGATTAGACAAAAACTATAGTCAATAGATTTTAAATGTAGTATTAAAAAAAAATAGTGATATTATTATATTACATACAGTACGTACGAAATATTTCCAAATTGGACATTGTTTTTTTTTATAATTTTGAATTATTCTTCAGTTTTATTTTGTACATACAACTGATATGTCGGATATTTCCTAATGTAAAAAAAAATATTTTTTTCAATATTTTTTGTTTATCTTATTTATTATAAAGCCTAACAAAAAATAAAAATTAATAATTTAATTCCAGTAAACTTTATGCACTAATGGGTTAAGAAAGTAACACGACGATATGTTTATTTAAATTGTTACACCGATAGAAAAATCTAAAAATATTAATACAAAACGTTGCTGTGTCAACTATTATGTATAGAATTTATTTTTATGCATGAATTTTTATCGTAAGATGCATATTTAGCGATTTAACCGCACTCACTACTTAAATTCAAGATAGAGGACACCCCTTACGAAAATCACCCGGTGAAAAACTAACAGGAGTGCCGTTACTATCCACTACTACTCTTTAAAATATCAGCCCGTGTATATTTATTGCAATTTAACAAAAGAATTTCTGGTTATTTGACTGGACTATATGTGATATGTAGTTTTTATTTGCAGATACATGTAATATGTGAATCTAAAATAAAATGCGTACAATTTTTTTTGATAGAACAACTGCACTCGTTTGTAAAGTCCAAACGCGTTTGCTTGTTTTCGTACGACCTAGTGTACACGAAAGAAAAATGCATGTTCACTATATATCCTCGTTAGGATATTTTTCTATCGCACGAGTCCATAGTGCATAGTGAATTAAATGACAACTATGCACACTTATTTATCCAATTACACATAGCATTAATTTTGACAAAAGTCATTTGACGTTTATAAAATTTTGAAATCTCAAAATTAAACAGGTATTTCTTTAAAATATACATTTTTAAAGAGTCTAGACTGTAGATCGAACGAAAAATGTTGTTCGCAACTCATTTGCGACAAGTCCTTACTCGTTTGGACTACTATTGTTGTATTATATGCAATATATAGTGGTTGGCGCATATACAACTATTTATTGTTGTATTCTATAACCTAATTAGACTATTGATTACGATAGTGTTCTATCAGTGTATCATTTTCTGTGGCTTTGGAATAAAAATTTTACTAAGTAGGTAAACAATCTATTTTATGCTTTTGTCAGGTGCATTAATAGTTTTTTTTTTTTTTTCATTAAAATGGCAATGTATAAACCTGCGTTAGTTTTAATAAAAATTTATGACAATTTTTAATATTTTCATTAAAAGCATCTTTTGTTGTAACAGTAACTAAGCTTTTTATAGTTATGCTTTTCATACACAGTGTATGCATATATTAAAGCAGGTATTATCATAAATATGTTTTTTTTATTATGTGTTGCTGCTTTAAAGTCTATTCTAAAAAATAATAAATTTAAATATATATTAAAAATATGCATATTTATGCAAAAAATATTATTATTAAAAGCCTACATACCAATTAAGATGTTCTTTTTAAAGAGTTGGGCGAGATCTTACCTAAAATAAAAAGAAATCATATTAGTTTTATGCAAAATACTTTTTTATGTTTAACAAATGTTAATTATAATTGTTATATTATATATTTTATATAGCTATACTATAAAAATATATATAAAGGTTTTTATATATGCCCAGTGTACAAAACATAGACTCTGCGTGGAGAGATTTAATTGCGCGTTTAAGGCATCTTACGTAGCCAGATATTTTAAGATCGGGTAGGGCGGGTGGCTTATGTTACTGCGCATTCAAGGTTAAATTTTTATGAGATGTTGTACTAATCCTACATACATAAAGGTTATGTATCGCAATGGAATAAAGAAAAAATATAATTAATAGTTATTTATGGTACTAGTGGGTAAAGTAAGATATTGCCCATGAGAAAATTAACCTTTTACAAGAAAATAATTTGACAAGTGACAGTTAAGTGGGTAAAATAAATAATTATCCACTTAATAAAGTAATAGCCACGCGGGGGTTATTATTGAGTTTATCTATTTAAAATAAAGCTGGTAATTGTCTTATTATCTGTATGTATTGGATAAATATTTTTATTTACATAAAATATGTAATACTTATATAAAATATTTTTTTTTCAAAGAAAAAGTACTAACAATCAAGTAATATTGCAGGTTTTGTAAATCACGTGTGAAATTAGAATTTTTTTCAGTGTAACTGAACCATGCGAATGTTGAATTAAAATTCAATGTTGTTTTTTTGATGAATTTCAGACATGATATTTTGACAGTTTGATGACGATTCACCGCAAAATATAAATTGATAAATTTTTTATTGGTCTGTGTTTTTAAATAAAAAATAAATTTTATATCACCTAAACACAATATAAAAATACATCTGCCAACAAAATAATACTTTCCCCTATAGGCCTGGGTTCATTAAAATCAAAAACGAAAAATATAAAAAAATAAAAAAAAAAATCGTTTAAAAAAAAATAAAAAAAAAGTTCCTTTTTTTTGTAAAACGAAAAATAAATTGAATTTTTTTTTGTATATTGTGTATTTTTGCGTTTCATGACGTTTTATGTCGATATAAATCAATTTCGAGGTCGGTCGGTCGGTCGATCGGTCGGTCGGTCGATCGATCTGTCCGGAAAATCTTGTGGGCACGATAACTTAAGAACGCTTTAAGCTAGATACTTGAAATTTGGTATACAGGTATGTTACCAAAAGTTCTCTCTCGGGATTGTTTTTTGTAAACAATGGGGTGCGGCAAGGGGGGCAAATGGGGAAAAATACATTTTTTTTAGAAAAATTTGGAAAATGCTATATATGGGTTTTTGAGGTTGCTGAAATTGAATCTGATAAAAAAAACTTTTCTAATTCCACCCCCGAGGGATTGAGGAGGTAAATATTTTTCAATATAATTAATATTTTCTTCAAAATTGGTATATAGGGGTTTTTGGGGTCGACGAATAAAAATTTGATAATACTTTTTTTCTAATTTCACCCTCTGAGGGGTGGGGGTAGTTTTCATGAAAACTGGTGTAGGGGTTTTTGAGGTTGCTGAAAGTGAATCTGATAATAAATCCACCCCCTGAGGAGTGGGGGGTAGTTTTCGTGAAAATTGTTATATTGGGGTTTTTGAGGCTGTTGAAAGTGAATCTGATTATAAAAAAATTCTAACTTTACCCCTAAAGAGGCAGAGGGTGGGTTTCGTTAAAATTGGTATATTAAGGTTTTTATGGTTGCTGAAAGTGAATCTGATAATAAAAAATCCATTTTACGGGCGGATGTGAAAAATGGTAAAGCTCTTTTACTGGGCAGTGTATTTTACACTGCAGTGTTAAAGGTCAATTATTTCCATGTCAAATTATAAACTTTTCCATAATTAAAACTAAATATTGGTAATCTCAGCTTAAATACTTACATCGAAAAATAATAACTCGCTTAAAAGGCTTAAGATTTACAAGAAGAGAGATAATGCAAAGTGTATGTATCGCGAAATATTATTAATTAAACCTATTTGCGTCAAGTTAGCTTCGAGTCATATTTCATTATATCACTTCTATAAAGGAAATTATATGAAATAATATACAACACCATAAAGTTTTTGTAATTTCAATTAAAAAGTTTTTAGTCTTATTACTCTTTTAGTCTTATTACAATTACTCAAGAACTATTTTAGCTACATTCAGAAAAAGTCACTGTAGTTTATGACTAAATGATATTGTAAATACATATTTATATCGCGGCATTTGGTATTTAATACTTTATTTGTAATATTAAATACTACAATATAAGTATTGTATACAATATCTTGTCATATTAACTCAGCACAACGTGCTGGTATATTTACAAACCCAAGCAACATGTGTGTATTAATACTAGCATGTTGTGGTAAAAATTACTGTAACATTTGGTAAAGTTACAGTCACAGTTACAATATGGTACATGGTGTTATTGATCTAGTTTAAAGCATGTTACAGTAAAATCACAATCGGTTAATAATATCAACATTTGGTTTAGTAATAATACAGAAAAGCAAAAAATAGTATTGAATATTTTCTCAATGTAAGAAATTTTTACTTATAGAGTATTTTTATTTTAAAATCTATAATATATTAAAAAACTAGTTTCATTATACACGTTTTTGGCGCACGCGTCCGCTTAAAAAACGAGCCTAGAGTGCAAATGAAACGAGTATTTTACACTATTTTGTCTATTTATGTGAAAGAGAAAATAATTTTTTGTAAAAACAATTGGGAAAACAGTAAAAACGTGATATTTTATTATTCTTGGCATACATTTATTAGTACCAAAAACAATAAGCTATGTTCATTTATCTTGTTTCCAAGCCAAGAAAAAACAAATTTGCCGGTGCTTATATGACCCTAATTACACGCAAAATGCATGTGATTATGAGCTCATAGTGCATAGATAAAAAAAGGCATTAAATGCATGTAAATTTTACATCCAAACTTAGTTTATTTTTTTATTATTGCTTTTTGTCGATATCATGCCGGGTTTAAAAGTTAGAGGGATACCATTTGAAAGAATAATCCTGTATGTATTAAAAAAAATGTGACCTATTAAAGAAAAAATATAAAACTCTTAGTCTTAGATTTTAGATATTTTAATTTATTCCCTTTTGAGTTTTTTTTATATTCCTGAGCGTTATAATAAACACATCTTTTTCAGATTACCTCGTAACTGACTAAAAACTTGTGTATTACAGTGTAAATGAAAGCAATATTTTTGAGACTCTAAACACTTTATAAACAAGTTAGTTGATGAGGTACGTTCAACATTTTAACAACTTAACAATCTTATATGTAAAATTAAATTGATTATAAACGCGAGATAAACGGAAAGTTCATACGAAACTTTTACACGCAGTTACTGAGAAATTGTTTTAACAGCATCTTGGAAATATATTGTTGGCGGATTAGTTGTGGAGCAAAGGGAATGTTCAAATATTACGTAACGAAAATTTTGATCATTTTGGACCCCCCCCCTGTAACGCTATTTTCCTATACCATTAACATGGGCGTAACACTCCAAAATGACCCACCACCCCCCTAGGAGCGTTACGTAATACTTGAACGTTCCCAAACATGCAAAAATCGTAGAATCCACTTTTTGCAAATTTTGACTTAAGTATCGATTCTTACTAATTTTGTAGCGCTTTCTTGATATACAAAAGCCGACGATTCCCCTTTAAAATGGTATACTAAAGTGACTATACTGGAAATTCAATAAAACCTGCAGTGACTCATACCTCTGCTGCTTTCGTATAAGGGGTCCGCCTTTGCGAAGCTTTAACGAAATTACGCGAGTCATACCCGAACTGGTACGATCTTTGCCTTTTTCCACACATTCGCAACTGAGACACTGCAGGTTTTATTGAATTTCCAGTATAGTTCGAGCAAATACCGAAAAAACCATATTAAAACTCACTAGAGATGCACAGGCTGTCCATATTTAATTTTTCTAAAAAAAGATTTTTATTTTTTATCATTAAGATTTTTTTCCTAGAATGGTTTTGTTTTGTTAAATGCACAATAATAATAGTTATTTATGGTACTAGTGGTCTGACGCCTCGCAGGTTAATTTTCAAGAGGGCAATATCGGTTTACCCATGAGTGCCATACAAGGTTTTATCGAATAAATAGCTTAGGAATTCATATTTTTATTAAAAATTTTAATGACATTTACAAGAAAATAATTTGACAAGTGACAGTTGAGTGGGTAAAATAAATAATTATCCACTCAATAAAGTAAAAGCCACGCGG
This sequence comes from Brachypterus glaber, assembly GCA_958510825.1. Classification (NCBI taxonomy): domain Eukaryota; kingdom Metazoa; phylum Arthropoda; class Insecta; order Coleoptera; family Kateretidae; genus Brachypterus; species Brachypterus glaber. The sequence continues at coordinate 13,498,776 of OY294047.1, read as the reverse complement.
GGGTTATTATTGAGTTTATCTATTTAAAATAAAGCTGGTAATTGTCTTATTATCTCTATGTATTTAATAAAAATATTTTTTTGTGTTATATGGTTTGTTTTTAATCCAAAATTATTAAAAAAAAAATAAGGTATTACCTTAGAGGGACTGGTGCGGTAGCATAATCTGCTACTTGGCTTCACTTTTCAGAAATTCTTGCAAAAACCGATAAACGAGCCGATAAATTTTTGATTTTATTCAAAAATCGATAAATATGAACAGTTTTCGCCAGTTTTAGGATGTTTAAAACTTTTTTGGGATTACGCTGTACAAGTTTTCTGCTAATATCTCAAAATTGGATAACAAGGATTTATCGGTTTTGGTATGTTTGCTCCACAGTTATTAAGTTATTACTAGTAGTTAAGTCCATAGATTATTAAAATTTGGCTTTTACTTTAAAGTTATGAAAAGTTAATTAAAAATTTTATTTAATAAAAATTAATATTAAAACCAAATAGAAACTCGTATACTTTCTCTTAGGGTAAACTTAGACTATTTGAACCAACTATACTGTTTTTCTTATATGGTTAATATAAATATACGGTATGGTGAATTCAACATTTAATTTGATTCAACAATATCGTAAATTATGGGAGGATTGGTGTAGTGGTCTACCGCGTCTGTACATGACAAGTCTACTAGCCAACTAGCGTGATTTCGATTCTCACTGGCGCCGATTTGCCATTTTTAGTTAATTAATAACTAAAATTTGGTGAAGGCGTAAGTGAAGCGGACACTCTCTATAAAAACTGGTTCGAAAGTCAGTATAAGCCGGTGGTTCCTTCTACTACTAGCCCACACAAATCCTGGACTTAGGGGATGCTTAATTAAGTTGAATAGTATGAGGTTTAACAAACATGTAATGTAATGTAATGTAATGTAATGTAATGTAATGTAATGTAATGTAATGTAATGTAATGTAATATAATGTAATGTAATGTATTCTCAATAGCTTTTCAAAAGTAGCTATAGGCTTAGTTAACACTATAGGGACTAAATTTTAAGTTCAGTTACTTTTGATCTGCCTATATTTGTTAACAAAATGCAATAAACAAATAAATAGCAAAAAAGTACCTGAACTTAAAATATAGTGCCCATTGTATAAACTAAGCCATATAAAATAGTATTATCATCAATTATAAGCGGAACTAGAAGGGTGGAAACGTACAACCATTGTTTTTTTTAAGTTTTTTAAACAAACTTAAAAAAATAAAATTTAAGTTAATTATTTTTTTTTTATTTTGGTTTTGCATTTTTATTATTTTCTATTTATTTGTAACAAACGAACTATAATGGAGGAATGTATTGTTTTTTATTTTCGTGCTGTGATCGTAAAATTCCTAATAGGTCCAAGGGTAAGCAGTATATACACACGTGTGTGAAAAATAAAACCTTAATTACTCTTAGAACTTTTCACGTTTAAAGGCAAAGTTTATTGTACTTTTTATATTCGGTTTTCGGAGTTCAGAATGGTTTATTTAATTGGCCAAAATTTACACAAAACTTTGCTCATCAGTAAAGTTGCCATGTAGTAATTACACTTTAAAATTAAGAAAAATGTTTAAAACTTTTTTAAAGGTCATTCGTTGGGGTATTTCATAAAACATGATTTTTTGAAAATTAAAAGTTCTGTTCATGCCGTGAAAAGTAAAAAAATTGGCATGTACCTTCTGCATTAAAAAATGGAAGTTAAGAAATTAAATTTTTTTACTTTTTTTTGCGAAAACAAGATTCTGTGCCCACTTTTAGGTTCAAACAATGAAATCAGCCCCACTTTATTTCATTTGAATTAAAAATACTTCTGGCAACAAAATAATACTTCCCCCTATAGCCATAGGTTCATTAAAATCAAAAACAAAAAATAATTTAAATAAAAAATCAAAAAAAAAAATACAATTTTTTTTTTCAAAAAAGGTTTATTTTTTCGTGAAACGAAAAATAAACTGAAAAAAATGTTTCTTTAAAAAAAATTGTTTTTACCTCCATTTTACCCATTTAACCCCCTTACCCCAGCCCGATTTTTACGAAAAACAATCCCAGCCTAGAACTTTGGATAATCAATCTGTGGTCCAAATTTGAAGTCTTTAGCCCGAAAGGTTCTTAAGTTATCGAGGTTACAAATTTCCCGGACACAGACCGACAGACCGACAGATCGACCGACGGAAATCATATTCTTTGGATGTAAAACGTCCGGAAACATAAAAAAAACAATAAAAAATTTTCGATTTTTTTTTTAATAACGCAAGACTTTCCTTGGGGAAAGTATAATAAATAAATAATTAGTTTTTTTAATTTTTAAATGAAGTAGGTGTATGCCAAATTTCGTTTTTAAGCTAAAATTTAACTTATTAAATAAATCGTAGCTTGTAAAAAAATTAATTTGTATTTATTTTTAACCCCAAATTATTTTTTTTTGAGCTAAATTTGACATAAACATGTTTAATTTTTTATTTTTTAAGGCATGAGAGGGGACTTAAAACTATCAAATAATGAATTTTTTTAATATACCCTATTGTACAAACCAAGCGTCGGTATGAAAGAGAATTATTTAACAGCAACTCCACGTCACAAGCCTTTAGAAAATAGTTATTTTTGTGCAAGGTCAGAAAGAGTGTCTTTGCTAAGGGAGTCTGATTCGCGCAAAAAGGTACGACGCTTGAAATAGTATATTACGCACCGAGTACGCGAATCTACTTTTTAGTGCACGAGAGAGCGTTTTTTTTACAAGGCGCAGCAGAGAAAAAAAGCACTCGATGTGCACTGAAGTGGTTTGTGTTGAGGTGCGTATACTATTTTTCCTACGACCTAACACCTAAACTTAAAAAAAAGCGCAAAAATTATCTTAAAATTAGTTTATCAATTTGAGGTTATGTGTTTGAATTTAACTAATTTTTTGACAGCAGTTAAGTAAAATCAGCTTATCGTCACTTCCCATCCGTTGTCGTAGGCCACGGATGGGAAATACGCACCAACTACTAAGGGAACGTTCAAGTATTACGTAACGCAAATTGTACCAAAATTCATACACTTCACCGTTTCTCGCGTACAATTTGCGTTACTTAACGTTTCCTAACTAGGTCGTAGGAAAAATTAAATTCTAGCAAAGCAGTTTTTGAGACGGCTACGATAAAAATAATGCGCTAAAATTAAGAACACTGTAAAAAGTAAACTAAATATTCAGTTACAACTGGATAGGAAAATGGGAAGTTATTATCCTATACAATTGTATTTTAATTTTTGGTAAAAACACGCACAATTTCATGTCCGTCCTTAAATGTTAAAGTACGTGACTTTAGAACTATATTGTTTTTAACAAAAATTAAAGTACATTTGTATAGGGCCATAACCCTAGTAACAATTTTTGTCAAGTCCTGAGCAAGTCTGGCTCAAGATTCTTGATCAAGTATCTGCATCCAGATTTTGACAATTCTGGCGCAAGATACTGTCGACAGATTCTTGCTCAAGAATTGTCAAAGAATTGTTACGGATTCTTCGTCAAGATTCTTCGACAAGTATTGAGCAACAATGTAGCAAGAAAAATTGACAAGAAATCGAAAAGCGATCTCTATCATGATCAAATCGTACTTGTTAGAGTAGCTTAAGATTATTGAACAAGAATCTTGTCAATTTGCTTGTCAAATTGCTGGCTACAGACTTAAAGAACAGACTTGACAAAGTATTGATAATTGCTCTGCTTCCAGAATCTTGCTAAAGTCTTGCCCAAGTCTGGACACAGAATCTTGATAATTCTCCTGCTCAAGAATTGTACAAAGAACTTTGTCAAGTACTCTGTTCAAGAAACTTGTCCAAGTTCAGTGTTACTAGGGAACTTCTTATCCGTTTGTAAAGTTCTGAATACTTAGATACTAATGGATAGAAAGTTATGATCCTATACAACTGTCTTTTAGTACAGTCAAATAATAAATTTAAATTGCAATAAATGTACAAGGGCTGATATTTTAAAGGGTAGTAGTGGTAACAGAACACTCCTGTTAGTTTTTCACCGAGTGATTTGCCTAAGGCGTGTCCGCTATCTTGAACATTCATTCTGTTAGCGAAAATTATTTTTATTTTTAATATGACCAATAGGGTGGGCTGATAAATCGAAATCTGTAATTTCAAAACGCAGTACCCGCCAAAATATGTCTTCTAATATGCCTAATGTGTGTGAAAAAGCAGAATCAGATTTAAGGTCATCTTGAGCCCTCTACAAAGCATTTAATATTAATGAAAATATGGTATTTTTTCACATTTGTAATGTATACACAGCATGTCAAAAGTCCGCCTCCTCTCATTAACTTTTGAACGGCTTAAGATATCAACTTGAAATTTGGAACACATAAATAACATAAACCAAATATTTTTTTGGTATATATTTTGTGTGCTTAGGGGGCACGATGGCGACAGGGGGCAAAGGGGGATTTTTTTTTAAAACAGAAACGGGGGTCGTGTGGTACATCATTTTAAAGCTTATAAAATTTGCCCACATATTTTTTTATTTTTTCGGAGCAATTTTTGGGGTTATTCGCGAGTTAAATCACGTGAAATAACGCCTCACACCACAAAGCAGAATATAAAGTGGCTTAAAATATGGCATATGATGGTTGTAAAACTTATTTGTTTTTGCAATAAAACAGTTTTTACATTTTTCTTATTAAGTTTTCTTATTTTTATTTTTTTAAACATTTTTCCTAAAAGTTACAAAATGTACACCTTTGTAGAGGGCACAAAAATTGAAAAAATAAATAAAACAAAATATACGCTTTTTTTCTCTTTGCAAGACGCATCTTTTCTCCCCTATTGGATTTTCAAATTAAAAAAAAAAAATAAAACACCTATATAGGAACGGCTAATTATTAATCCTATAAATCCTTCAGTTAAAGCTTTTTAGTTAAAGGTTTTTGGCCTAGACAAATAAGCCATTTTCAGCAGTCTAATCACGTTACAATACTTTTTATGATCAATAGACTAAAATGTTTACATCGGCACTCTAAGAATGTCGATGTATCAAAATTATCGCCGACAAAAATTTTTGCCAAGTTTTCTCACACTGTTTGACGTTTTACCTTTCTGAGTTGAAATCAACAAAAAAATGCACCCGTCTGTCGCACACACGTAAAAAATACAAAAAATAAAACGAAAAAAAAAAATCATCGAGGGTCGAATGTTGAATATTTATAAACCTTATAGTGTCCTCTAAATAATTTCAATACATTTTTTTGAAAATGTTTGTGACCTTGCGTAAAAAATTTAATTTAAGTGGCCATTGCATAACGGGTGGGCCATTTAAATGGTTACAAGTCGATATTTCAGAAACCGTAACAAATAGGGTTTTCAAATTTGGTACCAAGCCTAAATATCGAGGGGGGCACCTTTTTATCCAACCAGATTTTTTTTCATCCACACCCTTAGGCGGGAGAAGGATTTTAAATGGAATGGGGGTATTTTTTTATTCAGATTTCCTATTCAGTATAAAAGTTACATAATTGACTAAAATTTTTCTTTCAACTGTCAAATTAGGGTGTTAAAAATATAAACACGCCATTTAAAAAATTTGAAAATTTTTAAAATTTTAGTAGTAAAATTTTTTAGGTTTATTTAATTAAATCAAATCTGAATTTTTTCCACAAATTTCTATTTTTTTACTTGACGAGCCCAGGCGCGTCATGACTTGTGGAGATAATACCTTCCTATGATTTGATACCTCATATTTGTATGATGTTTTAAAATTTTAAAAATACAGCCCTAAAGAAAATTGAGTGTAAGATATTGTATATGCAATGTGCCACTTAAATTTAATTTTTTACGCAAGGTCGCCAACATTTTCGAAAAAGTGTATTGAAATCATTTAGAAGATACTATAAAGTTTATCAAAAATTCAACTTACGACGCTTGATGATTTTTTTTCCATTTTTTGATATTTTTTACCTGTGTGTGTCGGTTTGTCTGTAAACTCGACAACTCCATTTCTACAAAATATATCGACAAGCGGTTTTTTCATATAGTTTATCATTTTTTAAGGAGCTGATTGGATATTGTGGGTAAACTAATGGAGGTATGGCATAAGAATGGGGTAAAAGTTTTATCGTTTTTTTGGTTATAATTAAGTTATCTATAAGTTAATTATTATTCGATTTTATTAGCCTAGCGCTTGAATGAAAATGTTAGAAACAATTTTTTCCTAAAATATATTATTTTCGAGTTATAACCCCAATATAAAGCAGTAAAATGTTCTTTGTTTGGCATCACTCATTTATTATACGATTTCAAAAAATTATATTTTAAATAAAAGCTCTTTTTAAGCCCCATAAAAACTGTTTTATTATTTTTTTTTTCTAGAATATAACGTGGTGATACGGACTTTCAAACTTTAATAAATTATGCAACACGCATGTGTATAAATGGTTACATATTAACACAACTACAATTTTCATAACATTTTATAATAGTGGCAATGTTTTATGATAATATGATAGTTGCAACTCTTCATCTAGTGTTTCTTGGTCTATTTCTGTCATGAGCCCCTTTTCAGGAAAGCTCGGAAAGTATATCTTTCACCTACATGACTTTTCACTTACCTGTGCATGTCCTGAAAACTGCCTCTCGCCCGTATTAAGTGTGAACGTTGCGGTTTTTCCATCTTAAAGGATGAAAAAAGTTCCTTGAATATCCTTTTTTTAGCCCGGAATTTAGTGGTAAGCTCGGTTTAGTTTAGCGTGTTATTTCTTCCGTTATGCATTACTAGAAGGAAAACAAGCTTACGTCGAAAAAAGATATACAGGGTGATACACTGAAGGTGAATCAGTATTTTTTATAATTGTTTTTACCTTTAATTTGGCTGGTACAACATGAATTATTTACAAAAAGTTTGGGTTAGGCTTAGATTATAATAATTATTTTTTCTGTTATGTAATGATAGACAGAAAACACGCTTATGTTGAAAAAATATATAGAGGGTGATTTCCGAAGGCCAACCAGTATTTTTTAAATAGTTTTTTAATTTTTATTTGGCTGGTATAATAAGAAATCTCAAAAAAAGTTCAAGATAAAAAGTTTGAAAAAAATCAAAATAAAAAAATTACATATGTTATATCTTTAAGGGTAAAAAGGCTCCTGGATATTATTTTTACGCATTACCAGATCTAAAACATAATCATGTTGAAAAAATATTTACCGGGTGATTCACTGAAGGCGAATAAGTATTTTTTATAATTCTTTATGCTCTTAATTTGGCTGGAATAATATGAAAATTTACAAAAAAAAAATCACATGTCGAATTGATAACCTCCTACTTTTTGAAAGTCAATTAAAAAGTTGAGAATTTTTTAAGTTAAAAATTTATTTACCATTTTAAGTCAATAAAAATATTAAAAAATTTAAGAAAATAACTGAAAAGCCTTTTTGACTGTACGAGACTATGTATTGTAAATGCCACTGTAAATGTATTTTTTAATATTGTGTAAGTACTTTTTACTTTTTACTTTTAACTTAATTTGTTATATATTTGTTTTTATTTATATTTATGTATTTTAATAAAATAAAAGAACTATAAAAAAAATAAAAAAGTGTAAGAACTGAAACTTAAATTATTTCTGACTTGTGTAAAACTTTTTAAGTCAAAACACCAATAAATGATTTGATTTGATTTGTATTGTGGACAAAAATTATCATACATAGGTGGAAGTAAAGATTATTATTTCCCAGAAGAGAACCCTTCTCAGGACTATAGATATCCTAAGATTATATACACTTTTACTTTTATGTCATTAAAAATAAGATACTCTGTGGAGTATACATTTTAATTAATTTTTGTCATTAGCGAAACTTCCATATTAAATTAATTAAAAACTTTATTACTCTATCTCTCGTCTCTTCAATTTGGCTTCTTAGCAATAATAATATATTTTTAATAATAATTATAATTATATTAAAATAATTAAAGACTTTTATTATATAATGAGGAACTCGTGAAGTAATGAAGAAAATTCTAATATTAATTAAAAGTCTTTATAAAGCACGTTCTTGAAAATATCTATTAAAGGTAGTTTCTTGATAAAAAATATTTAATTTTCTATTTCTTTTTTACTTATTCTGCCAATACAATTATTAGACTATTAATATTAGACTATTATTATTTTTAGTTTCCCCAGTCTTGCGTTAGTAAAAAAATTCGGAAAATTTGTATTGCTTTTTTTTACATTTCTGGTAGTTTTATATCAAAAAAATATGATTTCCATCAAAAAAAAATTCTGTCTATCGGTCGGTCTGTCGGTTTGTGTTTCTGGGAAATTTTTGACCACGACAACTTAAGAACGCTTCGGGGTAAATACTTCAAATTCGGACCATAGGTTGATTGTAATTATCTAATGTTCTAGGGTGGGATTGTTTTTGGTAAAAATCGGTTTGGGGATAAGGGTATAAAAACAATTATCTTCAAAAACGTTTTTTTTTTTTTAATTTATTTTTCGTTTTATGAAAAAAGAACTTTATGTGAAATTTTTTTTTATTTTTTTTTCGTTTTTGATTTTAATAAACCTAGGCCTATAGGGCAAGTATTATTTTGTTGGCAGCAGTATTTTGAATTTAAAAGGAATATTTGTGTAATTATAAAAAAATTAGCTGATAAAATAACATCAGTAGGGAGAAATACCCAATGGGACACTTTTTTTAAATAGCTGCCCAAATAATATTTTTAACCTTTCTTACGTATTTTTTCTTTACTTATCATATCTGGAAATAAAATAACATAGTCCAAGGGTTAAACCTGAATAATATTTATTTTTACCAAAACTACAACCATTTAAAAAAAAACGTAACTTGTTCCATTCATGAAAACGGTACTATTGATTGCCACACATACAAAATTGCAATTAAATCATAAAAATAACTATTATTATCACTATAACGAATAACAATAAACCTATAATGTCATTTCATAACAAAAAAACAATTGATTTTTTTTTTACATAGAATTTACTTTAAATAATTATAATTTTATGATGTTTTTTCAAATCAATATCAAATATTAGTTTGTTTTGGGTTCTAACTGTTTCAAATTGTTGTACGGGTAGTACCCTGCCCATTAAGAGTCATTTCTTACCTAAAAGAGATGGATAGGAATTAAATATGCAAATTGTCCCATTCAATAATACTAACAATATTATCAAAAAAAAAATAGGCATTCAAGCAGTTTCCTTTTGCCTTTCGCCAATAAAACATCATTTAAAATTATTTAAAAAAGTTACTTTTGACTTTTTAAAAACTGACTTATTAAATTTGTCAAAAACCCAGCTGCCAAAACTTTGCAATTTTATTATTATTATTATTATTATTATTATTATTATTATTATATACAGAAGTGAGCGGCATATGATTTTTTAACTGCATATCTAGGGTGCTCTAATCATGGTAACAAAAACCAAAAAAAAAAGAAGCATAGCTTAGAAACAGGCACTGTCCCATTCAATAATATGTCCCATTCATGGGTATTTCACCCTACCTATACCCTACCTATGCAGTACATAACAATAGCTTTAGCTATAGCTAAACTATAGTTTATGTTAAACATATACACGGTGCTTTTTTTGGGGTATTTTTTGTTTTTTTCGAAACCCTAAAATTCCTTTACCATTCGATGGTACCGTCCATTTATAAGATTTTTAGCGAAAATTAAAAAAATCTACCGAGCGCTTCGTTTTTTATTGGCCATATCCAACCAAATATTTTGTTGGCACAAATACACTGTTTTATCGGTGCATTTTTGACATAATTATTTTTTTAAACAAAAAATAGCATTCAGAATTTAATAACAATAATTTGTTTTGTTTTACTTAATACTTGTAATTGTTGTAAGCTTGTGGAACTGATTACGAATATAATCCGTTTTAGTTTTTGGGCAGTATTAGCTCAGTTTTTGGACCAATTATCTTAAGAACTAGAGCTTTAGTGGGGAAAAATATGCAAGTCGCTTGCAAAACAACTTTACACTCCTACTTTGTTTCAAATTTCAAGTCACTGGGTCAAAGCCTTTTTGAAATATCGTAGTGTAAACTTGTTTTACAAGCGACTTACATCTTTTTCTCCTCTATAGTTTGAAAATTTTACATCTACAAAACAAATTAGCCTCAGTCCATTAAAATAAAATGTGGCAGAAAATTGATATCGAAAATATGATGCTCCCAGAAAGAAAATCTAAAAAATGTGTCAAGCACAAATAAAATTTTAATGCTGCAGGGTGATTCTTTATTTAAAACTATAGTTTGCTTGCTTATAAGTAAAAAAGTATTCTCGACCGAAACACCTAAATTTAATTTTAAAGAAGCAATAAATAGCCTTTTAAAAGTAACATTTGGTGTACAAAGTGTTACTTCCTCTTTATTTGCTCCTACAGAGTTAAACTATATATGTAATTTTACTTTAAAAAAATCGGAAAAAAATTGAAAAAAAAATCCAAGAAAAATACACTTAAAAAAGTTAGGGGCAAATATGTGTTAAGCCTTACACATTTTGTATATTAGTATACATGTGAATCCTCGTCGCTCTAGCATAAAGGGTACCAGAGTTATTAATTAAAAACCTTATTTTTAGTACAACTTTATAGGGACGTGCTCTTAGGGTTCGTTTTCGAACCTATGTTCCTATGCTGATTTTTCATGTTTTGTGATTTAGCCGCCAAATGACTGCAAACACCGTGTATGTGTTTGATTCTGTGTCAGAATAATTCATTTCGCGTTAGCTTTTTTAAATATGACGGATTGTTGGCAATGAATTCTTCCGAATAAATATGACCGCGCCGGAATATAAATAACTTGGCGCAAAGTTGCTTGATGCATTGCTTGCTGGATTGTTAATATACATGCACTTTTTCCGCGCTTTTAAAAACGAATTTTGTTTCGAAACAAATGTTTTTATTGGTTTTGTTTCTTTTATACCATAGTTTATGCTTTAATGGTGTTTTGTTTTGAATTTTTTTGATACACTGTTAAAAATAACTAGAAATAATATTTTACATATTTGTACGAAAACGTTTTTTTACACTTACAATTTGAAATATTATCAGGCAATTTTAAAGTGCCTTAGTGTGATATTTCCTTTCAAAGAATAGAGTGAAGACATCAGATAAAAATCTAGAAAAATGTCAAACCCAAAACCGTGCTTTTAGCCTTTTCCGTTATGTTATGTAAAGTTTCTCTTCTGGTTATAACTGTTTCAAAATATATTTATAAGGTTATTAATAACCTTATATAATATAATATAACCTTTTCTTATTCTCCAATTGGAATTAATCATATTCTTTCTCCATTCTATATTACCAAATAAAGTTTCAAATAAATTGAACCCATTTTCTTTGAAAATCTGGGCATAGTTACAAATTAAAAAATTAAAATGTTTACCACATTTTTTTGTTCCTCTTTTTATTGACAGAAAACGTCATATTAAGGCAATATAAGCCAAAGCAATACAATACAATACAATATAAGTGGGGTTATGAGGCATGGTACTGCCTTTCAAATCACTGCGACCAATGAGATCTATTGTGAATCCCCTTTGCAATTTAGTCCACATCAAACTTTAGGCTTCCAAAGAAGCCTAAGAGTTTTTGGGGGCTACTTGGAATATATACAGGTCTTGGGTATACCTGTTCTAGATATTGTAGCCTTTTGCGAGCAATGGCTTCGCAGAAGCACATAATGTATTCGGCCGTTTCTGGTGCTTCTGAGCATAGACGGCAAATGTCGATTTCAGATTTTTCCATTTTTTTAAGATGATATCTTAACGTGCAGTGTCCGGTAACAGCCCTGTATAGGTCTTTAGGTCCGCCTTGCTGAGATCGAGTAACTTTCTTGTTCTTTCAGGTTCATATTTTATGAATATTTTAGCCTCTTAAGTTTTGGTCTTTCCAATATCGAGTTTTGATTTTGGTTTCCCATTCCTTAATTGCCTCTACCTGATGGCTTTTGTTAAAGCCACAGAAAGGTTCAGGGCCAATAAATTGAGTGCATGCTCCCTCTCTCGCGAGAGAGTCCGTAGCCTTATTGCCTTCAACACCCTCGTGTCCTGGCACCCACATCAAGGAAACCTTGTTGGTTTCTGCCAGTTGTTTAAGGATTTCGTAGCATTCCCAGGCAAGCTTTGACCCAAATGCACATGAACTTAGTGCCTTTAAAGCTGCCTGGCTATCCTAGAATATGCATATTTTTTGCCCTCTCTTGCCCTTATTCAGGCATTCTTGAGCACAAATTTTTATGGAGTATGTTTCCGCCTGGAAAATGGATGAAGTTTTGCCATAGTTGGCATCTCGGCCGATGTATGCCCGCACCAACTCCTGACTCCTTTTTGGACCCATCTGTAAAGTAGCAGATCATCCCATTTTGCATTTCTAGTCCTCCTGATGTCCAAGTTCGGCGGTCCGTAATTACCACTTCAAACTTGCGATCGAAATCATACCGTAAGGTCATGATGTCGCTGGTTCTGGTCAGGTATCCTATGTAAGCCAAATCAAAATAAATGTGTAATTTTATATATACTCAGTGTCGAATACAGAGCCCGGCGTATTGCGAGTCATCTTTTGTCATCTTTTTTTAGCTTTTTTACTAGATACACTGCTGAATTTATGCTACGCTCATGAACGAAAGAACAGCTCGTTAATCCCCGAGGTATGGTCATATAATATTATTATTATGACATATTATGTCCCTTATAGGGGATATTTTGAAAGATATATTCTTTTCCAGTAATGCAGCCCAGTCCTGGTTTTAGACTAACACGGTTTCTTAACAAAGGGAAAAAAGGAAAAATTTGCCAGTCTTAGCACTAAGAGAACGTTAAAGTATTACGTAACGCATATTTTGATCATTTTGGACCCCCCCCCTGTAACGCTATTTTCCTATACCATTAACGTGGGTGTAACACTCCAAAACGACCCCTCGCCCCTAGGAGCGTTACGTAATACTTGAACTTTCCCTAAGTTATTGTAGGTACCTGGGTTCCTAAAAAGCTAGCTAACGTTTTTCAAAGTAAAGTGAAGAATCAATACTAATACTAATGCAAGTAGCACCATTGCAAAAATAAGTATACTTAATTCTGTTTCATGAAAACTATACTACTTCCACCGTTACTTACAAAGAAAGCTGGTCTGGACTTGAGCTTCTTTAAAGCGTTACTATGCATTTAAGTACCCACTAAATTCTTAGCAAACTGCTAATAACAAAAGAAATAAACCTTTATCCAATACATACAGATAATAAGACAATTACCAGCTTTATTTTAAATATATATATACTCAATAATAACCCCCGCGTGGCTTTTACTTTATTGAGTGGATAATTATTTATTTTACCCACTCAACTGTCACTTGTCAAATTATTTTTTTGTAAATGTCATTAAAATTTTTAATAAAAATATGAATTCCTAATCTATTTATTGGATAAAACCTTGTATGGCACTTATGGGTAAACCGATATTGCCCATGAGAGAATTAACCTGAGAGGCGTCAGCCAAGCAGGTTAATTTTACCCACTAGTACCATAAATAACTATTATCAGGGAAGAAACTCTTAGCCTTGAAGTATATAGTTAAAACATTTAAAGCAGAAACAGCTCCAAATAGCTTTAAGCTTGCTATCTTTGCTTCTCATAGTTAATAAACAAAAATGTTACCTGGAATGACCAGCCTTAGTAGTAGTAGTAGTAGTAGTAAATTTTTGGGGTTTACAATAGCCTTACAATATGTTAAAATTTAGCTTTTAACTAAAACAATAAATCAAAGTATAATTAAAAAGTTTAAATAAAGAAGATTTTTAATCTGAAATTCATGACTTCATAATGAAGTTATTACAAGGCGTTTTTAAACTATGAATTAATTATATCAAACCGGAGTTCTAAATATGTATTTTAATGAAAAGATTTTTAAAAGTTAAATTAGTTTAAAACTAAAATTAGGTTGTTCTTTTTGAATGTCGACGAAAACTATTTCCTAGCTAGGAAAAATCGTGTAAATCAGTTCAAAGTTATTATAAAGTTATAAGTTAAAATTATTAAAATACACATATTTAATAATTACTTGTACTTGTTAGAGGGGCGTTCATTAATCAAGTGATATTCCCGGGAAGAGAGGGTTCAACCTGATTGTCAGTACGTATAACCAAGAGGGAGGGTTTCTTAAGTGATCAGAAAAGCTGCCTAGCGGTAACTTAGTTTAAGAAGGCAGATAGATCAAGTTTCGTCTTTGTTAGATTTATACAGCGAAAAGACCGTTTAGGCGAAGCCAATATAGCTGACCAGCAACAACTTTGCTATCAATGATATGCCCAGAATTAGATTTATTTTATTAGTGTATTCAATTTATTGAGAACAGTGTTTTTAATAGTACTAAAGAATGTTATGAACTTGAATTTAAAAGTGGGAGAAGCATAATACATATGAGATTTGTTTTCACCACGTGGTGGGGTTTATATCGCGAGCTGGCCAATTATTCAAAAGAAAAAAGCTAATATCCAATATAGAATAAAATAGATAGATCGAGTTAGACAGAAGACAGAACTAAAGTCGTGACCAGTCAGTATACTGGTTAATATCCAAACCTGAGGTTCGGGAGTACGTATTGAGGCGGATGAGCCATTCCCCTCCACTTTTCATTTAACAGAGCTGTTTTAACAGGGCTATTTCTAATTAAGTTTATATCAGATCTGATCCAATCTAAACTGATCTGATATAAACTGATTTAGAAAAACAGATCTGTTAAAACAGCTCTGTTAAAACAGCTCTCCTAATTACATTAACAGCCCTGTTAAAACAGATCTGTTAGGGGGCTATTAAAAAGGGGGCTATTAAAATAGGGGCGTGGTCTAAATAAAAAGTGGAGGGGATTGGCTTATCCGCCGCAATACCTACTTTCGGGTTCCTCGTAAAACTGTAGGTGTATATTCTCGTTAAAATCAGAGTAATTACGAAGCAGAGTTGCCAGAATCGTACTTCCTTTCGCTTTCTTTAAAACATTTCTGAGTGTAACTTATTACATTTATTAGATACGGGAGTTTTAAAATACACAGTATTCCAATGTGATATCCACACACCTACGTTTATGTAACCAGTGACCTAAAAAACGTTTGTCATATTCATTTAAAATAAAATATTTTATTCATAACTGAAATCGTTTATATTTAAATGAAAAAAGAGAATAAATTTAGTAATATAATTTAAAACCTTCGCATTTCATGTAATTTATATCATAATTTGATAAAATTGAAATGCGTATTAAAAATGTGATTTATTTTAAAATTAAAATTTTTAATTTAAAATGTCATCAGCATAAGCAAATTTTATTGGCAAAATAATATTCAATGAGCGAGAATAATGTAAACAAAATTAATAATATCACATTTGAATAATTAAGGGTTTAGGGTGTGCGTCCATGAAAATTTACCCTTTATGGAAAAAAAAGTATTTTAAGTAATAATATATTGAGACATGTAGTATTTAAAATGCTAAATGCGACTAAAGAAAAGATATAGCCCTTTCGAAAAATTTGATAAAAAAATTAAAGAAACGGCCGCCCCGGGCACGGTCCTTACCCCGTGCGACTGAGAAGCCCCTGGGAGTTATCATTGGTACAAAAATTGCCAGAACATAATAGAATAGTTTGGACTTATTACTTGTTAATCCTAACTTTTGGACTAGGGACTAACTATTGATTCAAACTTTCTGCCGACCCCGGTGGCGCAATGGTTAGCGCGTTTGATTACGGATTCCGGGGTTGTGGGTTCGAGCCCATAGAGCATGGATGTATAGTGGTGTAAATAGTCGGTAGATGGAACTACGATGACTAACTGTAATGTGGGTTGTAGGTGAAACTATAAATACATTTCAGGGTGGATATTTGATCATGTATACATAGATGCGCCTTGAGTCCACGTCAAACCGAAATGTTTTCATTGCTATATCCAGGTAGATTTCACCTTCCCGCTTCTGGTCACCACCGACCGCTATAGTGGTTTGTTGACAAATATGTTATACTTCACCTCCTCGCAACCTCACCGCTATAGTGGTTTGTTTACAATTGGCTTTGTATATGTTCTACATAAAACAAATCAACATTAATGCCATATCTATGTATATATGATCTAATGGGTGGATGCGAGTTCTGTTGAGGACCATGCTTCGGAGGGCACGTAAAGATGGCGGTCCCGTCAATTAGACCATAGCAGGGAAAAACGACGTTAAACAGTATAAAATATAACAAACAAACTTTCTCAAAAAAATGCTGCTGAGCGCCAAAATTGTTTTATAGACAAATACTTTAAAAAGTTTAATGATACGTAATTTTATTTATACCATTTAGAGATGCGCTATGTAGAAAAGTCCAATTACTGGGCTATAAAGTGATGTCAGTATCATTTATGTGGACATACCCTTTAGTAAATATTATAAATTTAAATTACTCCAAATATTAACCTATGGGTATATAATATTGGTTGACATTACAGCTGCTGTTGTCTAGCTATGTAATAGGATTTTTTAAATTAAAATTTAAACATTAATTAACTAAGCCTAAACTAAACTTTATATATTGTTAATTCATTTTACAATTAAACAAGTAGTTTATAAATTGGTATAATTCTTTTTTGCATAACTAAGAATACATATAATTTTCTCAGTACTGACTGCAGTAGAGATAAGTCTTAAAGATGCACAAATGCCAACGAACTAATAACTCTTCTTTCTAGAATACGCATACCGTTAAAATAAAGTATCGCCAACATCTCGGTTTGTTTGTAAACAAATAGTAGGTATATTCAGGCCTGAACAATAACAATTACCAGTAAGTGGTATTGTTGTCTCTGTTAGAACAAAGCTGTGCGAGTGAGACAGACAAATGTATAGGTTGGCTACGTTTTTGTCAGTTTTAACGAATGAAATGCCTATTCTAGAGAGAAGAGTTATTAGATCGTTGACAAATGCATACATACCGAGAGTGAATTCAATAATTCGTTATTGTTAACCTTAGTTTACACTGGTTTTGCCCACCCCAGGGGGTGGAGTGCGAAAAATAAAATAGATTTATGAAATAAGAAAATGTTTTATCAGATTCAGTTTCAGCGACTTAAAAAATTCCAAAAAAGCTCTTGGATACAAAATATTAGGCAGATTGTCTTAAAAAAAAATTTCACCTTAAATACGGGCTTTTGGGTATCTGGTGAACGGTCGTAGTCATCAAAAATACATAAGAAAAAGTTGCAAAGAACGCTCGAGCAAGAAAAAAGTTAAAATTTGCAAAACTAATGTAGTAAATAAAAAAAAATTATTATAATTTTAATTATGGCGGATGCGCCACTATATAAAAGACAATGTCCAATGTCCATATTTTTTCTTGTGATATTTTTTGTCTAATAACCCTTAAGGGTTAAGGCCATACGATTTTGAAATTATAATTAAAAAAAAAATTACAATGTTAATTATGGCGGAGGCGCCACTATGTAAAATATAATGTTCAATGTGTAGCTATATTTTTTATTGTGCTAAACGAAACGAGCTGATCGAGAAAAACGAAGCATATTCTGAAAACAGCGCATCAGATAGGTCTATTATAAACTAAATTAATTAAAAAATTTTTAAGTGTAATTGTAATCAAACTTAAAAAAATATTTTAGTTTGACGCACAGTTCTAAGACTACACACACGTTCACACTGAATTAGCTTTAATCGCAGCGTTTTTTGTTGGTGTTCTGTGCTTTTTTGCAACTATCTCTCCCTTTCGTAGTAGGTTTCTTACCGTGTGTCAGACTATAGTTAATTCAACTAATTCATATCAGTAGATAAAAGTTTTAATAGCTTTTTTCTTTAACGAAAAATAGTTTGAACAGTTAAATGCAAATAAATCTTTTGTCGCCTTTATTAATTGTAAATGTTTGCAATAAAATAAAATTTAATGTTGTCCATAAAAGATGTTTATTTAACAGGATGTTTACAATCCTGAAAAAGGATAAACAGGATAAACTGCAGTAAAAATCTTTGCTCAATAATAAAAACTATATGCTCTTTGTTCAACTGGAATGTATTTTATTCGGAAAGTCCGTAAAACTGTAATAATTTAAGCTAAATTTGTCAACTGAAATAGTTATTTCTCCAACAAGAGCGCAAAATGACTGCAGAAATCACATTTTGCACTCGTGATACAAACAACGTTTTTTCTACGATCTAAAATAAATATATTTCAGGCAGTAAATTTATTATCTTACAAGGTCGCAGCACTTTTTTTGCAAATCTGGTGGTTTAGAAGAAAAACCCTCATCACTGTTACTCTCCATAATTCCTTCATAACAAAAAATATTTAACACATAAATATTTAGCACACGAAATTGAGATTTGATAAAAGATAAATAATAATTTTATATTAAAAAAATGGCAGAACACAATATCTCGTAGCATATACTTGAAACTGTCAAGTTGACAGCTGTTTTATGATTTACTTGGAGCGCAAAATTCAATTTTGCGCTTGCTGTCATGGTAACGTGCAGAAAAGTAAAATGCTAAGAAATAGGTTATGTTTCGGTCAGAAAACTTTATTTGTTTTTGTAGAAATGTTATCTTTTCTATTAGATCATAGAAAAAAGTATTTTTAACCAACTTAACTAATAACTAGTGGTCGGATCAAAGTATTCATTTATCGGGGGCTCGCAAAAATTTGAAATTAAATTTTATGTAAATAAACTATATGCATATTTCACTAATTGGATTCTCATGTCGACGCTATTATCTACTACATAGTGAGTTATTTTGAGTATGAAAATTAAGAAGTATTTTGTATTACTTTTGGTACACGTGCATAAAATTAAGACATTGCTAAAAAAAATGGGGACCGAAAATAGTATACTTTCGAATTTGACCGTCTAGAAATTCTAACCTGAAAATTGAATGTGTGTCACAACTTATAATTTATAACCAAGAACAACTAACTAAAGTTTCTTTTGCTTTTATTATGACATAATATACTTCACTGAGTAAAGTTCACCCCGAACTGGTATTTTTTTTTGGCTGTTAGTTCCGCATTTCTACATATTTATTTAAAGGGTTGAGCGAGGTTAATGGGCCGCAAAATACGCTTTATGATTGTTCTAGTTTCTACAAGTTAAGTGTAAAATATTTGTGTAATATCGCATAAAAAGGTCCTTGTTTGGTGGTATAAAAGACATGTATACGGTTTGAGAATGACGTTATACTGTAAAAAGTAAACTTAATATTTAGCTACAAATGGATAGGAAATCGGAAGTTATTATCCTATACAATTGTACTTTAATTTTTGTTAAAAATACGCAACATTTCATGTCCGTCTTTAAATATTAGAGTACGTGACTTTAGAACTATAGTTTTTTTAACAAAAATTAAAGTAAATTTGTATAGGATTATAACTTCCTATCCATTTGTAACTAAATATTTAGTTTACCTTTTAGAGTGAACTATGTGGCCAAACAAAAAGGCCCCAAAATTATTTTAGCTCATAAATACAAAGAAAATAAGTTATTTGTTGCTAAAATGTCATATGTTTTTAAAAAACTTAGAAATTTAAAATTTGGCATACAAATAGGGAATCCCGAATATACCCAAAAAAAAAATACCCCCAACCCCCCAATCCCCCCAATTAGGTGCTTTTATTAAATACACTTTCAGATGAGTTAGAAATTTGTATTTTGGTATGCACTAAAGGGATTTCGCATAGATCCCAAACAAATATGAAAATATACTTCCAGCCCCTAATCACCCTCCCCACCCCAATTAGGTGGTGGAAGTGATAACAGATTAGTAAATTAAAGTGTTCTTAAAGTTTTTCAATAAAATTTGGAACTACGTAACTTCAAGCATAAAACTTCCAGCAAATATTAGTAGCGGCATACAAGGTACAATTACGCCGCCATATTTGATTGACCTTTAAAAATATGAATTTTTTATTTTTTAGTTTTTATACACAAAAAAAAAACATGTTTCAGAGTAGTTTATCCAATACAATCTTTATAACGTAAAATGTGTCCACATAACCACTATTTTTCTATAACCTGACAAATAGGGTCTAATTTTGATTTTCATGCATCGTTCCTAAAAATATTATGTAACTATCATGTAAATTAAATTAAATGTATAAAAATGGTCAATAATGATGGAGAAAAGTCCAAAGAATATAATGCCATAGTTTTCTTCCTTAAATCACAAAACTAAAAATCTACTTTTGGTATGCAAAACACTAAAAATCGACTTTTGGTATGCAAAACACCCTCCCGGACACAAAGTGCACACTCAGAAAATGTCATTATTAATAAACACATGTTGCGTGGGGATTCAAATGTACCAACACGGTCTCTATGTCAGTGTGACAACATTTTGTAAACAATACACACATTGCAGTATTTATTATCACAAGTAAAGTATTAAATACCAATGGTGGCTATATACATAAAAAATATGTATTAACAAATAACATTCAGTATTAAAAATACAACAGTGTACTTTACAGAGTTTCTTTTAAAGTAATGTTTAAAGTTCAGCTCTAAAATTCAAAATTTCTTTAAGGACGTAAAAACAAATTATGTATCAGTCCCAATATTGAACTTACAATACGTGTTGTTTGTAAGCCAAGATAAAAAAACTTCTTTAATGATCTATTAATGTCACTAGGCAACAAATCTCAACTTTTTTTTTTTGCCCCGATCGGAAGTAATTTTTTTTTACATATTCGAGGGCGTAGAATCCGAATCTGAATGCTGAAAAATTCCAGCACCTCACATTTTTGAGATATAAGTTCAGGAAATAATAACAAAAGTTTTATGGTAATTCTGCTCAAAGAAAAAACAAGGAACTCTAGTTTTTATTTTGAATTATACACAGAGATAAATAAAAATTAAAATTAAGATCCTGGTGAGAATTGTAAAAAAAATATTTGACTTTCGTGAAGTGTAGTTAAAAAACCGTGCCCTGTTTGGAGTTAGTAAACAAATATTTTATGGCCTTCTAGTCGCTCCAGTTCACTCAGAAATATCAATTTGAATATATTCGCGGAACTACTAGACCACACCGAAAACGGATGTGCATAAGTCATTTTGCGAAGTAAATAAATTTCGTGTAAAAGTCGATTTATAGTTTATGTGAATCGACAAACCTAAAATCATATTTTCACTATTTCTTATCTTTATTATTAAAACTAGAAATTTAAAGGATTTAAGGTTGGTTCACCCAATAATTTACACTAAACTCAATAGAAGTTTGGACTTTTGACCAATGAAATTAAATGTGACAAATAAATTTGACATTCTATTAGTTGAATTCTTTAATTAGTTTTGTGTTAATTATTGGGTAGTTGGATAGTTTTAAATACATCATCATTATAGCTGTTTTAAGTATCAAGACTTTCGATTTTTTTTAAATTTAAATAAGCTGTTTCATGTAATTTTGATAAATTACTTCAATCAAATTTTTATAATTAAATATTATTTTGTTTGCCTGGGGTACCTAATTATAATAATTATTATTATTATAACTATTCATTCTGTTTGCCTTTGGTTATTATTCAAGAATTTTAAGTATCTTCGTTTTGGCTTAAATAAATATTACCTATTTTTACGTTATAAGCAGTCATCGGCGAATTTCCAGTGGTCCCATAGGCGCCGCGTCGATTCTATCGTTGACGCGAGGTTTTAAATATTTACATTTTTATTTTCTTCGAAAAACACCGATATATTTACATATTTATAGTTAATATGTAAATTCAATATTGTTGTGTGTAACAAATTAGTCAAATGTTTCGATTTAGTGACCTTTATAAAAATTTCCCTCATAATTCAGCAAAATTATTCCGTAAGCCTATGTTTCTGTGTTTATTTTCAACGTTGATGAGTCATAACTAAATTTATTCCGATTAATGGTTATAAGACACTCTTAAAAATGTGAGCTGATTAATTTTGTGTGTAAAAGTGTAGTCTCATTTTCTAATCGAGTAATTTTTGGATTAATATTTACGCAAGGTACATAAAATAAAGAGACAGCTTGTTTGTTAATAAAAATTTAACCTTCATCTAAAAGAAGTTAAAATTTATATTTTCCCCTACCTAATATGTAAAAATAAAAGTTTCTTTTTTTATCTCATAAAACCATAAATAATTCAAAAATATAGAAACATTTCCCTTTAATACATACATTTCCTCTTTGCAAGAAAGAAAATGTAAGAAATTTTACATGTGACTTCACATCCATTATTTTTATTTTAGCTAGGAAACTAACATAAAAGAAAGAGGGAAAGTAAAAAATAACAGTGACTTTGGGAAAAAAGTAAAATCTAGAGTGCCTTCTGTCCTAAATAAAATGTTTGACATCCGTACCGGAAAACTAAAACTTTGGGTCAACAACATCCGGTTTAGAAACTTTAACATAAATACTGTTTGGTAGTGTAGCTAAAGTTTAAGAAAAATACGACATAAATTTGAATTCTGTTAAAAAAAATCCTAAAATTAGGCATATTTGGTGGAAGTATCTATTTGTATAGTGTCTGAATATATCCGTGATTTATAAGAATTAGTATGAACTACACTCCGGGAGTAACACTAGACAACACGGTTTTTTTTGCCATATGTTTTTAACTAATTTTGGGTCGTTGAGATATTTCTATTACCTCAGGTTTCTGAGAAAAAAGTGGTAAAAAATCATTACATTTGGACTTTTTCTAAAATCATGGGAGATAAAAATATTCCAAGCAAAAATTTGGATTCGGCGATTCAATATTAGTTAAAAAATACACTGCCCAGTAAAAGAGCTTTCCCATTTTACACCTCCGCGCGTAAAATGAATCAATTTAAATGTAAGTTTTTTTAATTTTAGAGCAAAATAGAAAAAATTGTATAAATCACTTGTTTCATAACACGTTTTTAGCGTACTAGTACTTTAGAAAACTCGCCGCAAGCGGTTCGTTTTCTAAACTTGTACTCGTGCGCTAAAAACGTATGTTATGAAACTAGTACTTTAATATACTATTGTGTAATTAGGTTTAAAAAGATTATTTGCCCAGAATTGTAATAATTCTATTAATTATAATCAATGTTATTTTTAGAAATAGGCAATTTCGATGTCAAACCAATTTTACACGTTTTTATTTCTATTTTTTAATTTTTATACTATAACTACTGTTTGTTTTCATTCTATTCTTAAACCGATGACGATCCAAAATTAGGTTCTTTTAAACAGTGTAAAAAAAATAAAAATAGTTTTAATATTAACTGGCTATTCCCAAGAACAATAATAATTACACAAGTCAACAATTTTTTTTTTCTTGTGCCTGGGTTTATTTTATGATTTTTTATTTGTCATACTTCAAAATAATGAAAATATATATATATATATATATATATATATATATATATATATATATATATATATATATATATATATAAAACAAAAAACCAAAAAAAAAATACTTTTTTCATTTTCACTTTTGAATTAAAAAAAAATAGAGGATTACCCTTAACCCGGCGTCTGACAGGTGGTTTAGTTTTACAAGTAACGACAGGTGGGGTGTAATAAACCCCAACAATAAATGGGACCGTTTTTGCTTTATTTAATAAATTTTATATAAAATGTAGTAAAATATTCGAGTTATACAATATATTAACCTAAAAATAATTTAAAAAATCTTAAATACATATATGTTTATTTTTAATCGGTTAACAAAAATAAATCAAATTAAAAAAAAAAATAGGAAAGCTTTTTGTTTTCTATTAACTAAAAAAAAAGAACGTTTAAAATTGCCAAACAAAGATCTAAATGAATAACATAAATTATAAACTTTTAAATATTATAGGTAGTGTTCAAAATAAATTACTTTAAGTAATCGTAATATGACTGAAAAATACAGGAGAAACAGGAAGATAATAGTATATTACGCACCGAGTACGCGAACCTAGTTTTCAGTGCAAGAGAGTGCTTATTTTTTTATGAGGCGCAGCCGAGTAAAAAATCTTTCGAAGTCCACCGAAATAGTTTGCGTCGAGGTCTGTATACTATTTTTTCTACGACCTAAACATCCAAAAGACGCAAAAATTGTCTTAAAATATTAATTTGTCAATTTAAGGTTATGTGTTTCACGTTTACTCATTTTCTAACAGCAGATGTAAAAAATCAACTAATTTTCACTTTTCAACCATTGTCATAGGCAACGGGTGAAAAATAGGCACTAACTACTAGCTAGGTTGTAGGAAAATAAATGTTACTTATTATGACACGTGGGGTGTCAGAAACCCCAGGCGACTTCAAAAAGACGTGGCCTCTAATGCTTCAATATTCATACTGCCGTTCATGCTACACTGTGCAAAGTAAAAAGCGATTGAAAGGTACTGAGGCGCTGTCTTCGCTTGGCGCGAAAATAAAATAGTTACGGAGTAATATTTGGACTCTGGGGTTTGTGACACCCTGCGTGTCAGACGCCGGGTTAAAATATGTATTCAGTAGCCAAATCGATTGAAACATAAAGCGTTTTAGAGAAAAAATAAATATTATTTATGAAAATATGATGGGGGCCTATATTTTGGGTTTAGTCAGAGAAAGTAATTATGAACATAACAGGAGGAGTACACGGCTTCATTTCTAACCTTTTTTTATAATTTTATATACTAACATAATAATTAAAGTTATTAAATAAATATAAATATATATTTGTTTTGAATTTTTTACAAATGAATGAATAATCTCGTAAATAATGTTTTTCTGGCTACAAAAGCAAACTTTTTCATGAAATATTATTTTTTTTCGGATGATCATCAACCTATAGTAATTACGTACACTAATCCCAGGCACAAAATACATGTTGACTTGTGTTATTTGTGTAATTAATTTATTAAAAAAAAACCTGTAATTTATTGACTTTGTTATAAAAGGTTAAACAAATATATAAATTTTAATTAAACAATGCAAATGTGGTTGTGTAAATGTGAATTGGTCGCCATATAATTTATCTCGTGTGATCCGTCTAGTTTGTCGTTGACACTCTTTAACTTTTGTTTGCCATCGGTCTGGAATTGAGATTTAGGTGTCACATGTCAGCAGCAACTAAGAACGAAATCACTTCATTTAATAAAGTTTGTTTTTTTTATAAAAATGTTTAATCAGTTCTGACAAAACCAGAAATCAATTCGATTCTTTTGTATAGTAAGATTCATTTGGATGCGGTTGCGACTCTTAACTCAACGTCTAAACCGTCGTAAGGCAGGATGCGTGCAAGTGAGAGAGACAATATCGCATTCAAATTAATCGTGGTATATATAGTATAAGTTAAACAAATTCGGTAACTTTTCCGTTTTGAAGAGGACGTTTCTGTGGTAGTCCTGCTGTTGGATCTAAATCCAGATCATTTCAGATAACCAAGTTTTGCCAAATGAGCTACAGTTTTAGTTTGTTTTGTATAGTAAAAAATTGTCAGAAACCCCCGATCCTATGCTTATGTTTTGATTAAACGACCACTCCAAACCTAAAGTTCTGAGACCTGACAGGTTTTTATATATTATAATAATTATATATTATAATAATTATATAATATAATAATTATTGATATAAGTACATATAAACAATTACGTACTATCACAGCGATTAAATTAACCCTTGGATTGGCGCGCGGTCTACGATCGTAGACCATGCTTTTTTTCAGCTGGGTAACTTTTTACACGGAGTAGCTGTGCATTATGCATCAATCTATTAGATCAGTAATAATTCACACTTTGAATGTTGTTTTTATTCATATTGAAACCTGCCTGGTCTACAATTGTAGACCGCGCGACTAACCACGTTACCTTTTTTATTTTTGCATTTTTTTATTTTGTGAAAGTTTTTATGGTTTCTTTTTGTGAATATTGTTTTTCAAAGTTAGTTTATTAGTTTAAAGATAAATTAAACATACAATATGTCTTTACCACCAAAAAAAATAGCGGTTTATAGGAAGACACTGACACGAGTCTTTTTGGGCATGAAAGAGCTCATACGTAATGTTTTTGATAAATAAGGTAATTTTCTGTTATATAAAACTAAAAATTACCTCGGACACTAAATGTGCCTAAGAAGGGAAAATAAATCGAAAAAAAAAATGCTCAAAATATCATAACTACGATTGCAAAGAGCACATGTAGAAGGCGCATGAGTTACTAAAATATTGCATTATTTCGAGTCAAATTTTATAATATTTTTTTCTTTTAATTTAGGTGTTTTCTATTTTTTTATAATCGTACATGTTAAAAAAAATGTTTTAGTTTCAGAAAGATTTTTAAGTTATTTTTATTTTTTTTTTAAATTACCGTACAGATGTAAAATATATGTTAGAATTGTATATAATTTTTCTTTTACCCTTAACACTTACTAAAACAATAATAATTTGAAAAAAATATGTAAATAACTTTTAAATACAACCAAATAAATAACATAAGATATTTGGTTTTTAAAAATATAAATGTGTTTTTTTTAAACAAAAAATAAAATGGTCTAAGTGTAGACCGCGCGCCTAAACACGTTACAAAAAGAGGCGCGCCTAACGAAGGGTTAAAATTAAAGTTACGTAACTCGTATTCCCTAGGAGTCATTTAAAATTTAATTTAAATTAAATTTTTTGTTAAGTATAAACATAATTACGTAATATTTAAACAGCCCTTTATATTTAATATTACATTTTAAAATTAAAAGATCATATCGTTATTCACATAATTAGATAAATTTTTATAACATTGTAAAAGTATAAAAACTGTTTTATAACAATTTACAGCATACTTGTTGCAATAATAATTTAATTAAACAGAATATACTAAAATTCTAATTATTTTAAGTCCAGTAGGGGTGACCGGGGCTAATTGTCGCACTTTTCATTCAAAGTCAATTTTTTCCTTTATTTTTGTTTTTTTTTTAATTGACCAAATGGTAATTTTAGCTGCATGTTTCAGTAATATTATTATAAGATAAAACATGGAAAAATTTACAGGGTATTAGAGTTATGATTTTTTTTATGAAGTCTCGACAAATGCGTGACGGGGCATGTTGTCGCGGCTCTTAAAGTATATTTTTTTGAAGAAATATAAAGGTATTTAAAAAAAAATAAATAACTAATAAGACATGTGCCTTCCCAAAAGCCGATTGTTATCTAACTTTTTACTCTTGTACCAAAATTGTCAACTTTATAATGAAATAATATTTTTTCTATTTTTTTTTAATTTAATTTAATAAACGATTTTATTTGCTATCCTATTAAGTTTCACTTTTAAACACAGTTTTGAATAATAAAAATGCGAAAAAGGAAATGTTATGCCATGGACATATCCCCAGATCATGTGACAACTAGCCCCAAACCAAATGCGACAACTAGCCCCAGTGGTCAATTTTACCTTATGTATCAAGTATTGTCTAATTAACGAATAAACACTCCTAAATTACAATATCAACAAATAATATACACTTTAAACTATTAATATACATATAATTTTCTTATCTTAATATTTTAAATCCCTCACAATAAAAAACAATATTTACCACAAAAAAATTACTGGACCCTTTAATTTTGACATTTTTTAGATTAAATTGCTGCTCTTTTAACTTATTGCTTTTAAGTTTACAAATGATAAATGTTACTTTTGTAACGCGCAGGTTAATCTCGGTTTGGTGCAGAAAGCTATTTAACTTTTTGAGATACAAGCACTTCGACAACTTACCCCTGCGACAACTAGCCTCGGTCACCCCTACTGGTATATACGACCAATGACTTATTTATTCCGAGGTCTGGTTATTACGAATCATCCACAGCAGCAAATTGCCATAATAAAATAGCTAAATTTCAAAATACGACTATCGTTTAGATATTGTTCTTAGTCCTTCTACGTCATTGTGCACAAACACAGTCTGCTTCTGGGTCCCGGGTTAATAGACACACAACTGTAGGCCATTTCGGTCCTGTTGTTTGGCAGTCTAAATGGCTTTTTGTTTAACATTTCAGACCTCGGAATGGTTTACTGTTTGCCAAGCACACAAACCAGAAACTTTAATATTAGCACAATTTGAAATAATAGTAAACCACTTAAGTGCTGCTTAAAATACTAAAATTTACTAGATTTTAGAAATGTGTTTTCATATTGTTTCAAAAGGTGTAATAATGGGAAAGTTAGAAGGGTCCTATCTCTGGAGTACTCAAATTAAAAAAAAACACACACACAAAGGTCTTTTTTTGTCAAATACGTAAATTGACTTCATCTCACTCTATCCCTAGCCCGTTTTACATTTCTACACCTTACATCCTTTATTATTTGTGAGCAGTATTTCATTCTAGACATTACTTGGAACAAAAAAAAATCAGTCTGTCCGGGAAAGAACGCTTTAAGCTAGAGGCTTGAAATTTAGCATACAGGTATATTACCAAAAGTTCTCACTTGGGTTTGTTTTTGGTAAATATTGTGTTGGGGTAAGGAAGCCAAATGGGAAAAATACAATATGTTATTACAAACAATTGAAAATTGCTATACAGGGTGATTTGTTAGCCTGTTTACAAACTTTGACAACGAGAATCAGATGAAAGAAATGTTCATATAAACATAGGTCATATCTTTCTTCGTCCAGAAGTTATACCGTTTTTAAAATATTGAAAGTTAAAAAAAAAACGTAGTGGGTATGATTTAACAAAAAAAAAAAAAGAATTAGTTACTATTCTTTTAAACAATCACCTGTCAAAAATTGTTTGTTTCTGTTACGATTTATTAAAGTTTTACCATAGCCACCTAGATCACCCGACCTTAATCATTTCGATTTTTATTCAAGACACTTGTTTATGCCGTGGAAAAAAATAAATAAATAATCAATTATTGCAGAGGATTCAAGATTCTGCATCTGATATTTGAATTTACTACTCGTGCAAGATAGTTTAGTTCGTCGTTGCCAGTTATGTATTTAGGAAAATGGACTTATTTTTGAACATTTACTGTAGTTAAATTTTATTTCTTAGTCTTTTTAAAATGTAATTTTAAAATGTTATTTTTACCTAGAATATGCATATATAAGTTTATTTTAAAACATAATAATAATTATACTTTTGTCTCCCTCTGTAGAACTTCTTCCTTTATCTTATCTAAATGTCAGTGGCCATGACATAAACAAATAAATTTTTACAGGTGATTGTTTAAAATGCTAGTTACTAAATTTAGTTTTGCTAAATAAATACTACTACGTTTTTTCAACTTGGTTCAAGTTTGTAAACGGGCTAATACATCAATAAATCATAGGGGTTTTTTAGGTTGTTTAAATTGAATCTGATAAAAAAAATCCAACTTCAGCCCCACGGGGGAGGGGGTAAATATTTTTAAATGATGTGTTATTTCGTCAAAATTGGTATATATGGGTTTTTGGGTTCGACGAAACTGAATCTGATAATAAAAATTTTCTAAACCCACCCCTGAGGGGCGGGGATAGTTTTCGTGAAAAGTGTTATATAGGGGGTTTTGAGGTAGCTAAAACTAAATCTGATAATAAAAAATTCTAACACCAACCCCTGATGGCAAGGGGTAGTTTTCTTGAAAATTGCTATATTGGGGTTTTTGAGGTCGCTAAAGTTTTTCTAAATAAAAATATTTTTAAGTTAAGCACGAGAAAAATATTACTTTTTAAAATAAAATATTCAGTAAATTGCTCCTGAATCACACTTATGTAAGCTGGTACAAGCTTTCTTAGTTAAGTTGATTTTACTACATATTTTATGTGATCGTAAATATTTTATGTATATGTGTATAATGTACACATCAAGGACTCCGTCGAGTATGTAAAGGAATAAAAATGAGGTGGATATTAAAAAGCCCCTTTTTCTGAAGGGGTATTTTTTATATGAGTAATAAAATTTCAAGGATAAAAAAATTTATGAAAACCACAATGCCAATTTATTTGATGAAAAATATTCAAGTTTCAGACTAGTTTTTACACAAATAATAAGGTTAAAAACAAAACAGATAAATAAAATATCTTGAGATGAATTTTATTTAGTTTTCTTTGAACAAGGGATTGCTAGGAGGATAGAATGTAGGTGCGAACCGAAGAAACATCGTTGTGGAGGGGGGGGGGGGGGGTAGGGGCGACAACAAAAATTTTCAAATTAATAAAAGTAAATTTTGATGATTAAAAAAAGTCTCCTCTCCAGATTTGAAAGAAACGTTGGGGACGCGGCCCATTGTACCTATTAAGAATTTATTATATATGAAAATTGTTTAGCGATAATAGTGGCTTCTTAACCTTGGTGGGCAAAACACTACTCATCACATCTCTACTTACGCACATCTCTACTCACACACATCTCTACTCACACACAACTCTACTCAAACACATCTCCACTCATCACATATCTACTCACTCACATCTCTACTTACACACACTTCTCCACTCACACACAGCTGTACTCACACACGACTATGCTTAAACACATCTCTACTCACACATATTTCTACTAACACACACCTCTACTCATTTTTATTAATGTCTATTGACTTTGACATTTATTTAATAAAAACGAGCGTAACAAAGCACTAATCTAAAATAACTCGCTCTTTTTGAGAGTTAAACAAAAGCGTTTCGATGATAAAGTTGTAAAGCCGGATAGGCTTGCCCCCCACAATCAAAAATCCTGCGGGCGCGCCTTTACCAGCAGTCGCCTACAGTTATTTGAGGTTATGTAAATTTTTTTAGGTGCAAGGATGTATTATCATAAAACAATTGATTTTCCCCACACGCAACCCAGCGCAAAATAATTAGTTATTATACTCCATCCAGTTATGCAAGATAGTGAGGGACGCGGCCCGTTTTACACCACAGAGCGCAAGAATACGATGCCATGATTGGCTTGATGTATCGTCATGTATCTTGTAATGGTTATTATGCGCGCCTCTGGATAGGCCTTAAGTCGTAATTGTAACCTAAAAATTTGACATTTTCCTTGTGTTCAATATAATTTACGTTTGTACAATATGTAGAATATGCTAATTTAGTATTTGTATGAAGAATAAACCAAAAAAGTACCTTTTTCAATACCATACAAAATAAGATTAAGTATAACCATTTTTTTATGTAACTTTCTCTTCTATTAGCTTTAACCGTTAATAATTGTCATAGACAAAAAATGTCGCAATATTTTATATGTTAAAAGGTACGAGTCTTTAACCAATGATGTAGCTTAAAAATCGCGGGAATTTTAAACTACTATCTTGCATAATTGGACGGACTATAGGCAGTACTAATTCAAAAAAGAATATCATAGAACATTATAAGGGAACGTTCAAGTATTACGTAACGCAAATTGTACCAAAATTCATACACTTCATACCCCGGTTCTCGCGTTATTGTAGATTATAGAGATTTCATATTTTGACTACCCCCTCTAATAGGGGGTTTGTTAGGGGGGGTAGATAAAATATGAAATCTCTACAGCCTTAAATAACGCGAGAATTTTGGTACAATTTGCGTTACGTAATACTTAATGTTCCCTAATGTTAGCACAATATTATTCTTAAATCGACGAGAAGAGTAAGAACTAATTACATCGGCACTTAGTGCTACTAAGAGTGCCGATGTATTGAAATCTTCGCCGAAAAGTCAAAATATTTTACCACGTTTTTTTTCACATTTCTCGACCTTTTTGGACCATTCTGAGTCGAAATCAGTAAAAAAAAAATTGCGTCCGTCTGTGTGTCTATCTGTCTGGGTGTAAACTCTCTAACTCCATTTCTACACGAGATATCGACTTGCGGTTTTTTGCATATTGTTTCTTATCATATTCCGAAGAGCTGATTAGGTTTTGGGGGTAAACGATTGGGGATAAGGGGGTAAAAATAGGGTAAAACTCCTATTTTTAGCGTTTTTTGTTTATAATTAAGGCAATTATTATTGTATTTGGTTAATTTGGCACTTATATAGAAGATAATTTTCAATTGGTCAAAAAATGTTATAAACAAGGTTTTCCTAAAACCCGATTTCAAAAAATTATATTTTAAATAAAAGCTCTTTTTAAGCCCTATAAAAAATGCTATATACAGTTTTTTTGCTAGAATATAATGTTTTAAAGATACAGAATTTAAAATCAAACAAAACACCTAGTTTGAAATTTGCAAACTAGATTGCTCTAGTGTACAATAGCGCCGATGTTTTGACAGGGTGCTTGCAACGTTTCATCTAGTTAATGCATTGAAATTAATTGTAATAAGGTCCGATTTTGAAATCGAATTGATCATTGTAGATATTTTATTTAAAGCCTAGGAAATAATAAAAAATAAGCAGATCCTCTTAATTTTAAATTATTTTCTTTGTTCTTATTGTAAGCTTCTTAAAAGTGTATATTTCCTGCGTAAAATATTTACTCATTCATTTAAACGCACAGTGGGGGTATTAAAACTTAAATTTTGCATTAAATTTTTTTCGGTTGATCGCTTTAAAATGTACCAAAAAATTATCGAGAAAGTCAAAATATACAAAAGGGAACTTAAAATGTACATTTTCAATTTTGTATAACAAATGAGGAAAATATATATCTAGGTAAATTTATTCACAAGGTTATTTATAGGTACTACATAATCTTTCTGGCCAATAAGATCATTAACAGTGAAAGCTGAAAGTCTGTTTACAAAAATATAGTAGAACAATAAAAAAAATAAAATTTTAATTTTGGCGAATGCGCGTCATTGTAACTAGGAAGTTTTTTTCCAGAACTTTGTTGCAAAAATTATTAGTAGATAAAAACACATTCCATTTAAAATAGTTATAAAATTTGGTGTAGTATATCATAGTTATAGCAAGGCATATTGTTAGTTATCTAGATCTTAATGTGTGGTACATAAAATAATAAAAATAATACTAACAGGGATAAAATATAATAATAATAATAATAATAATGCAGACAAATAAAAAAAACGTCTCCAGTTATTTTCTCAGTCTTTGTTTTATGCCTTGTAATAATTTAACTTTGACCAGATTTTCGGTTAAAAAATCCCATAGTGCTTTGCAACGGTTCAAAAATAATCGTTCATTCTTTATTTAATGTGGAATTAAAGAGAGTTTTCGCCTCATAAAGCCGAATTAACTTTCAAAGGATGCTGCAAAAACGTTTTCAAATAGCACTTATAATATTCAGGAAAATAACAGTTCTCTAATTTAGAAAGTAAAATCATAAGACTTCCTTTTGTTTTAAAATAATGTACACTGGCGCCTGAAAATCTTAAAAAAAGGATTGTAGGGGATATTTATGCTGCTTTACTTCCACAAAAATTTTGCATACCGAAATGAAGAGAGCCCTTTATAAGATAGCGTTTTCTAAAAATAGAATGAAATAGGGCCACAAAGTCCAACTTTGCAAGATATGAACAAAAAGTGTCGCTTTTAGAATCAATCGAATAAAAAATACCTACCGATGAATGCACAGAAGAACGGACTATGTGAAAGTTTAGAATGTAATAAATGGGTCAAAATAGTTTCTTAATTATTTTTTTTTTGTCGAAAGTATTGTGTGAAAACTTTTCAGTATTTTTATTTCTCTAGAAATTTGTTTATTCCTTTTTTTATAAAAATGATTTATATGTAGGTAATTTAAAAAAGTACCTATTGTTTACCTAGCAGCGATATTTTTTAAAATGATTTATTTATTCTAATAAAACACAGAGCAAATAATATGATTTTCCACTCTTTCTGATAAAGCGAACTTTATTACTAATTTTTTTACGAAGCGAAAATAGAGTTGAATTGAACTCACAAACAAATAAAGCCCCAAAATGCTCACATTAATAAGCTAAAACAATAGCAATAATTCTTTCCATATACATTTGATGTTTAATGGAATAATATATTGTTCCCGAGCACAAAATAACATGGAAGATCACGAATGGCAGCGTCATCCAGCCATATTTACGACAGAGTGTGAGGTTAACACCATTCGGTTCCTCAGACAAAAGAAGGTATATACTAGTTATATCTAATATATATAATTTATTCTGGCATACATACAAAGTTTATTTTGGCCCAAAATTTCTATGAGTAAAATACATTGTTTTCGAAATACTGGCGATAAAACCAGTGTTTTATTTTTTTAACATAATTATGTTAAATTCACTTATTAACCAATTTCAGAAAATTATATTTTAAATGAAAGATCTTTTTAAGTTCTATAAGAAATGTTATATAAAGTTTTTTGTTTGATTATAACGTTTTGGAGATAAATACTTTCAAACTTTAATAAATTATGCAACACAAAGGTGTATTAATGGTTGCCTATTCACAAAACTTTACTTTTCATGTTTTAAATCAAATCCAAAAATATCAAAAAAAGTTCCTATAAAGGTTGGTCCGCAAATGAGCCCCAAGGGAGCTACAGCCCTTTAAAATTATAATAAAGATAAGGTTTTTAATTAATAACTCTGGTACCCTTTAAGCTAGATCGACGAGCTTTTGCATTTATACTAGTATTATTAAGGGCAATAAGTTTATGTTAATTTATTTTTTTGAATTTATCCAGAGGCGTCCCTAGACGGAAAAATGTATTAGGCTTATCACATTTTTGCCCCAAACTTTTTTATCTGTACTTTTTTTGGATTTCTTGTAAAAATATGGATTCTTTGGGTAAAAATACATAAAAAATGTCATATAGTGCAACACTGTAGGAGCAACTGTTTAAAAAAAAAATGCAATTAAAAGGTAACATTTTGTGCCACCAAAAACATAATTTTTTAAAGGCTATTACTCCTTTAATATTAAATTTAGGTGTTTTAGTGAAGAATACTTTTTTGCTCAGTTTAAATGAAGAATAACCCTGCAGTATTAAAATTTTATTGTGGCTATTTTTTTCTTCCCCATTCAATGTCATATTCGAAGGGCCGTAGCTCCCTTAGGGCTCATTTCCGGACCAAGCTTTATATAATATTTTTTTCATATTTTTGGACGTAGAATTACCTATTCAGTTTTGGCATGGCAGCTACTGATCACCCTGTATGTGTGTTTGTGAGACTAGGTACGAGACTCACAAAAAGTAAAGTGGCAAAGAAGAATTTTTTTGGACGGCCAAAATACGTAATGATAATGTTGCTAATATGACAAAAGTATTAGGTCTACAAAAAAATAAATAAATACTATTTTGTAAAATATTTAGTGATTACCGAAAAACTAATTTTTTCTACTTTTAGGGAAGGGACACTGGTTTCGGAAGAAGTCGAATAATTAAATTGATTGTTTTTCCCAAATAGTAAGAAAACCCATTCTAGTTTTAAAACCTTAATGTTCAGTAAAAAAATATATTTGTTCTCGTAACACTATGGTTCTGTCCTCACGGACCAGCACAATGGTATTATACCAGTTCGGGATTTCGAAATGGCCACTTCTTCGCTATCTGTAAAAACAATCGGCCTAAAACAAGAGGTTGTTGTTTTTGCTCGCCGAATTTACTTAATTGTTTACGCAAACTCGACCAGATAAAAACAAAATATAAATTTGGACTGTCAGGAAAATTTGCTGTGCGAATGAGGTAAATGGGATTTAAATTATGAGGAGTAAGGAACACATGAAAAATATTCATTTATACCTAAAATCAAAATTATTTAACTTAAGTATATTAAATTTTAATATAATATATTATACAGAAAATTTAGGAAGTTTAGGTCACTTTTCAAGATATATGCGAAGAGCTTACAAGTGCGAAAAGGGGGTGTGATAAAGAGCAGACCAGACAAGAAAGAGAAATACTATGGACTACAACGAATCGTTAATGATTAGCAACAGGTTTTTAGAGTACTGAGTTCAAACAGATATATTTTGTAATTTTACATTTTATACAATTTTTATGGAATTCTTCTGAATCTTTTATATGAAATCAATAATGGTCATAAGAAAACTGCCATATACTGTACGGATAAATGCAGATAAGAAAATTTTGGAACATACGGGGGAAGTTTTTGTAATTAAAATTTAATTGTAATTAACAGTGAAATATGGTATAAACTACCTTCGAGTAAGGTCCCAGAGCGACTATAAACCAATAAATAAAATAAATAAATAAATAAATAAATAAATAAATAAAAACAACAACAACAGGGCCGCACATTGAAATAAATTTTATTCACAAGCATACAGAAAAACGTCCTTTATATGCATTATAAAAAGTTTCAGAATCATTCTTGTTTACTTCTTTTAAAGTTAAAAAACTTTTCATTGTTAACCAAGGTTAGAAATGAATTAATATCTAACCTTTTTTTAGCTTTTGGTTATACCTCATAGATGGCGAAACTATCGCCTTGTCTGTAAACAGTTGAAGTTTTCGAATAAAATAACCTAACATTTTTGTTTATTTCTACGAAAAACAATAAGAAATAATATTTATTTATATATTATATGGTTCATACCGAGACTGATAATAGGAAATAAGAACGAGCCACTTTTAAATTATTATTTAGTTGAAATTTATAGTGAAATCTGCAACATTTCTGTAGAAAATTATTTAAAATGGTGAATTTTGCGAGGTGATGTTTTATTTATTTATGCTTGTGAATAAAATTCTGTTCTAACCACATAAGAAAATGTTTCATTTTCTTATTACGTCAGAAATATACTATATTTTAAACTATAATAAATTATATATTGGTATCAACTTGAGCAAATACAAACCCATGCTTCTTGAAAATTTTTTACTTTACTTTTCTAAGTAGACTTCCTTTAAATTTTATGCACCGATAGAACATTATCGGTAAATTAGGTTATATAATACAAAAATAAATAGTTGTATATGCGCCAACCACTATATATTACATAGAATACAACAACAACCAAGTAAACGCGTTCGGTATTTACAAACGAGTACAGTAGTTCGATTTGCAACAACAAATTCTACGCATTCATATCACATGTAATTACATATACATGTATGTGCGGTTCGTTACGTATACTTATGTACATGGAAATTTCAGCCCAAAATGCCTAGTTCCAAAATTTTGGTAAAATTAGCTGATTTTCGTCATCTTTATTATCATTCTTCATAAAATACCGGCAGTATAGTACAACAATCTTGTTGTAAAATTAAATACTATAAAGTTTTTTGGTATACATATGGTTTAATTGTATTTATTATAAAGTTTTAATGTTTTATACTAATCGTAAAAATTGCATTCTATATCTAAAAGTTGACACCACAACGTTTTTTATTAATATTTTTAGATTTTTCTACCAGTGTAGCCTTATTACTAAATCATCCTCTATCTATGTGTGTTAGATTTCATATTATTAGAATCACGAAACGAATTGTATATTTTATTTAATCAAATGTCATAAGAAGCTATGTTGTTCTGACATAAATCTGCAAATTGAAACAGCAAACGAAGTGTATTTAAAGTTAATGTATCGTGACCGATACATTCTTAAAATGTCAGCGCATTTACAAAATAAATATGACGAGGGAATCGAAAAATTATAAACACGTACACACGTTGCAGCAGACATATATTACAATACAACAAATAAAAATAAGGCCGAGCTTCACTGGAAATAAATAAAAAAAAAGGACTTAGAGCACGAATGTATCAAATATGACTGGATTGAAACCGACATAAATATACGACAATTTCAATACGAAAGGGTTTTATGTTATACGGGCAGATGTGAAAAATTACAAACTAAATATAGTTTACTTTATATTATGTTGAAGTTATGTTGAAGCTGACCAATTATCTTTGACTGAATTGAATTTCATTGGTTTAGCTAAAACATATTTATTTTTTTGGATGGATTTTTGAGAAGAGGGTTTACTTGGTACTCAAATAATTTTTTTAAACATGACGTTTTCAGTTTAAAAAAATAGTTTTTATTTATTTATTTGTTTAATATATATGGTAAACCCCATTACAGTAAATTACAAAAATAGTTGTTTTTCGAGAAGAAGAAAAAAATAGGATCAAAATAATTTAAACTAAATACTATTATTTAAAAAGTATCAAATAAACCCTCTTCCCAAAAAACATCCACAAATATAAAAATACTATACTGTAGGATACTGTACTATATAAGTCTTATTATTATATATTTTGCCGCATGATGTACTGTAAGGTTTTTTTTTTATTATGTATTATGTTTACAAATAGAATAATCTTGACTTCTTCACAAAATTTTAAACAGACAAAGGAAATTTTTTGTAATAAGGATGTTAAAATAAGCCTTGCAGATTCCAGATATCAATATTGAAAAGGAAACTAGTACGTACAGAATTTTTTTATATACTAGCGTATGCGCAAATATAACTACAAATTAGAAAAAACTGCCTTGTCAACAGCTAACACAACCAACAGCAAACACGAAAAGGGAAGAAGGAAAAGAAAAAGAAAAGGTCTTACAGAAGACTGGAAATTTTCTATAATCAAAACAGGATTGGGCATGGTATCAAGCCAGACAAGAACCACTCTTGGTGAATTGATTAACTAAGAGGGATCTGGCTAATTATCTCACAAGAAGAACTTTTTACCGATAAGGTTGAATATGCCTTAAGAGAAATGTAAAAAAAGTACAAAAATAAATGTTAAATAATAAAGTTTGGGTTTTGCAGCAGAGAAATTATGCCTCTTTAACTTGAAATCTTTTACATGTATTACAAGGAATTTACTAAAATTTCTCATGAATATCACAACTGATACTTT
Organism: Brachypterus glaber; assembly: GCA_958510825.1. Taxonomy (NCBI): domain Eukaryota; kingdom Metazoa; phylum Arthropoda; class Insecta; order Coleoptera; family Kateretidae; genus Brachypterus; species Brachypterus glaber. The sequence continues at coordinate 13,460,063 of OY294047.1, read as the reverse complement.
ACACACATTCTGATCCTGGAGTCTGATTTTATTTCGACATTCATGTCAAGAATAACAGAGACCTTATAGAATATGAGAATTTTACAACCTGCTTTTAAAGTTATAGTTTATATCGTCTTCTTTTCAGACTAGCTTCATGACGTGTTTCAAAAATATCACTTTACACCTTAACTTTTTTTATTTAACTTTAAATAAGTATTTATTTTTAAAAAAATCTTCCCTATACAATACAACAAACCATGTTTATGGGGACTGCGGAAAAGTTGAACATAGAGAAGTCTTGAACATTGTTCATTGAACAATGCTCGGACTTTGGATTTTTTAACAGGTTCGCATTAGGAAAAACAGAATAACTTCATAAAACAAGCAAGATCATTTAAATTGTATTTAAAGCAACAACAATACGTTATTATTGTTATGTAATTCTTTTTTTTGTATTATTTTAAAGTTAGACAATTCATTTAATTTTTTTTGTCTGTTTGTATTATTTTATATATTCTTGTAAAATCACACTAATTTAAATATCTACACCCAAATAAAATAAAAAGTAAAACAGAAACTGTGTGCACATGAATGTTTTTTTCTAAGATTGTGGGGAAAGATGTCTCTTTTCCGCACGCATAATTATTTCATAAAAATGAAGTAGATTGAATACAAAAACTTGTAAAATTGTTGGCTAAGACACTTGTTTCCATGCTGACCGATCAACAAGTCAATTGTATTATCAATTTTAATTGTAAAGTTTTTATAAAAGAAAATGATAACCTTTAAAAAAGAAAATGAAATGTTACCTGAAGAAATAATAAAAATGAAAACTGCAAAAAATTTACATATCATTAATGTTCAACCAAAACAAGTGGTAATAATATTTTTAGCTTATTTTCAATAATTTTTAAATTGTTTAATTTTTTCGTCGTGTTATTCTTATCATATTTATTCATCAAATTATTAAAATGTTTAAATTTCTTAATATAACTGTAATTGTTTTTCTATTTGAAAAAATTATAAAAATAAAATTTATTTAAGTATAAAAGCAAATTTAATTTTAAACTCCGCTCATAGAAAAAGTATTGTTCCTAACTCATGCGTAAAGAGGTTTTTCCGCACTCGATTGCTGCTTGAACTTCGCTACGCGTCGTTCAGGCAAATGCATAGTGCGGAAAAGAGCCTCTTTCCACACTTGTTAGGAAAATAGCTATTTCCTTTTTTTTTGAGATAAGCGAACAAATTAGAATATTCGGTGTTGTTCTTAGTATAGGAGTGTTACGCTCATGTTAATGGTATAGGAAAAAAGCGTTACAGGGGGGGTTCCAAAATGATCAAAATTTGCGTTAGGTAATACTTGAACGTTCCCTAAGAGTAAAAACCGGATCATACCCCCGCATTCCCTCTAAATTAAACACAGATTGACAAATATTATTTTTAAAAGCATATAAACGTTTTAAACTGTTTTGCGCACATCAATCAACTAAATATAGAATACATTAACCTAAATAATAGCTGTTTAACTTATCCACTTTTCAAAGTAAAAACGGACAAAACAGAAAATAAAGTATGATATTTTGGAATTTAAACTGCTGAAAATTCCATCTGCGAAATGATCAAAGAAGCAAGTTGGCTTTGAATGGCTAAATTATCTGTCATTTGTCACAGCGAGAGGTATGAAATTCAAGTAAGGAATTGTCTAGATACTAATGTCAAATAGAAACTTGGTTTGTGATTATTCACAGTTAACCCTATATTGCACCTTGCACCCATCTGTGAATTCTGAATTCTTTAAAAATTGAAATACTAACTTTATAGGCACCCAGTTTTCACTTGGGTACACTCGAGGGGCTGACCGCGAGGAAATCTTTTGTACAAGCCAAAGGAACTCAGGAGGAACTCTGGAGGAACTCCGAGGAACTCTAGAGGAACTTCTATGAACTACGAGGAACTCTGAGGAACTCTGGAGGAACTCCGATGAACTCCGAAGGATCTCAGAGGAACTCTTTGCAAAAATGAACTCTTTTTTTCAAATTTATTACCCATGCGGATTAACGTTGTTATTTTCAAACCAGATGAGCCGTTACAAACACCTTATCAACAGAGACAAAGCTTTTTTTCCTGAAGGTATTTTGTTTTGGGGCGCCAATTTTTGTTTTGAAGGGGCGCCAAGTTTGGTAGAAACCGTCAGGGACAAAGCTTTTTTTTTCTTGAAGGAAATTGGGGGCGCCATTTTTTTTACTTGAAGGGGCGCCAAGTTTGGTAGTAGTGCTTGCACAGCGGTAATTTCTACGGCTTATTTTCCAAAAATTTCCCCTTCCAGAGAGGAACTCTTAAGGAACACAGGAGGAACTCCCAAGGAACTTTTTAGGAACTCCGAGAAACTCCGTAGGAACCCTTAGGAACTCTTTGCAAAAAGGAATTTTTGTACAAATTTCAGACGCGGTTAGCCCCTCGGGTACACTAGTCTTCAATTTTGAGTATCTATTAATGGAATGTAGTATCTAATATTACCAGTAAATATTTAAACAGCTGATCCTGTCACGCGCTTTTGAGATTAGCTGGAGTCGAGTTTTTGTTAGTATGTTAGTTTTTGTTTAAAAACGTGCTTTTCAGTTCTAAAAAATTCTAAATTTTTTTGATTACTATATATTATTTGTGAGCAAGTAGATGTAAGTATTGTTTTAGTTTTGTGTTGTTTTTGTTTGAAAAAATATATATATTAAAATTCTTAAAATAAAAAAAAAAACTTTTTCGTCAAAAGACGTATTTTTCGTTATAAAATAAAATTATGTGCAATAAAGGGTTAAGGAAATATACCTATCTAAATGAGATAGCTGTCTATATAGAATTTAAAACAGAGTTTCGTTTTTGGTATATTACGAAATAGTATCATACGCACCGAGTACGCGAACCTAATTTTTAGTGCACGAGGCGCAGCCGAGTAAAAAAAGCACTCAATGTGCACTGAAATGGTTTGCGTCGAGGTGCGTATACTATTTTTCCTTCGACCTAAGACCTAAACATAAGAGAACGCAAACATTATCTTAAAATTAGTTTGTCAATTTGAGGTTATGTGTTTGACTTTTACTAATTTTCTGACAGCAGGTATGTAAGATCAGCTGATCGTCACTTCCTATTCGTTCTCATAGGCAACGGATGGAAAATACGCACTAACCACTAACTAGATCGTAGGAAAACAATTTTTAAATTCACAGTACAAGAAAGAAACTTTCCAGAGTGTCGTATGCTATTTTTCCTCAGGCTACAAAATGGCATATTTCCTTTAGATTTATATTTTGATCGACAACAAGTACAACAGACTATAATAATGATCACCACTAAAAAAATTGATTGATATAAATACATAAATATAAAATTTTAAAAACATATAGATCTACTATCTAATCTATTCGAAGTGAATTGCGATATAACATCGTTACATGTTTAACCTCGTAGTATTCTACTTAACTAAGCATCCCCTAAATCCAGGACTTGTGTGGGATAGTAGTAGAAGGAACCACCGGCTTATACTGACTTCCGAACCAGTTTTTATAGCGAGTGTCCGCTTCACTTACGCCTTCGCCAAATTTCAATTATTAATTAACTGAAAAAGGCAAATCGGCGCCAGTGAGAATCGAATTCACGCTAGTTGGCTAGTAAACTTGTCATATACAGATGAGGTAAACCACTACACGAATCCTCCCATATAAACACTAATCCTCCCATATTATATTATATTATATCTAGAAAACGTTAGGGACCCCCTATATATAATGACATTAAACGTGAAGTTTAATGTCACTTTATTTAGGGTCCCTAGAAAACGTTACATAAAAAAGTTCAAATAAATTTACGATCAATATAGTGGTATTAAATGAGATGAAATACCAGGCATCTCAGAATTTAAAGAAAGGTAATTTAAGAATATAATTTTGACACACATTTGGTTACAGCAATTTGTTTATTTCCTGTAGACAAGGTTGTCTCAAGAGAAATAATATTATATAATAATAGCAATAATAATAATAAAAATATAATTAAAATAAATAATCAGAACCAGTCGCAATCGCAAAAAAAATAATGAATTCCTTTTTACGGCGTAAGTACTTAACCCTTGACAGCATAATGTGTTTTTCAAATGCATAAAAAAAACTAAGAAAAAGTTTTTTTACCCAAAACTGCAATGTATTTGTAAAATTCAGACGTGTATTTATCGTATTTTTAATAAACCGCCAGTTTTTCAAAATTCCCACCATATTTTTTAGTTAATTTTTATCAGTTGGTAGGTGAATGTTGTTGGTTTGTGTCAAAAGGGCGTGCTCCAGGTAAGACTTTTATTTATTTTTTTTATGTTATAGACTTTCTAAAAAAATATATGAAATCATATAGTTAAAACTATGCCCTAACTGCCTATAATATTTTTTTTTTATATTTTTCTAAAAAAAAATAAAAAGACATGTTTAAAATCTAGTGTATTAGAATTCACATTGCGCCCATGTTACCCCAAATTAAAAATATCGTGTGTACTTATGTTCGCATCGCGCGCGAATTTTGCATTCTACATGTAACTGTCGGTTTACATTGCTCATATAATGGCATATAAAAATAATTTTTTCAGTGTTGTACTCATATATTTTGGCATTTTTTTTAACTGAATCAGATTTAATTTTTTTTCTTTTATTCCTTTAAAAGTTTTCTGTACTGCGGAAAATCCTTGCGTTAGTCAAAAAAATCGTTGGTATATGTCAATATTCTCGCAAATCCTTGATATTTGTGTAAATAATGGATGGGTTTTATATAAAAGGCAACTAAACCAAGTGATGCCGCAAGAAAAACCAATCCCTTTGAAAAAATTTAGACTTTCTATTATAAACTCATTACTTTTAAAACTAAGAAAAAGGGGAAGGCCACTACAAGACTCTCCTGCCAATAATAGGAAAATTCCTAGAATTAAAACAATGTTTGCACCTAGGCCGCAGGCAGAAATAAGATAAGATGAAGTTGATCATTTTCCGCAATTCCATACAAAGGGAAGATGCCGGAACTGTAAAGGACAGCAAACGCATGTAATTTGTATGAAATGCGATGTAAGATTATGCTTTGTAAAAGAGAGAAATTGTTTTTTGGATTTTCATACCAAACCATAAATATGAATCCAAAAAATTATTTTTCTCTTAATTGTTTAACTTTTTTACTTTTTTTTGTGATATTTTTTAAAAATATGTTTTTGCTAGTCCTTTGGTATTGATATTAGTTAAGTTTTAATTTAGTTATGCTATCTGTTACAGTATTTTTGCTTTAGTTTTAATTTGTATGAAAATGCTTTTATTTTTGTTTTATATTAAATGTACCTAATCCCTACCTGTATTTTTTGGCCTAATGTTGTTTTCCGTTAAAGTAACATTGTGTACTTTAAGGCACACGTATTGACTTCGGTTTAGCGCGTAATGTGAACTTTAGTACACATGTCCATAACAAGTAAAAAACATATAAACGAAAAAAAATATCCCCAAAAACATGTTAAGTAGGGCATAAATTTAACAAAAAAAATAATGTTATATTTTTTTTGAAATGCGGTCTATGCTTGCGCTGTTAAGGGTTAAATTGCCATGCCAAATTTCTATTGGAATATAAAGATCTATGCGCCAGTTTTCCCTTCAATATTTCATATATTATATTCCACACATATCAAACACAATGTAGTTTTAAGTTTAAAAACTTTAATGTAGCTTGAAATAACATGGCGCAAGTGTTCGCAATTTGAATTGCATTATCTACACTGCAGTGTAAGAATTATATCGGATATAGTTACACTGTAAAAATTAAACTGAATATTCAGTTGCGAATCCATAGGAAATCGGAAGTTATTATTCTATACAATTTTACTTTAATTTTTGTTAAAAACACGTAACATTTCATGTCCTTCCTTAAATATTAGTACGTGACTTTAGAACTATAGTGTTTTTAACAAAAATTAAAGTACATTTGTAACTGAATATTTTGTTTACTTTTCACAGTGTACAGTTTGGTATACTGAATCAGGTCATCTGACTCAGATGAGGCTGATCCTGAAGAGCTTACTAATGGATCTCTCTACAACTAGAATTATGAAACAAAAGACATCTACCCTATCTCTATCTCATTTGTGCTACACTTTCCCGCCTACCAAATAAATACTGTATTTGTTTTTCATAAACAAATACAGTATTTATTTGGTTGGCCGGAAAGTGAGCGGCACGAACGAACATAGCTAATGTGAATCTGTAGAATAAGATAATTCTACTAAAATTTAGATGGCGCCAGTAATTTCTTTAATATAGTTACACTTTTCGCCCGGCCAAGTAAATATTGTATTTGTTCAACAAAGAACAAATACAGAATTTGTTTGGTTGGGTGGAAGTGGGAGTGTATGTATGTATTATATCCTTTTTGGGTAGAACTTTTGTCCCTGTCTAATCTAACGGGAGAAATCTCCATTAAAAGTCACCAGGTTGCCTCAGTTCTAAACTGTTATATCTCGCGATAATTAGATTATTACAAATGGTACGTTATATTATTTAAACTTTTTTCACTGACAATGACAGATAGCATCGTATTTTTTTGTGCAAATCTTTATTCTATTTAAACTTTTCCTACCGTCATATTAGATCGAATGAAAATAATGTATAAATAGTGAGAGTATGAAAGAAGCGCATGCGTATATAGGAATAAAACGCATGTCATACTTGTGAAACTTTTCATATCAATGAATCATTCCAAATTGAGGAATAAAACGCCCCAAATAACGCATCAGTCGCTTACCAAATTGGCATTGTTATGAGATACAACAGTTTAGAATTTAAGTATCGATATTGTGATAAGTGATATTACCAGTATCGTATTGGTAGACAGTACTAAGAGTCATATCTATGCCAAAATTGAACAAAATTTTTCAGGCTTTATTAGTTTTAAGATAGTTGTTTATTTCTGCGACATACAAGTCTCCTACTGCTATTCAAAGTATCCTGATTAGAGCCTCTGATATAAAGGTTGTTATAAATATATTTACAAAATTCCAGAATTCTAAAATCTTTCATTAGTGAAATTAAGAAATTCTTGATCCTTACTCATATTGGAGTTGATTTAAATAAACCATAGAGTAGTTATTTATGGTACTAGTGGGTAAAGTAAGATATTGCCCATGAGAAAATTAACCTGCGAGGCATCAGCCAAGCAGGTTAATTTTCGAGAGGGCCATATCGGTTTACCCATGAGTGCCATACAAGGTTTTATCCAATAAATAGCTTAGAAATTTATATTTTTATTAAAAAATTTAATGACATTTACAAGAAAATAATTTGATAAGTGACAGTTGAGTGGGTAAAATAAATAATTATCCACTCAATAAAGTAAAAGCCACGCGGGGGTTATTATTAAGTTTATGTATTTAAAATAAAGCTGGTAATTGTCTCATTATCTGTATGTATTGGATAAAAAATATTATCTCTCCAAAATATAAATTGATTGTCTATTAAAGAAACATTACAGCGACAATTGTTTCGACTTTTTTAACATAAAGTCATTTTCAAGTTTATAAATTTATAAACAAATTAACTTGAGTACACATTATTAGAAATGTCATACTGTCATGTACTGTCAGTATGACATTTCTAATAATGTGTACTCAAGTTAATTTGTTTATAAATTTAAAAACTTGAAAATGACTTTATGTTAAAAAAGTCGAAACAATTGTCGCTGTAATGTTTGTTTAATGGATAATAAATTTATATTTTGGAGAGATGACATTTTTTCTATGATTTCTCATTAGTGGTTTCTTTTGTATACCTTTAGAAATATGTTTCTAGAAGTAGACAACAAAAACCTCAAATCAGGAGACTTTGAATGGCAGTACTAGACCAAATTATGACATCCAAAACTCGTTTGCCAAAAGTAATACCTACTGTTTTAAATTTAAAAACACGCACTGTAAAATATTTGAAACATTTTCAGTAAATACGTAAAACCATTTATTTTAGCAGACTCCCTAATAATAAATATTCACTGTTTTGTCAGAAAAAAAACAACTCGTGAAGATATATAATGCTTGGAATTCCATAGTATACTCTAGTGGATAGTATAACATCTTTTATCCACGGCCTATTAATCACTGTAAAAATAAATCGTTTAAAATTTAAAACGACCATGGATAAAGTATAGTATTCTACTCGCGTATAATAGCTATTAATCAATGAGGGTGAATTTTGGGACACGAGCCGAAAGGCGAGTGACCTAATCACGCTCATTAAATAATACACTATTTCTTTGATATATACCTCAAAATATAATTTCTTTGAACTCGTCTGCACAATTTTTTTATACTACTTATTAAACAGTGTTTTTTGTTTATAACGGGATTTTTTTTAAATAATACACTTCTTCTTTTAGTAATTTTAAATAAATTGTACGTTGCGTTCTAGAGTTATCACTCGTTTTTGTTTTTTTTGGGTTAGGTTAGTTTTTTTTTAATTCAATAAAAAGTACGCGGACATGAAAATTTTTTATCCATGGCCAAGTAATCCACACAAGTTTATTAGGCATTTTATTATTCCAATGAAAACTCTAAATATAACCTCTAAAAATATTAAGAATCATTCAGAATTTATGAAAATTGATTCTTGCTATTTTTATTAGAATTTATACTTATGTATATTTTCATTATTTTTCTGTTTTTTATTTTTCTCTCGTTCTTAATATATAAATTATATGTGAAATCTTCTTAATAAAAATATAGTTTTTTAAATTTAAATTTTTGCTATATACTGTTCTATTAAGAAGATTTCACATATTTTCATTATTAATCTAAGCTAATAGGAAAAGTTCAAATCAACTATAACATTTAAGTTTTTAATTAAACCTACAATTTAGCAGCGATCTATTATATCGCTAACTGAAAAGACAAAAAGTAAGGTTATGTATGAAAAGTTTGGCAGAGATCTGCTTTATCGGCAATATTCAGCAACCTGTTTTTGACAGTTACTTTACTACATTTTTTAAGCATATAAGATTTATTAAAAAAAAAGATTTATTTTAAAATTAAATGCTGGCTATTAATACTTCTGCAGATTAGAGTCACTCTATCTAGCGGCGGCTACACTGTAAAAAATAATGGGAAAAATACCATACATAAGTTTTTAAATGTTTCCATACATACAGGGTGTATTTGAAATAGGGAAATTTTAACCCATTATGATTCTACATCATAAAATATGAAAAAAAGTTCCTATAAACATATGTATAAAAATGTGTTGTAAGGGAGCTACTTAGCTTAAGCCCCTTTGAAATTGGCTAATAAATTCGGTTTTTATTTAATATCTCAGGAACCCTTTAAGATATAGCAACGAGGTTTTGCACGTAAACTAATCTTAATAAGGTCCATCTTCGTATTTAATTTTCATGTACCTATTTTAAGCAAAGGTGTGCTAAATGGGGGGGGCCTTATCAGTTTTTTGTCCCAAACTTTTTTCTGTGTAACTTCTGTAATTTTATTTTTGGAATATGATTCCTTGGGTCAAAATACATAAAAAAGGTACTTGTTGTAAGACTGCAGGATTAACCGTTTTCGAGAAAAATTAATTTGAAGGTGAAATTTCACGGCTCGAAGACGAAAAATTAAATAAATGTTGAAGACCGAAATCCAGGGTAATTTTTACGATTTTAGAAGTTTAAAAACCACCTTATAACACTATTTCTACACCTAGTGCTATGAAGAGTATGAAAACGAATTAAGGGGAGCTTGCTGGACCGTTTTGTGGATTTAATTGCTTATTTGGCTCATTCTCCCATGTTCAAGTAACAATTCGGCAATAAATTCGTCTAACAGAATTACCTCAACAATTTTTTTTAATCAAAGGGTGGAAATTCAAAAGCTCGTTTATAAATCTTTTTATTGAAAATTATTGCTTTTTATGAATGTGAAATGGAAAATACGAATCTTTTTTTTGCGTTACTGAAATTTAAATTGATTCTTTAGAATATGGGAATTAAAATCCAAAAATGAGCTTGTAGGTATAAAAGATATTTCGGAAAAACAAAAATGTTAAAAATTTAACGTAAAACGACCATTTTCATCTAGAATTAGATTTTTTTATAAACCTAAATTCTTTCTGGATATACAGTTTGCTTTTTATTGCCCCTTCTTCTGTAAATGTTAATGTACTCAGTTTTTTCAGGAAATCCGTAATAAGTCTGGATAGCCGATTTATTTAGCTTTTTAGCGTTGTACAGTGTACCCGTGTGATATTCATACGTAATACACCTGTAGTGAAGTGGGTTTTTTCTAATATATATTTTTCTACTAATGTAGTGATGTCGAATTCTTCACTAATTTAGTGATGTGGTATATAATTCGGTTATAGCCGAGCAGTTAATTATAACTTTTATTATAACTTACTCAGTTAGGTTGGCCATACAATCTTCTATCGTATTTAAAGTATACCCGAGTGGAGAATATACTTAACCACTTATCACTTTATTCGGGAGCGGGTATTCTAGGAGACGGCGCTTTGGAAACAGATAAAACGATTTCTTCTTAACTTAAGAATAATATATTAAATAAATGTGAATAAATTCTTCAAGAACATGAAAGATCAATTCTTACTTCTAAGTCCTATTTTTTATGCAAAGCCCTTAAATTCTAAATTCCATTATATATTATTTTCCATTAAATACTTCTAAATTAAAACATTCTATGTTTGAAATCCCAACTATTCTCAATCATTTTCAAATTCCAATTTATTTTCCACATTTTTCTTAGTGTATATTAAAGCTGGTTCGTATAAGTCATTTAAATTATTTTACAAAATATTTTTCAAAGTTAATTAATATTCGTCAAAATTTCTATCAGTGTTTATACTAACAATATTTATAAGTGTCCAATTATTTTCATGTCGGATAATACAAGTCTCAAAAATTTTCTAAGTTTAAAAACTATTTTTAATTCAAAAATAATTCTCAAAAATTATTTCTCACAGAAACTACATTTTCACTTTTGACACTACTGGATACTTTTTAACTAACAAGACAAAAAACTATTCAAGAATGATCACCTCTAAAATTTGGAGCTCTATTTATTCTCTTCATAAATCCATAAATTAAAATGAGGCATATTTAGGTCACACGCGCTAATGTTTCTGGGTGTGAATTCCCCACTACCAAAGTTCAACGATTTTTACTTAGAGGGGTCCGAACAAAACCCGAAAATATCCGACGTTACTCATGCTTACTTTTAAGAATTAGATCTTATAGGCTATGTATATTAAAATAAAATTTTAAAATTATACGGATCATAACACACCGAGAGAGGTTTATTTTATATATGTATGAAGAGTTCAACTAACATAAGTGCCTAACCCTCATTTTTTTTTCGAAATACGGTTTTTGTTAAACGGGTACTACTTAACTTACTTTATAGCTCTAGTTAATAAAAATTCCTAATATTTTACTAGAAGTGGCGAGAAAATGCATTGAAAAGTAAAGTTAGGGGTGCAAATCTTAAAAAAATTGTTTTTTTGTCCCACCCAAAAATTTACGTTAACTATTCTTAATTAAAAAATTGTTATGAACCTATTTATAACTAGAAAAGACAAGATTTTATAAACAAAAACACACTTTTATAATAAGCGTCTGGGAAGGCTTTTTTAATAATTTACTTTTTTTTGCCCCATCCAAATATTTACTGTTAACTATTTTTAATTAAAAAAGGCTTAAGAACCTATTTAAGACAAGCAAAGAGAAGAAATTATGCAAAAACAACCTATTATTATTATTATAAGAAATGTGTTGGTTAGGCCCTTTTGATAATTAAGGGTATTGTTTAGCCCCTTATTTTAAGTTTTTTTTGTTGAAATCAACATAAAACGATGTAAACAATAAAACACTATTAAAATATAATTAATATTTAGTATAAATATAAGGGAACGTTCAAGTATTACGTATCACTCCTAGAGGGGGATTAGGGGTAATTTTGGAGTATTACGCCCATGTTAATGGTATAGGAAAATAGCGTTACAGGGGGGGGGGGTCCAAAATGCTCAAAATTTGCGTTAGGCTAAATGTGACACCCAGGGTAATTGTGACATGTCCTGTTATAATTCTTCTAAACTAGTTTATATCCAATCCATGGCATTAGGTTTTTGACAGTATTAAATATTTCGCGTAAAATTTTGATTTGGCTTAAACTTGTTTAGAAGAATTATAACAGGACATGTCGCAATTACCCTGGGTGTCACATTTAGCCTAACCCACTGTACGTAATACTTGAACGTTCCCTAACAGGAATGAAATAATCACATGTTTGCTTCACCTGTAAAATAATAATTTTGTGGGTTTGGCCCTTATGTTAGTTGCACTATTCACGTATACCGAAAATATACCGAATCTGGAGGTTTCCAGGACTACTTTTTGAAAAATTTTTTTAACAATTTAAATCATTAAAAGTAATTTAAATAAATAATTATTAGCAATTCATTTAATGTAAATTTATTTTGACACAATAAATTGGCAATAAATCCATGTTTGACAATTCTAATGTTTAAAATAAAAAAGATAAATTCATTAAATTTTATTAATATTGAGTAAAAATAAGCTAATAAGACATGATAATTACCTTAATTTTGCCTTTAAGTTAATACTTTGTTATAATATTACATTAGTAAGCTGTTATGATTTAAAAATTCTTTTCTCTTTCTTGTTGATTCGATTTTCTATGGTATATTCGTGGCGAAAATATCCCGTCGTTATGGTTATGCCTTGTTATTTATTAGTTAAATCCCATATTATGATAGTCGAAAAAAAATTGTCTGTCAAAGACGCTAGCTAGCTAACTAGAGTTGCAACTTTCTTTACCCTAATTCCTCAGGATTTAATCTTTCCAAAAAAAAAGCTGATCTTCGCTCAACCGAATAAGATCATCCTGAATGATGAAACTCTAGCGGGCAGACTCCTTTGTATGGGCTAAAGTCTAGCCTACCCAAGTGGGGTCTAGGACCAGATTCAAAATGCAGCTGATGGTGCAGATGATTATTCACCATATAATTAGACTACATTACATTACATGTAACCAGCGAATGTCCGCTAAGATTATTACCTGCGATTTGGGTGCAGCTACACCTGTCCCAGTGCCCTCCAATGGTTCAACAATCTGGATATAGCTTTGCAGTTTTTGTTTTATCTATTATACTTATACTATTTTATACCTAACGGTAGACTTATAATCATAATTTATTCTGTAACACCCTAATTCTTTTGTACTTGCCACAATCTATATAAAAAAAAACAGCCTCCTCATATTTTTTTATTTATACTCCTGACATTTTCTCCCTCGATCATAGTTTTCTCTTAGAACATAAAATAATTGATTATTTTATCTACTAAAACTGAGCACTTGCGATTTTTTTAGAAATAACCCTTACCTCAAGTTTTTAAATAAGACGTCCTAGATATAATAGTACCGTTTGTACTAAGAAAATAATTATACAAAAGCTAGTCAATATTTTGAAATTGATGCAATCTGTTTTTTCAAAACATGTTTTATTATGTATTTTAATAAGCTTTTATTAATATCGTAAAGATGAACTAAAAAGGACCTAACAAGGTACCATTTAATAAATGTTATTAGGAAAACGTTTTTTCTTTTCAGTAGCAAGTTTAAAAACAACATATACTTAGGTACATCAATTTATTTTATATTTAACACGGTTAGGGCGTGGTTTACTTCTTTATAGTTTATACAGGTGAACTTTCATAAGAGAATAAAAGTTCTTTTCGGCGAAATTAATTTCAAAAAAACTTGCCCTTTTATATGCATGAATACTAAACCAAAAAAAATAAAATGATTTGAATCTGCAAAGAATATCCGGTTCAAATTAAAATCCCTTAAAATTCTAAAGTTATGGCCGCCATATTGAATCCGCCATTTTAAATTCTGATAGCGGATTTCTGTTCAGCGACCTTAAAAACCATAAAAGACCAATTTTCATAAAAAAGAGCACTGATTTTTAATACTATGGCCATATTGTACACGCTATTTTGAGTATCCAGCAACCCCGAAAAACATTCAGGACAATTTGTAATAAAAATAGCACACAATCATGAAATTATTAAATACACAAGTCATTTAAAATTTTATTTTTTTTATGGCGGATTTGTGTTCAGCGAGCCCAAAAACCATCTACACTGTAAAAATTATTTCCTGTAATTTAATTACTGGCTATCGGTAAAATAGTCCATTCAAATAACGAAAAATTACTACGTTAAATTGTAATAAATTTACACGTTCTGATATTTTAAAGTGTAGTAGTGGATAGTAACAGAACACTTCTGTTATTTTTCACCAGGTGATTTTCGTAAGGGTTGTCCGCTATCATGAATTTTGGGGGTGAGTGCGGTTATTTCGCTAAATATGCATCTTACGATAAAAATGCATATAAACAATTTTGTTAAAGAGGAAATTTCCAACAATTTTTGTTTAGATTATTTTTTCAATATATTAACAACAATCAAGTTATAAATATTCAAAATTAGCTATGTTGGGGTGAAATTGTTTATTCGAGTGCTCAAGCCAAATTATTCATCGGATAAAAGTGGTTATGATCAAACTCGTAGCTCTTAAACTTTTCTATAATTTTCATATAAAAGGAATTTTTATAAGTAGTTTGGAACGATTATAGTGGTCGCTGAAAGTCTAGTTGCGCCCTCTGTAACCGTATCAAAGTACCTATAAAAATTTATAATATATGAAGTAGTAGTAATAGTAGTGGTAGTAAAAGGTGGGTAGGCTTCGACGCTTGACAATTAGGCCCAATGGCCCTTTTTGTCTGCCCCAAGATTACCTACCCAACCTGCTGCCTATCCTCCCTCTTCCTAAATCTGCCAGACCTTCTGAAGAATATGAAACTTATAGAGAATTTTAAGAGCTAAAAGTTAGCTTATAACTACTTTTACCCTCCGATAATTTGGCTTAAAATGAAGCAAACCAATTTCATCTCCAACATGGCTATTTTTGAAATAACTAGATTGTTATTAATAGATTAAAAAAATGAAAAAATTGTTGGAAATTTCCTCCTTAACAAAATTGCATTTTTATCGTAACAAGTAACTCACTCCTAAAATTTAAGATAGCGAATACCCCTACGCAAACCACCCGGTAAAAACTAACAGGGGTGTTCTGTTACCATCGACTACTGCCCTTTAAAATATCAGCCCGTGTACATTTATTGAAATTTACATTTATTATTTGACTTTACTACAAAGATTTTGAAATAAATTTAATTTTAAAGCTTGATATTACTATATTGGGATATTACGTCGTCATCGTAACAATTGTATAAAAAATATAGTTAAATCTCCTATAGGACTATAAAACAGTAAAAAGTTGGTTTAAATCAAAACAACTTTACACTACAATATTTCAAGAACGCTTTGACACATACTTCAATGTTGGACCAAAAATTTTCATGTGGCAAAAAATTTTTGGTCCAAATTTCAAGTCTTTATGTTCTTAAAACATCGTAGTTTAAAGTTGATTTGCAAGCGACCCGCACCATTAATACGGCTTTATGTTTTATATTATGGTTAGTTATGCACTAGCGTCTACGTATATCAGGATTTCCAGCTTTGACATGCGCATTAATGATGCGGAAAATTCAGTTTTTTTTTCTAATTTTAAAAAATAAAGAATTATTAACATACTCACGAATTTCTGGTTAGTTATTTTTTTAATGGGTGCGTTGGTTTACGTTAACGTTGGTTTATTGTGGTTTTGTGCTGGTTTGGTTTTTTGTTGTTTTTTTAATGGGCGGCGATGGTTTAGGTACGTTGGTTTTGTGTTAGTTTGGTCCAAAAAGTCCAAACCAAAATGATCAAAATTTGCGTTACATAATACTTGAACGTTCCCTTACAATATTTTGGTGGGATTGGCTTACAAGATACATGGCGGCACATCAAGCCAATCACGTCAACGCATTCTTATGTATTACGTTCTGATGCGAGTCTGTGGATATGCCCTAAAGGCCTATCCAGAAGCTTGAATAAGAATATACAACATAAGAATGCGATTCCGTGATTGGCTTACATTGTTATGTACTATGTTGCTATGCGAGACTGTGGATATGCCCATAGCAAGAGCCAATGGCGTTTATCCCCTTATGAAAGTTAGGGTCTTCAGGTATGCATAATTTTGTGTAATTAATTCGGAAACATATACAATTATTTTTATTACAACGTTTTCATTATATTTATTCTAAATTTAATATCATAAAGTAAGAATATTCTAGTTTCTCTTGGATATAAAAGCAATTAAATGCATACTTTAATTTTAATTAATTAGAAGCTAGGATTCCTACTTTTTACTACATCTAAGAGAATTTAAATGAAAATTATAATTTATAATAAACTAGCCGTTAAGACTGTTTTTCAACAAAAAAACTTCATATTTGAGCCCGTGACGTTTTCAATGATGGCGCCTTCGCCAATTTTGTAAATTATTATTTTTTTGTCCCACAGAACCCCTTGAAAAACAATTGGGGTTTCATGATTTTCTCAGCAGAACCAGGTTCCTGACGTGGATGCCAAGTTTCAGATGTTCAGCTGTGTGAGAAGAATGAAAAAAACTTCTGGAAGGACAGACAGATAGACACCTCATCAATTTTATTATACTGTGTGGACATTTACAATAGATCTCATTGGTCGCAGTGATTTGAAAGGCAGTACGTTGCCTCACAACCCCACTTGTATTGTATTGTATACCGTGCGGACCAAAAGTCACCCACCTCCATTGAGGCATGGGATTTTTTTTTTAAATAGAAAGTGTACATCATTTTAAATCTTTCTATTTAAAAATATTTGTATTTTTTAAACATTATTTTTTTTTTGGGTTTGAAATAAGGTTGAAAATGCGTATTTTCGTCAAAATTTCTCAAAAAAAAAATGAATTGCAAAATTAATTATTTTATATTGCAAAAACATAAATTATACTTTTAAACTAATTTAATTAATATAAATAAAAATTTACAAAAAATATCTTACAAAGGGCACTTATTTTAAAAAAATTAAAACATTAAAACCGTAAAAAAAAGTTAAAAAAATTAATAATTATAAAAAAAAGAATTTTATAAGCTTTAACTGATGTATCGGACGGCCCCCTTTCTATTAAAAAAATGTCCCCCATGCCCCTCTGTCTACATTTTAAGAGCGAAATGCGAAAAAGTAGTTTGGATTGTGTTATTTAAGTGTACCAAATTTGAAGTCGATATCTCAACTCGTTCAAAAGTTAAGAGGTTTTGACTTTTGGTCCGCACAGTGTATTTTAAAAATGCCTAAAAAATTGCTTACGTTATTTGTACACAGCCCTAAGAAAATGAGTGCTTATTGTAGGAGCGCGGTATTTTAAAAAGAATTACTTGTTTTTTACACTTCTTTACTTTTTATATGTAGAAAAACATGGCTTTCGAGGAAAACAATTCTGTCAGTCTGTCTGTAGGTCCGCTGCGAAAAATAACTATGATAACTGGAGAAGCCCTGAGCTAAAGGCTTTAAATTTTAAACATATTATTCTTATCCAAAGTTCTCGGCGGGGGTTGTCTCTCATAAAAAATGATATCTGCTGGTCTTTCTGTCTGTATCCACGATAACTTAAGGCAGCTTTGAGCTAGAGACTTGAAATTTAGTATGCATATCTATTTTTATATTATCTTGGACAAGTTCGTATTTAAGTTAAATCGGTCAAGGGGTAGGGGAGTAAAAGGGGGGTTAAATGTTTTTTTTTTTTGCCTTTAATTTTTTATTATTTACAAAAGAAGGAAAATTTATAAACCACTAAAAGTAAAATTACACAAAAAAATGTTTTTAGCATGCCCCTTTGTACCTCAAAATGTAAAAAAATATTTCTGGACATAATTTTAGAATTCACAGTAAAAGAAAGGTTTAAAAACCACCTAAAAGGTCAAAAAAATACAAAAAAAAATATTCTTATTTTGTTTCATGACGGGATCCCGAGGGATGGGGGAGGAGGGCTTAAATGTAAAAAAATTGTTTACAGCGATATCCATAGAAAACTAAATCACAAAAATTATTAATCATATCAATCAATGATTAATTTTATTCCTTATGAGAAAGTACTCTTGTTCATTCGAGAGTGATTTTTTTTAGCAGCAGTATTTTTTTTGTCAGAAAGTATTAATTTTTCTTTGCATATTTTTTTTTTTTTAATTATGTACACCTTGATGAAGAGCTTTTAGTAGCAATATCGGTAAAAATAAGTTCTCTGCAAGACGTCTAAAAAAGCACTTAAAATAATTAACGTTGTCATATAAGATTTTGAGAGGTGAATATAATTTTATAGTGAACAATTTTCGCCTTTAGATAAATAACTAACGGCACAAAGGGACTTGTTCTGCCGTCCTAAGCTGAAAGGTCCTATCTATATAGGTTTAACATACACAGATAGGACTTTACAGCTTAGGAAGGCAGTGTTATTGTTATACAGGGTTATTCTTTTAAATGGTATACCCCCGTAACTTTTGAACGGGATGAGATATAAACTTTAAATTTGAAACAGGTATATAACACAACAAAAACTATCATTTGTCATATTTTTCAATTTTTTATTCGGTAAGGCGCGCCTAGGCGGCGCCATGGGGGCATGCCCGGGCATTGGGGGACAATATTTTAAGTGGCACTCTAGGTCTTGTGATATGTCATTTTAAAGACCTAAAAATTCTCTGTTTAACCGTGTAACTATTTATTTTTTAATATTTTTTTTAAAGATTTTTTTTCTTCAAAATTGACGAAATTTTTAATATTTAAAAAAAATAATTTTGGAAATTTTGAGCAAAAATGTCGAATTAGTTAATACATGGTGTATTATTATGCTAAGACTAATTACACATCCCTGCAAATTTAACTTTTTTTCTGCTTTATGGATGAAAATATATGATTTTGGATAATATGAGCATGCTGATTTCGAATCTGACTTAGGGTTTTTTCCATCACGTCAGAATTTTGCGTGAATGAAATAATAGTAAAAGAAAATTGTTGGAAATTTCCTCATTAGCAAAATAGGTATATGTATTTTTATCGTAAGATGCCTTATATATTAGAACGTAAAAGACTCTTTTAGCGTGAGTACATATTTTTAGAATTTTAATACGAGCGGACATAATCCTTTTATCAGGAAAATCCTATTAGACTGTGAACAAAGTGAATTTTAAGAGCTTCTAAAAATTACTAAAAGCCTCGTGATTAAAGAAAAACTTTTGATTGAAAGTGAAAAATGCATCGGCTTTTGCTCGAAGGTTTTTCTTTTACAGAAAGGGATCTGACACGATGTAATTTTTTAAAAGAAAACTACAACAGGGTAACTTTTTCATGATAAAAAATATGTTTTAACAATACTACGAAGTTAGGTACAAGGTGATTCATATACCCAACTTGACTTAACTAATATGCATTCAATTTTTTATTTTTTTTAGTCGTTTATTGAAAAAATTTGTTAAATGTTCTTAGAAGTGAAAAAAAAAACTGTATATAAACCTTGTATTTTTAATACTGAATGTTATTTGTTAATATATATTTTTTATTTATATCGCCACCATTGGTATTTAATAATTTACTTGTGATATTAAATACTGTAATGTGTGTATTGTATACATACTAACATAGAGACCGTGCTGGTACATTTGGATCCCCATGCAACATGTTTTTATTAATACTGTAACATTTGGTAAATTATATCACAGTTATAGTTTGGTATACTTTAAGTTTTAGTTGTTGTGTTATTGAACTAGTTTAAAGTATGTTACAGTATTTAGTAAAATAACAATCGGTAAATAATACCAAAATTTTGATTAGTAATAATACAGAGAAAAGTAAAAAAAGGATCGATTATTTTATCAGTGTGTAATTTTGTGTGGTTGCAATCTTTATATTATTGGTATTATTTACCCATTGTTAATTTTTCTGAATACTGTGACATACTTTAAACTAGATCAGTAATACAATCTAAAAACGACTCAAAGTATACCATACTATAAGTGTGATGTGCTTTACCAGATGTTACAGTAATTTTTACTATAACATGCTAGTATTAATAAACACATTTTGCGTGGGGATTCAAATGTACTAGCACATTCTCTATGTTAGTATGACAACATTTTGTATACAATACACACATTGCAGTATTTAATATCACAAGTAAAGTATTAAATACCAATGGTGGCGATATAAATAACAAATATGCATTTACCATTAAAATTTAGTATTAAAATTAGAATGACATTTTCTAAGTGTAGTACTCCTCTCAACGTTGTTATATAATATACTATCTTTTTCGTGAAGATAAGCTGTTTTTACTTCCTCATAAAGTATTGTGCTACATTTTTTTCCCGACTTACCCACCATATTTTTTTTTTTTTGTTTAAATCATCTAATTTTTTTCAATTTGAGGTTATGTGTTTGACGTTTACTCATTTTCAGACAGCAGATATGTAAAATCAGCTGATTTTCACTTCCCGACCGCTGTCATGACAACGGGTTAAAAGTGAGCACTACAAAATCACTAGGTTGTAGGAAATATACAAAACATTTTGCTATATTTTTTTGTATTACCCCTAAAATATTAAAAATTGTTTCTGGACCGACTTTCGTTCTGGACATAACTTTTTTTTTATGAGAAAGTATTCTCGCTCACTCGAGGCGGATTTATTTTTTTTTTCGTAAAGTTAAGGAATGGTATATTACGCACCGAGTACGCGAATTCAGTTTTTAGTGCAAGGGACTGCGTTTTTTTACGAGGCGCAGCCAAGTAAAAAAAGCACTCAATGCGCACTGAAATGGTTTGCGTTGAGGTGCGTATACTATTTTGCCCATCAGGGGGCAAAGGAGGATTTTTTATGGAAAGTGGGGTCGTGTGATTCATCATTTTAAAGCTTATAAAATTCTCTATTTGTCAACATATTTTTTTATTTTTTCGTATCAAAATAGAGTTAAAACTGGCAATTTTCGTCAATATTTCTTTAAATAAATCAAACAATTTTTGAAAAATGGTTTATTTCATGATGCAATTAACGTAATTATACTTTTAAACTAATTTTTAATGATATAAATAAAAATTTACAAAAAAAAAACTTAAAAAATCGCATTTTTTAGCAAAAAAAATTGAAAAATTAAAACCTTAAAAAAATGCAAACAAAAAATAAAAGTTGCAGGTCGAATAGAGAATTTTATAAGCTTTAAAATAATGTATCGCACGACCTCCCTTTCTATTAAAAAAATATTTGGGTTATGTTATTTATGTGTTCCAAATGTCAAGTGGATATCTTAAGCCGTTCAAAAGTTATAGGGTGGCGAACTTTTGACACACTGTGTATAATGGAATGCGTAGAATTATTATTATTATTAGGTACTTGCAAAAATATTACAGAAGCATGGAGAGCCCCAAATAAGCTTTTAGCTTGTGCTAGGGGCTCTCCATTAATTTTGAAAAAAAAATAAATTCAAATTTTGACGTTTTATAATTTTCACATTAAATTTTGAAATCCTTCTTCTGTGCCCCACCTTCATCTCCACGGATTCTCTTCCTCTTTATATATCTTCTAAACCATCATTCCAAATATAATTTTCCTTCTTACAATAATTTTTATTAAAAAAAAGTAATTTAAAAAAATTACATTACACTAATTGTCATTTTTAACTTAAATATCTTCACAGCTTGTTTTTTTATCAGTCTAAGGGTATGTGTATGGGATACCCCCAACGTTGGCCAGTTGGAAAATTCTACCATGTAGTTTGAAAAATTGGATCTCTTAGTTTGCCACAGTTGGGAAATTCGAGCTAGGTGAATTGGAAATTTTTATTTTCCTACCCTCCTAATACGGCTAACCTCGCGACGTGCTTGTTTTCAAGGGAAAGTAAATGTTTTATCTTTGAGGAATATTTTCATACAAATTTATACAGATTTGAAAATGGAAAGTGCAATAAATAAATGCATATAGAATACAGTAATCTTAAAATATGTGATAAATCATTTTTATTTATGAACTTAAGATAAAAAGGGGAAATCGGAATATGTTTTTACACACAAAATCACAATTAGGGTATTTAAAAAATAAAATTATTTTCTTAACTAGTGTATTAAGTAGCATTTTATCCTCTGATATTCTTAAGTGGATAAAATCACTTAATAGACGAGTTGAGAATTTAATTTTATCCAACACCTTTTATTTTTAAATAAAAATCTATAATTTTGCGAAAAATTATGTCAAAAATATTAAGATTAAGTTTTCTTAATACTAAAATAATAAGTAGCCATGGCCTAAGTATGCCTATTAAAAATAAACAATTGCTAGTTTTACATTTCTTACAAACGTCAAAATGGACGCGGTGATGACAGAATTTTTAATAAAAACAGTATTTTATTCAAAAACTAAAGAATAGTTTGGGGTTTTCTTTAATTTTTATGGTTTAGTTAACGTGCTTCTATTTATAGAATAGTTATAATACTTAATAGGGTATGTAACTAATTTTGGTTGAGATCAAAAGCTGTACGTAAAAGAGTGGGTGAAAAATTTTTTAGTCACTAGTGGAAAAAAACTCACTTTTGACATTTAAAATAGTGCTCAAAACAAGTGTTTCTGTGAAGGTGTTGGATAAACATTTTTTTTTTAATTTTGTCGTTAAAAAATAAATTTTAAAATAAGAAAGATTCTGTGCCAGATTATTACCTCATTTGAAAATTATATATTTTTTATGTTGGACAGAGAATATTTCGGTTAAAACATTAATACAGTTAAATATTTCTTTTTAATTTTTTTAGTTTTCAAATAAAGTAGATTTGTTTTCAAGCTGCAATTTGGCATACATTGAAATGTCTAGATTTGGCACGTTAATTTGCAAAAACCGTGCCTTACAAAAAATTTATAAACTAATTATTTTTCCAACTTTCAAATAAAGTAATATAATTTTTTAGGTGAAATTTGGCACAGGATTTTAGGTTTGTATTTTTCTAGACATGAGGGGGACCTGAAATTTTTAAAAATTCGTGTTTTATGAAATACCTTATGAAATAAAAAAAATAAAAAAATGAATTTTCGGTAGATATTGTGAGATTTGATTTTTTACTTAAAAAGCTTTCCCCTTTATGGGCCATGTATCAATCCTGAAGGATTTACAGGATTGCAATTCAAATTAGTTGATTATTCTCTCTTATGCTTTGTAAAAAATGCAAAATACAAAAAATACAATTTCTTGAAAGCTCAATCTAAATTCAGATTTTTATATACAGGGTGATCAGTAACTGCCATACCAAAATTTAAGAGGTGATTTTGGATAAAAATATGAAAAAAAGTTTCTATGAAGGTTGGTCCGAAAATGAGCCCTAAGGGAGCTACGGCCCTTCGAAGATGACATATTGAATGGGGTACAAAAAAAGGCACCAATAAAATTTTAATGATGGAGGATGATTCTTCATTTAAAACTGAGCAAAAAAGTATTCTTCACCAAAACACCTAAATTTAATATTAAAGAAGTAATAGCCTTTTAAAAAGTAACGTTTTTGGTGGCACAAAATGTTACTTCCCCTTAATTGCATTTTTTTTTGAAATCGGTTGCTCCTACAGTGTTACACTATATGACATTTTTTATGTATTTTTACTCAAGGAATCCATATTTTTTACAAACAATCCAAAAAAAGCACACATAAATAAGTTAGGGGCAAAAATGTGTTAAGCCTAATACATTTTTCCGTCTAGGGACGACTCTGGATAAATAAAAAAAAATTAACACAAACTTATTGCCCTTATTAATACTAGTATACATGCAAAAGCTCGTCGCACTAGCTTAAAGGGTACCAGAGTTATTAACTAAAAACCTTATTTTTATTACAATTTTAAAGGGCCGTAGCTCCCTTAGTGCTCATTTGAGGACCAACCTTTATAGGAACTTTTTTCATATTTTTAGATGGAGAATCACCTCTTAAATTTTGGAATGGTAGTTATTGATCACCCTGTATAAGAAGATTAGTTGATTATAGTTAAAATGTACGAGCTCAATTCTCGTGCTTTTACTTTACCGGAAAATATTTCTGCGTAAAAAAACATTATTTTTCCTTATTAGGGGTCATACTACTAAAAATACGTAACGCTCTTAGAAGAGGGGGGGGTGGTTAGCCTCGTGGTTAGCATTACGAAAAAGGACTGATGTAGCGCTATGTAATGCTCTTTATTGTTTTTAAAGAAATAAAAACGATTTAATTCTTCACCCAATATTTTTTTAGGGGGGAGCTTTGCTCCTATACCGGGTGTCCCACCAGGTTCTTGACAAGCTATATCTCCTTTATTTAAAAATATAGATTATTTTTCAAAAAATAGCGTTAGATGTGAACCAAAGAAGATTTTATTGACATCCAAAACCACCCCTTGCCTACCCACCCCCTTGAAACCACCCCCAACTTATGTTTTTCAAATAGCACCCCCCATTTTTATCAATGAATATGAAAGTACATTTTATTTGTGAATTTAACTATGTATTAAATCTTATATTTTAAGGGGACTTCAAATAACAATAATTATTTATTAATAAAAGGGTGGTATTTAACACAAAGTTGCAGGTGTTTCCAGGAGAGTGGGTTATTAAGAGTTGGTTTTTGATACAATCTTTTGGGTACAAATTAACGTAAGTTATTGGTTTTGGAAAATATTTTGATGAAATATGGCGTTGTACTTTGGAGCCCCTTAAAACATAAGATATCACATATAATAAATGGTTAAATTTAGAATAAAATGTGCTTTCATATTCTTTAGTAAAAATAGGGGGGGGGGGTGCTATTTAAAAAACAAAAAGGGGGGCTGGTTCCAAGAGAGTCGGTATGTAAGGGGTAGTTTTGCATATATCAGTAAATTTTACTTTGACTCCCATTTAATGCAATTTTTTGCAAAAAAACAAATGTTTTCAAATAACGAAGATATAGCCTGTGCAAAACCTGGTGGGACATTATTATTAATAAATAATAATTTTTATTTGGAGCCCCTTAAAAGAATAAGATACTAATTATAATATATGGTTGAATTCAGAATAAAATGACCTTTCAAATTCTTTGATAAAAATTATGGAGGTGTCATTTGAAAAACAGAAGTTGGGGTGGTTTCAAGGGGGTGGGTAAGCAAGGGGTGGTTTTGGATGTCAGTAAAATTTTCTTCGACTCCCATTTAATGGCATTTTTTGCAAAAATTTCTATCTTTTCAAATAACAGAGAAATAGTTTGTCAAGAACCTGGTGAGAAAAGGTCCAAAATAATCAAAATTTGCGTTACGTAATACTTGAACATTCCCTAATTTTATATTCGATTTTTTTTTAAATACCTACTCGATTTTATTTATTTTTTTTACATAGTTTCTGTATGAAAAATTAATTGTAGGCCTAGTAGTTACATATTTAAGATTAAATAGATCAAAAATGCAAACAAATAATTTTATTTAAAAATAAATAAGTAATCAGTCTTTATTACCAAAAAAAAAAAACAAAGATACAAACTCAAAATTCAACAAATAAGTAATAAAAACATTTAATTTTGTGAATTTTAAACTCTACATAAATGCAATATTATTTTGAGCAATTTTTTATGATTTTATAATACCTTTATTAAATGCAAATCCAAGTGCCAATGAAGTTATACTTGCTACAATAATAGCAATAGCAACATATGAGACATCATCATCACTCGTCCTTACTCTTTCTTCTTTTTTTAAATATTTTGGCCCCAGGGGTGTCTCAGGTAAGTATTTTGCATCTATTCTTTTCACAAACATGGTTAGATTAGGCCACATTGTAAACATATTACTAATTTCATTGTTTGGTATGGGTAGTTTGATTAAAGGAGCTACGTAGCTGTACACTAGGACATCAAAAGTACTCGGAGCACTTCCAAAATAGTAATCATTGGTCCCTAGTCTTGTTGATAATGCAGATAAACATTGTGTAGCCATATTTGTAATATAATCTTTCACTACGGTCATGTTGGTATCATTAGGGTACATAGATTCTATCAAATTTCTAGCTCGGTTAGAACACCTTCTTGTATAAACATAATTAAATGGCATAGGTAAAGCTTTCATGAACCAATGGTATGAAAAATCATCCATATTACGTTGTTCAACCCATAGAGTAAATTCGTAAACAGGTCTTAGCTTAGATTGTACAAAACAGGTCAAAGCAAACGATTCACTGCACTGTTTGGGACTGAGACCCTGGTCGATGTTAAAATTTACTGTTCTTAAGTAATTTACTATGTCATTAAATGCGTAGAGACTTATATTATTAGAAACTAAACTTGGTGCACTATTAAACATACAATTTCTGTAATTATTTAGTTGTAGAGACTCCACGGGCACTTTTGCTATTGTTGTGTACAATATTGATTGTATACACTCAGGGTCCATTGACACTAGTCCGTAGTCTCCTTCGTAAGAATATAACTGATATTCACTTTTACTGCTAGTTTCCATGTTAAATAAATGCGTTTTATGTTAGTTTTAATTCAATTTTGATGTGATTATAAAACAAGGTTTTTAGGTTATCTTGATATTTGACGGAAATAAGATGTCGGTATGTAGGAGAATGACTTTATCGATCGATGCGCGCGGGGCTTATATTTGAATTCTGCGCTTCAGAGCACAAGCAAAATTACATTTAATAATTATTAAATTTGTTTATTCTAATACATATAGGTAAACTTATTTAAATAGTGATAAAATTATAAAAAATTATTTTATTTTTTTTATTTATTTTTTTATTTTATTTATTTATTAACGGGATAACCCCCTTTTTTAAAAAATTACAATATATACATACATACATACAATTTACACAAATATACAGGGTGATCCATAACTGGCATGCCAAAATTTAAGAGGTGATTCTAGATCCAAAAATATAAAAAAAGTTCCTATTAAGGTTGGTCCGGAAATGAGCCCTAAGGGATCTAGGGCCCTTTAAAATTGTAATAAAAATAAGGTTTTTAATTAATAACTCGGGTACCGTTTAAGCTAGAGCGGCGAGCTTCTGCATGTATACTAGTATTAATAAGGGCAATAAGTTTATGTTAATTTATTTTTTTAATTTATCCAGAGGCGTGCCCAGACGGACAAAATATATGAGGCTTAAAACATTTTTGCCCCAAACTTTTCTATGTGTATGTTTTTTGGATTTGTTGTAAAAATATAGATTTCTAGAGTAAAAATACATATAAAATATCATATAGTGTAACACTGCCCAGGTAGCAAAATAACATGACATTCACGTGAAATTCACGTTAATATGTGACATGTGATGTTAAGATTGTAGTCTCATTTAACAAGAATGTAGCATGGTGGGGATGTCCTAAGTCCGCCCCTAATAACAGCACACAATGACATCCCGAAAATAACGTGTTTGTGACATCATAAATCCACATTCCTGATATATCTAATATCTTATGGATGCCGTTACTGGTACTTTAATATTTAAATAATATTCTAGGATATTAGCTTTTTCTAAATTAAAACCATTAAAAACGCTATAACCCTATAAAAAAATCGGATTTAAAATCAATCAGTAATTGAAACAATCACAGATTGAAACAGATAGATTCTAAATACGAAATTGCAGATTAAGGGGAGAATATATTCCTTTAATCCGTGTCCGTGGTCTTGAGAAGCCCGGCAGAGCCCCCTATCCACTGGAAATCGTATAATGTGTATACAATTTCTTTATAATAATTTACTCTATCAACATCATCTTATATCGATTTTTTTGCTTCGAACGTCGGTGAGAAGCAAACTAACATGACATTTACGTGAAAGCCACGTTAATATGTGACATGCGATATATTCACAGCGTTGCTAAATATTTGTTATTAAATAACATGGTTGTCACGTCACACGTATTACGTTGCAAATGTGATGTTAAATACATGTTATTTTTCAATATTATGTGATGTTATGATTTAGTTTAAAAATACACCCAAAAGTGATGTTAATTTCTTGTAATATAACATCCCTTGCTACCTGGGTGTAGGAGCAAGCGTTATCAAAAAAAAAAATGCAATTAAGAGGAAGTAACATTTTGTGCCACCAAAAACGTTACTTTTTAAAAGGCTATTACTCCTTTAATATTAAATTTAGGTGTTTTAGTGTATAATACTTTTTTGCTCAGTTTTATATGAAGAATCACCCTGCAGCATTAAAATTTTATTGGTGCTTTTTTTTGTTCCCCATTCAATACGTCATCTTCGAAGGGCCGTAGCTCCCTTAGCTCATTTCCGGACCAACCTTCATAGAAACTTTTTTTCATATTTTTGGATGTAGAATCACCTCTTAAATTTCGGTACGCGAGTTCTGGAACAGGCTGTATGTAAATAATAATAAAAAATACATTAAAATATATAACTAAAATAATTAAAATTAATTTACAAACTATAGTAAAGTTCTAAGAATTTAAGAAACGAGTTCAGTATGCTTCAAAAAACGTTTAAGTTGGGTAAGCGACACACCAATAACATGCGAATTTGGGTTCAAATTTGCTAAATGTACCATTCGATTTAGAGGGCCATTTAAAAGATAATTTGTGTTGTGAAAATTAATGTAAAATAAGTAAGAGTTTCTTGTTAAAAAGTTAATATTGACATTTATTTTAGAAAGCAGATTATGACATTGAAAATTTCCTGACAAAATATTGTGTAGCACGCATAAATCCGTTTTATTACGCCTCGATTTTAATGATTCAATGAGCACTCTATTTAATATAGTATTGTAGTCATAAACAAAGTTTACTCTTTGTATGCCTAGTTTGTATATAGTTATTATTATACAATACATAATGTTTTAAATAAAACAGTTTAATATTAACCAAATTAAAAAAAATGCAATAAATATTACGTATCCTGGGACCAAAAACTCAAGAATTTTTTTTAGCCAAGGGGCTCAGCCCCCCTGGGGTTGTCCATATATTACGTAACGCGTCTAGGGGGGATGGGGTCACAGAAGATGTGAAAGTTTGTGACAGGGGGGAGGGAGGCAGGCTAAGCTCTAACAGGGGGTGATCAAGCCAAAACAGAAGCTACCCTACATTAAAAAATAACAAGTTGTGAAGATATGTAATGCTATGCATTCCATCATATATTATTCACAGTAAATGGTATAGTGCATTTCCCCATATAGGTACTTAAAAAAAGTTGCAAAAAAAATAAAAAAATACATTTTTTTTAAGTTCTTTTATTGAAAAACAAAAAAAAAATACATTAAAAAAAATCAAAAAAAAAAATTTTTCAAAATTTTCTTTTTGCAAAAAACGAAAAAATTAATAAAAAAAAAATCAAAATTTTTATATTTTTTTTATTTTCCTTTTGCAAAAAACAAAAAAAAAATTGAAAATAAGTTTTTTTTGTTGTTTTTAACTTTTTTTGTTTTTGTGGGGATTACTTTCAAAATTGGTAGAATTGATCCTTAATATAGATTTATAATTTTTCGATTTTTTTTTTGAATTTAACCCCCATAACTTTTTTGTTTTTGGGGGATTGCTTTTAATAGGGATCTTCCCCTCGTAGAACTTGATTTTTCTTGAAAATTTCAAGTCGATCGGATTATTCGTTCTTGAATTATCGTGTTAACAAAAATCGCGACATTAGACAGACAGACGGACACACGGAAATTAAAAAAAAAAGTTTCTTATTTTTTCATCCAAGAATTTTTTGTCTAGGACGAATTTTGAATTTTTTTGAAAATTCGAAACTACCGTATATTATTCTAGCGCAGGCGCTGTGAATAATATAACAATACTGTGAGTAATGTAAATTGATTTAATTTGTTATTAAAATAATAAACAAAATCGTTTTTAAATAATTATTTAAAATTATCACAAAACAGAAAATTTATTAATATTATTTTTAATTAAATTTTTCAGAGGTGAGGACTTTTTTTTTAGCCATCAAAATTTCACGGTCGGGGGCAGTAAAGTTTTTTTTGAGTTGTGAATTTTTCAGAGGTGAGGACCTTTTCTAGTCAGCAAAGTTTCACGGTCAGGGGAAAGCTGTTTTTTTCTTTCTCCCACCTACCAGCTGGGAATAACCGTCAGGATGCATACTACTATTTACTATGGTCCAGTTACAACTTAAGGCCTATCCAGAGGCTCGTATAACAAGCGATAGCGTGATTGGCTTACAAGATACATGGCGGCACATCAAGCCAATCAGGACATCGCATTCTTATGTACTATGCTTGTTATGCGAGTCTCTGAATAGGCCCTTAGGTAGAATATGCAGAAAAACAGTACCGACATCTGTTAAATTTTTGATACACTACGATTTATGGAATCTTCATTATCTCCATGCATGCATGCAAGCACTCTCTTATGTAAAACGGATCGCGTCCCTTACTTTTACGCATGACTGGATGGACTATAGTTGTAGTAACGAGATGGGGGGGGGGGCGCCACCCACCCCAACGAGTCTCGAGTTGGAAAAAATGTAAAGTTCGTAACATTTTTTTGTTTTGGTCGATTTTGGTAAAAAGTTGGGAAAATACTCGGGAAAATCGCAGTCTTGAGTAAAAAGTTGTCAAAATCTCAATTTTAGTTGGGCAGTTTGTGTTTCTGACACCCCCCCCCCCAAACAAAATTCCGATGACATCACTGGTCCAGACTGTAGCCAGAGCCGGCCTTTGTATGAATAAAGTGAACCCCCTGCTTCAGGGCGCAAGCTTAGTGGGGCGCCGTCGAGGGGCGTTTTTTCAAAATAAATAATAATAAACCCTAGTAGAAATTTAACGTTAGATAAACGTTATTCTAACGTTAGATCATAACGTTAGGCATCTAACACTCAAACCACATTCATCTAACGTTAGGCCAAGTCGTTCTAACGTTATTTTCCACCAGGGAAGCTTCTTTAAAGGTGATACCTTTTTAGTCGTCAAAATTATCAGAGGCGAGGGGCTGACCGCGAGGAAATCTTTTGTACAAGCCAAAGGAACTCAGGAGGAACTCTGAAGAGTTCTGGAGGAACTCCGAGGAACTCTGAGGGACTCTAGAGGAACTCCAAGGAACTCCGAGAAACTCCGGAGGAACTCCGAAGGAACTCAGAGGAACTCCGAGGAACTCTTTGCAAAAAGGAACTCTGTAAAACAAATTTCAGACGCGGTCAGAAACAATTCTTCATTTTTTTTTGAAGAGGCGCCAAGTTTGGTAGAATTCGTCAGGGACAAACCGTTTTTTCTTGAAGGTAATTTCGGGGAGCCAATAATTTTTGTTTCGAAGGGGTGCCAAGTTTGGTAGAAACCGTCAGGGACAAAGCTTTTTTTCTTGAAGGTAAATTTGTGGCGCCATTCTTTACTTAAAGGGGCGCCAAGTTTGGTAGTAACCGTCAGGGACAAAGCTTTTTTTTGAGGGTGCCTTATTGGCAGTAGTGCTTGCATAGCGGTAATTTCTACGGCTTATTTGCCAAAAATCACCCCTTCCAGAGAGGAACTCTTAAGGAACACAGGAGGAACTCCCAAGGAACTCTGGAGGAACTCCGGAGGAACTCCGAGGAACTCCAAAGGAACTCTGAGGAACTCTTTGCAAAAAGGAACTCTTTTGTACAAATTTCAGACGCGGTCAGCCCCTCGATCAGGGGATAGTAAATCTTTTTTCAGAGATGAGGGGTAAATAAATCTTTTTTGTCTTTCTTTTCTTTTCAGAGGTGAGGACTTTTTTTTTGTCATCAAATTTATTAGAATTTTTTCTTTGGTAGGGGCTCCAAGTCCAACACTTGCTTTAGGGCGCCGAAATGCAAAGGCCGGCCCTGACTGTAGCTATATTGTATCTTATGTACTCACCGTATGTACAATGTACATTGTACCTATATGTAAAATCAATTAAATTTCAAATCCAATATAGAATCTCCAAAATTGTTAATATTTAATTTAAACAGAAATCTCACAGGAAAAAAAAAAGAATTATTCAATTATGAACTGGACAACGTAGACAGGATCCCCGTAGTCAAAAAGCACTGAGTAAATATGTTTTTACTCACGCCGGAAAAGGGATTGACAACAATGTATTTGACTGACTTAGTTTACAGTTTAGACAATTTTTTTGTAGGTTAAAGTCAAAAATGATGACCCAAAACTAGATGGATAGAGTTCGTGTAAAGATGCAAGTCGCTTGCAAAACCACTTCATACTACGATATTTCAAGAAAGCTTTGACATACACGGTGTATTTAACAGATGATTCTACATCATAAAATATGACAAAAAGTTCCTATAAACATATGTCTAAAAATGCGTCATAAGGGAGCTACGCCCCTTTGAAAGTGGCTAAAAAAATCGGTTTTTATTTAATAACTCAGGAACCCTGTGAGATATATCAACGAGGTTTTGCACGTCAACTAATCCTACCAAGTCCCGTTTTTATGTGTTATTTTCATGTACTTATTTCAACCAGGGGTGTGCGAAACGGGGGGGGGGCTTATCAGTTTTTTGTCCAAAACCTTTTTCTGTGTAACTTTTTTGCAATTTTATTTTTGAAATATGATTTCTCAGGTCAAAATACATAAAAAAGGTACTCTTGTTATAATACTGTAGGATTAACCGTTTTCGAGAAAAATTCATTTGAAGGTGAAATTCCACGGTTCGAGGACGAAAAATTAAATACTAAAATGTTAAAAACCAAAATTTTAATGATGCTGGGCGAATTTACATTAAAAACTAAGAAAAAAACTTCATATACAGGTACTTCGAAAAATCAATCCTTATGGTCTCCTAAATATGCACCATTTTTAAAGGGCTTTAAAAGCGTTTTTTCGACCTACATGTATGGAAACTTTTTTTCTTAGTTTTTGATGTAGAATAACACTGCATCATTAAAATTTTGGTTTTCGACATTTTAGTATTTAATTTTTCGTCCTCGAACCGTAAAATTTCACCTTCAAATGAGCTTTTCTCGAAAACGGTTAATCCTACAGTATTACAACAAGAGTACCTTTTTATGTATTTTGACCTGAGGAATCATATTTCAAAAATAAAATTGCAAAAAAGTTACACAGAAAAAAGTTTGGGACAAAAAACTGATAAGGCCCCCCCGTTTCGCACACCCCTGGTTTAAATAAGTAAGCGAAAATGACATACAAATATGGGCCTTATTATCATTAATTCACGTGCAAAACCTCGTTAACATATCTCAAAGGGTTCCTGAGTTATTAAATAAAAACCGATTTTTTTAGCCAATTTCAAAGGGGCGTAACTCCCTTATGACGCATTTTTAGACATGTTTATAGGAACTTTTTGTCATATTTTATCATGTAGAATCACCTGTTAAAATTTCCTACGCTATTTTAAATACACCCTGTATAGACTTGAAATTTGAAACTCATTTTTTCTACTACTTATAGAATAGTTGTTCCAAATTTTAAGTCTCTCGGTCAAAGGGTTTTTGAAATATCGTCAAGTTGTTTTGTAAGCGACTTGTATCTTTAAACAAACTATACATTTCTTAAAATTATTTTTTTAACTAATAGCCTTTCAATATTTATTCCGCCATTTTAAATTTTATAAAATGGTAGGTAATTTTAACTATATACAGGGTGATTCGGAAATAAGGTACAACATTTTAAGGGGTGATTATAGGTCCAAAAATATGAAAAAAACTCCTAAAAAGGTTGGTCCGGAAATTTTCCATAAGGGAGCTACGACCCTCCTAAGGATACATCGGAAAAGTAGAAAGATATGGTGCGATGTCACCTTTTTGCCCAAAACTTTTTTATCTGTAGATTTTTTGACATTTTCTCAAAAAGTGCATTTTTTAGTTCCTCAAAACGTGAAATTGCCTATTTAGGTAATTGAAATTTTCTCGAAAAAGGTTGGCCCTTCGGTGTTACATAAAAAGCACCTTTTTATGTATTTTTAATCAAGGATTTTTTTTTTATTGAGTAAAAGTCAAAAAACCTACAGATAAGAAAGTTTGGGGCAAAAAGGTGACATGGCCCTCCCCTTTTGCACGCCCCTGGTTAAAATATGCCAAATAAAAATTACATGAAATGATAGCCTTCATCAATGCTAAGGCATATGCAAAAATTCGTTACTGTGGTTCATAGGGTTCCAGATATATACTCTTAGAAGGCTCGAAGCTCATTTAGGACTCATTTCCGGACCAACCCTTATATGAACTTTTTTTCATATACTTAGAATCACCACTTAAAATTTGTACCCTATTTCTGAATCACCCTATATAGTAGTTAAATTACTTATTAAATAAATGTTTATTTAATTTAATGAGACCTTTTGCTGAGTATTGCTAAATAATTTACAATTTCTATAAAGTTTGGTTTAGTTTTCGGATTTTGCGAAAGACTAGATAAAAGCTCTTTCTATTGCAATTTTGAATTCAAACATTTGTTGAAATTCTGACCTAGCAAAATTGTATCAAAATTTTTTTTGCTAATAATTTTATGTAAGTGTTATAGGTACTATTTACAGAGCGCAAGTGCTAGAAGATACCGTATCTTTCTTTGAGTTTTACATCTTGGATACAAATGTGTTTAAGGAATAGTAACTTTGAAAATGTCCGACGGTCCGTCTTATGTCACGTTTTTTGTGTACACGATAACTTATACTGAATTATAAATTATCCGATCTACTCAAAATTTCTAGGAAAAATCAAGTTTTATGAGGGAGAGATCCCTACTATTTATACCCCCAAAAACCAAAAAGTTATCGGGGGCGAAATTCAAAAAATCTAAAAAGCTACCCACTAGACATGAAACATAACCATTAATAAAATATTGTATTTAAATAATATGACATACATTGTGGTGTTACATTAAAAAAAACATTTTTTAAATGTTGCATTTAAATAAGCCAATAAACATGGATTTGTTACATTTAAAAAATATTGTGAAAATGTTGTACATATTTAAATAATTTTTTTTTTATTTTATTTTGTTTTAACCTCGTACTATTCTACTTAATTAAGCATCCCCTAAGTCCAGGACTTGTGTGGGCTAGTAGTAAAGGGAACCACCGGCTTATACTGACTTTCGAACCAGTTTCTAGGGATTGTCCGTTTCACTTATCGCCTTCGCCAAATTTCAATTATTAATTAACTGAAAAAGGCAAATCGGCGCCAGTGAGAATCGAACTCACGATAGTAGACTTGTTATACATACGCGCTAGCCACTACGCTATGCCTCCCAATTGATAAGATAATATATATTGATAAGATAATATACATTGATTTTTTTACTCACTATAAAAAGTAAACTGAATATTTAGTTACAAATGGATAGTACATAGATCGGAAATTATTATCCTATACCTACAACAATTAATAGTCACAGTACTAACTGGCACCTGTGAGCTGAGACATGGGGAAGGGAAGAGGTAAAATATAGCATGTAAAGTATAGGTGACCTTGAATTTTTCACATTCCACAAAGGTGCCAGTTCATAAAATGTACACAGTACAATTATTGTACTTTAATTTTTGTTAAAAACACGCAACATATGATTTCCGTCCTTAAATATTAAAGTAGAACTATAGTGTTTTTAACAAACATTAAAGGACATTTGTAAAGGATCATAACTTCCTATCCATTTGTAACTGTAACAGTGTTGCTATGATACAGGACTGCTATTCTCATTTCGTTGATTTTTATTCACCAGTAAAAGCCAACTTCATAGTAGTTCTTCTGATGAAGTGATTGGCCTAGACCGTTTAGCTCCGCCCATATTCATCAAAAAAATCTAGCGGAAGTATCTACTCGAAACCAGAATAGGTACCCAGGTCACATTCTTAGTTATTGGTGTAAGGATGAAGCAACGAATCTCTAGAATAGGCATTTCATTCGTAAAAACTGACAAAAACGTCGGCAACATAAACATTCTTCTGTCTTACTCGCACATCTTTGTTCTAACAGAGACAACAATACCAGTTACTGGTAATTGTTATTGTTCAGGCCTGAATATACCTACTATTTGTTTACAAACAAACCAAGATGTTGGCGATACTTTATATTAACGGTATGCGTATTCTAGAAAGAAAAGTTATTAGTTCGTTGGAATGGAGTCAAATTATATTTAATCTAACATATATTATTATTATTATTATTAAACACGGTCCTTTTGGATTAAGTACACATCCATAGGATACGATAGGTTGATCTTTTTATCGCATTGTCCTGTCAAATAAAGACCAAAATCCAATTATATACAGGCACGTGAAAATTGATTAAAATGATCTCTTAAAATGAATATTTCACCATGTACATATGAAATACTCTAAGCCTCATGTGAATCTCACTGGGGTTATTTTGCGATCAAATATTTGACCGCGATATGTGACGGATGAATTTTTAAATTACTGGATGGGTAATTGAAATCATTAATGGGAAATTTTTGGTAGTTATTATTTGCATTGTTTTTTAAAATTTAGGCCAGCATTTTTGATTAAAATTTGGAAGCGTGAGTTGAAATTATGATAAAACTATACTTAAGCATAAACCATTCAAAAAATATTTACGATGTTTTTGATTTTGTTTATTTAAATTTTATTTTTAATTTTATTTTTTAATAAGTTTCTTTAATTTGTTTTATATTATAATTTAATTCTTTATAAAATTACATATACTTCGCTGATACTTCAACAAATTTGACTATAATTTAAAGAAAATATTTCGTAAAAATAACAGTCCTGTCCTCTAATTTAATAAAAACATAGTTCAAGTAAATAATAATATTTATTTTACGAACTAAAATATTTGATTTTAATATTTTAAATTTTAATGGAAAATAATGCCCAAACAAACTTTTTTATGAAGATATTTTTATGTGTGTACCTACGTGAAAACAACGCAATCCAAGATAAATCCTTGTATCGCCGCACATAAATCGCTGAAAGCCTTAAAATATATTTTAAAGTAAGAAACATCCTAAAATATTAAGCTGTTCGTGTTTGGGCATTATAAAAATCTCGTGAAACGTGCACCACTAAGCTTATTTATGGGCTTAAAAAGGAAATACATAAGTTGTATGTATTTAAAATTTTAAGTATCTTGTTTTACAAAATGAAGCAGGTAATACCGTATAACTAACACGACCGAGATAGATTATGTGAGAAAAATCCTCCGAATTTGAAGTAAGATTTGTAGGACAATTTTACAAAGAGATTTAGAATCTATAGAAATAATCTGTGTTGCCCTAAATATGTACTTATATTTTTCCTGAGCTGAGCACCGCCTTTATTTGATGAAAATTTATTAATAACACTGCTCAACGGGGTCATTCCGTCGTTACGTACGTTACATTCGTACACCTTAATTTAGGTCTCAGAAAATTATAGTTATAGTTCATTAATTTGTATTTCAGGTTATAATCCTTACAGAAACTTTCTTACATATTTCGGTTTACTTATAAATTTAATAATCAATTAGGCAATAAAAGTAATGCAGCTTTGGGGGGGGGGAGGGTTTGAATGTTACATTTGGAACTATACTTATGCAATTAAGTAAATGAGAATGAAAATCTGCTAATCTGATTTGATTTTTTTTCTTAATTATGTTTCCAATTTGTAAAAGATTTACTTTCTAATAAGCATATGGGATAATAAAAAAATAAACAAATACGATTTTTAGAAATTATTATAGTACGTACGTTATCAAAAATTTTTACGTATGTTACCTGAGGGTGGTCACCAAATTTCAAACTGAATTTGAGAAAACTACCTATACGTTAAATTATTCTTCTGTAGGGCAGTATACTACAAAAAAAAATTGCAGTGAATCGTGGTTCATTTGGGGGTCGTTTAGGGGACCTACATCCCAGTTTTTTTGGACTTAAAAAAAGTTTTAGATGAATCTAGTAACGGAGATTTTACGGGGAGTTATTGAGTATTTATATAATTTTTTTATCAAAATATATCAAAAAAATGCGAAAAAATCTAATTTTGTGAAGCCTATAAAAAACAAACGAATAAAATATTTTAAATCCGAGTTTTTGGCTTAAAGCCCTTTAAAAAAGAACTAATCTATGGCAAAAAAAAAGAGACCTTGATTATTTTACTACACCTATAGGTAAAACAACAACTGTGCAGCGCACAGTGTGCGCCATATCTAAAAAAAAAAAACGAGGTGATGGAGAAAAACGGAAAAAGGTTCCGAAATCAGCACATCAAATATAGCCCCGACAAATAAAAAACATGTGTTTTTGTAAAGTAGTATAATGAATCATTATGCACTCACTTATTTATTTGTTTATTTATTTATACTCTTTATGGATCTTGTAGTTGTTTCATTTAATATTATATACCAGCTTTTTCTGCACAGTCTTTACCTCCATAAACCATAACCCATTATTTAAAAAATATATAATAACTAATTAAATTTGGTAAAAATAAATTCTTTAAAAAATAACTGAGAGATAAAAGCAGCATGCCGCGGCAACTCGAAAACCAAAGTGACGTATATGTTCCAACTATTTCCACAAACCACAGCCATAACTGAAATTTCAGCTTTTAAACCGACGACGAATGGTACAGTCTTTAAAAATATTGATCTCACACATATGTGACACTGAAGTTTAATTTAGTTTTTATATAGTATGTTTGTTAAAACCTGATTCCTAAAAAATAAACATTAATGGTGAAAATGAAAACTGCATTTTATTTATCCATGGGTAAATACCCCTTTCAACACAAATGTCAGACATGCAGGCACCATTTCTGTTACAGTGAAAATTGTTTAAGGATCTAAAAAGGCGTAAAATCTAAGTGCGCAATTTAAAAGGACGTTAAAAATGTGTGCAGGTTTACTGCGGTTATAAAGTAAATTACTCAACCTTTAATGCCGACAACAGTTTCTCATTTTGTATGCTCTCGTCAGAAATAGTATATTACGCGAACCTAGTTTTCAGTCCACAAAAGTGTTTATTTTTTACAGGGCGGAGTCAAGTAAAAAAAGCATTTGAAGTGCTCTGAAATAGGTTTACGTGGAGGTGCGTATACTATTTTTCCTATGACCTAACAACTCAAAAATTGTCTTAAAATTAATTTGTCAATTTGACCTTTTGTGTTTGACGTTCATCAATTATTTAACACTGTTAAATTAACAGCAGATATGTAAAATCAGCTGATTGTCACTTTCCGAGCGTTGTCATGGCAACGGGTGAAACATAAACACTAACTACTTAACTAGGTCGTAGGAAAAAGCCTTGTTTTTTTCCAGTCTGGGAGTGACATACATATTTACACTTTTTAAAACAGGTTTGAATTTAGTCAATTCAGAAATTGTAAGAAGAGGAAGAAAAGGAAGAAAAAGAAGAAGAAGCAGAGAGAAAAATAAAGTAATAAGCAAATGCAAATTAGAAGAAAAGAAGAACAATAAGCAGAAGGAGTAAAAGAAGTAGAATAAGTAGAAGAAACAGTGGAAGTAGAAGAAACCGGACATGCAGAAGAAGCAGAAGTTGATCTAGTGGAGAAATTCTTTCAATAACGGAAAATTTAATATTGCGACAAGGGCATGCAAGTCCCGGGACCAGCGAACTAGACAAGGTCGCGGGACGATTTTATTTTTTTAGCTGTCATAGTGGGGTCATGTAATACATCATTTTAAAGCTTATAAAATTCTCCATTTAACTCCATATTTTTAAATTTAAAAAAAAAAAATTGGGTTTAAAATGGGGTTGAAAATGGGTATTAATGTCAAAATTCCTCTAAAAAAAACAAATAATTTTTTAAAAATGCCTAATTCCATCATAAAAAAATGTTAATTATACTTTTAAACTAATTTTAGTTGACATAAATAAAAAATTATAAAAAAAAACTTAAAAAATCGAATGTTTCAGCACAAAAAATTGAAAAATCAAAACCTTAAAAAACATTTTTAAAAAATTTAAAAATGTTAGTTTAAATAGAGAATATTATAAGCTTTAAAATTATGTATCACACGACCACCCTTTCCATTTAAAAAAAATGTCCCCCATGCCCCCCTGCCTACATTTTAAGAGCTGAAAATATCAAATATATGCTAAAAGATAGTTTAAGTTGTCTTCTTTAAGAGTTCTAAATTTGAAGTCGATATCTCAACTCGTTCAAAAGTTAAAAGGGGGGTGGTGACTTTTGGACCGCACTGTATAAATATTTCCATATTAGATACATCCATCTAAATATAAAAAAATCTAATAGGATGTTTCTATTGCAGTTACTGCACTTATAGTCTAAGAGCTTTTATTTTATTATTTTCTCCTGGCTGTATTTTATATATGTTTTAAAGTTTATTAAAATTAAGCTGTTTGTCAATCGCCAGGTCCTAGATCGGGTTCCTTTGGGTGCTAGAAGCTCCAAAGAGATGGGAAATGGGGTATCCCAAAAATATATTTTTAACCTACCGAGTCAAATACATTAAATTTATTACATTTATATTAGTCTATTTTCACAGTTTTACACAATTATTCAGCAAGCCATGGGGTATATACACTATAAAGTCAAATGAATTTTCATTTGATCAAAATGTCATTTCATAAATTTTAATTTCTTTAAAAAATTGAGTATCCCATATTTCAAAGGCACTTTTTAAAGACTGGTCTTGGCCCCAGTATTATTGTGCATAACTATGAAAACAGCTTAATCTGAATGTAACAAATGTAGAGTTGTAAATTCCAAAAAAAACATTTGTTAAAAAAAAAAAAAACACAAAAAAAACCGTTTTAAAACAAAACTAGACTTTATAAAAAAACAAATTTGTTTTTTATTAAAAAAAACACAGTTATAAAAAAAACAATTTTTTTTTTATTAAAAATTAACACATTTTTTATTGTAAAAGTCATGTATGAAGGATGACAGTTTATAAAAAATATTTATTTAATTTAAAACGGTTTTTTACAACTGAGTTGTAGCAACTCTATTTAATTTTAATTAATAAATTTAAATATATTTAGAATAAACATACTCTCTTTTGAAAAAAAAAAAAAAATTTGTTCTTCGTAACACCAGTATTTTACAAAACATGCATTTCACTTTCGGAACTTTTCCGTTAGTTTGTGTGTCTATAAAAAAAATTATACGTTGCTTTTTTTGCAGCCAGGGGGTTTATTCTGGTTTCGAGCGGATTTTTTCCGCCTGATACTTAGATGAATATGGGCGGAGCTACACGGTCTAGGCCAATCAAATCATCAGGAGAACTACTGTGAAGTTGGCTTTCACGCGTGAATAAAAGTCACCGAAATGAGAATAGCCACCCAGGCATCATAAACAGACTTCATAAATTTGACACGTTAGAAAAGTGAGGTTATGTGACTGAAGTTTCAACTCCTAAACTCGTTAACAGGCGGCGTATAATCTATATATTTTATTATTTCACGAAGAATAAAGTATTTTGAAATAAAAACTATAGTTTATTATAATAAAAACTATTTTACAAAAAAAAACAAAAAAAAAAAAACAAAAAAAAAAAACAAAAAAAACTTAAAAAAAAACGTTTTTTTTACAACTCTAAACAAATGTATATGACACGGCAATTTAAAAATAGATTTATTGGTAGCTCATTGGCACAGCTTTTGGAGCTTCTAGCGCCCAAAGGAACCGGTTCCGGAGCCTAGAAATTTGGAAATTGCTTAATTTGAATGTACTTTGACATATATAAAATACAACCGGGATATAATAATGAAATAAGAATGGTCACCAGCTCTCCTACTATTACTATTTTCAAATTTATTATTTATACTATAACTAATAGTTCGACACTCGACGAGTAGTAAAAATTAAAATTTTGGGACTTTAGGACTACTTTTGGTGCCGGGACTGAGGCGTTAGTTCCCGAGACCAAAAATATTGCTTCAGTACCGGGAAATCCCGGTCCCAGGATCACGGTACTGCATAGCCTAATTGCGACATTTTCCTAGTAAAATTAAAAAAGTCTTCGTAGTTACAAAAACAGCACGTCAATTATGGCGAGAGTAAACACATTTATTCATTTTTCTCGGCGTTATTTACACAGCTTAATTAATTTATTTTCACCGCGGTTATCATCTTGATTGTTTAGTCCTTCGGTGCAATTAAAGCATTTTAAAATGCTTTAAAAGCATTCAAGCAGTCGCGATATAGCGACAAGAATTCCTGGAAAGGGTTAAATTTCCCATAACTCAGATTTTTTTATACCCTTGGGTTTAAACTAATTGGTCTTGATTAATTTATTGAGTCATTAATTAAAATATTATTCTGTCTCTACTAATTAATGGTAATACACAGTAAAAACATGTTTTTTAGCCTATATTGTGAAGTGAATATGTGCAGATATGGCAACCTTTACAATTTTTTTTAGTAATTATTACTGGCAGTAATACTATTGGTAAATTGGTAAGTGATTATTTACTGCCTATAATTTATCATTTAAGTAATTTATTATTAGGTATTATTAATTAATTATTGGCAGAAATTAATTAGTTTCTTAATTATTACTAGTTTTAATTGTCACTACGAAAAGTTTGTTATTGACAGTAAAGTGTTACATACTTTTCAATTTATCACTAGTTTGAATTATTACTACTATAGTAGTATAATAATAATAATATAGTATAATAATAAATTACTATAGTAATTTATTATTGACAGCACCTAATTACTGTAATTATTATTGGCAGTAATTAATTATAATTAATTCTTGGCCAATTTATTACTAGTGTAATTATTATTAAAAATTATTGTGAATTATTATTATTATAATATTAAACGGTTTAAA
Source organism: Brachypterus glaber (assembly GCA_958510825.1). Classification (NCBI taxonomy): domain Eukaryota; kingdom Metazoa; phylum Arthropoda; class Insecta; order Coleoptera; family Kateretidae; genus Brachypterus; species Brachypterus glaber. The sequence goes on along the minus strand of OY294047.1, from coordinate 13,417,317 downwards.
CTCAATTCCGAAAGATTTTTTTAAGGCTATTTCGTCTACAAATAAAGAGTTGAGTTATTGCGTCTTATATTTATTGTACCTATTACATTGGATTTGGGGGGGGGGGGGGGCGCAACCAATATTTCCCAAATTAAAATTAAAAACAGTCTTCACCGTGAAGAGCTGCCTCAAACCAGCTTTACTCCTGACTGAAAATTTTGCCCGCAAATCCCTGACCGAAATTTTTATGACTAAAGAAAAGTCCTCCAACTGAAGAAAAAAAGCTTTACCCCTATACTACTCCAATTTTCCCAACTGTGCTCCCAAAAAACCCAACTGTACCCTCAATTAAATTTTCCCAAGTTCTCTCGAAATTCGAAATCTACCACTCAATTTTCCCAACTAAACAGTAAGTTTTCCCAACAATTAAATCTCTCAAGTGAACAGTGGATTATCCAAACTCGAGCATGGTTAGAGGGTTGGCGCCCCCTCCCCCCCCCCATGGGAGCACCCCTGCTTAAACTACATCAGTCCCCCCTCCCCCTTGTAATACATTCTAACGGTAAAAACTTCCACCCTTCCAAATTAACTAAAATCATAAAATAAGAAAATTAAAGTATACTCTCCTTGAATTTGAGAAAATAGACTCGAACGAGGCAGTGGTCGACCGCATTGCCAAGTCAAAATAAAATTTTACAAGCTTTTAATTTTTTGCATTTTTTTCTTTGAAATGAGGAAGAAGAAGAAGCTGAATAAAAAATAAAACTTTTACAAAATCAAGTATTTTTTATTTATTTAAAAATATTCAAAAATCTACTAGTTTAAACTGTAACGTCAGTTTTTTCACTGTGTAATGAGTACAATAGCAGCTTAGGATATATCAAGATCGACTAAATAAAATATTTCAATAAATAGTTCACCCAGTACATATATTTAATTTATCTTTAGCAGTAAATTTTTATTTCAAATTTAAACGTGAGATAAGAACATATATACGGTGACAGAACAATGGCCGTTCAAAAATATTCACAGTATCCTTGTTTTACTCTTCACGACCCTATAGCTAGAATAATATTTTAAGAGGGGTTTAAAGGACCCCGCACATTTACTAAGGAAAATTCATTTCCGCGGATTTGGCTAGGATTTTGATATATGTATTGTAGTACTTAGTTCTCTTAATCGTTTTGGTTTAATAACGGTTTAAAAACGGACCTGTTTTCCTAAATTAATAGACTGTATATCGGAAACGACTAAGATCAGAGCAAACATTTTTACTGCAGGTTATGCTGTATAAAGTTGTGAATTTAAAGGGGATCCCAATTGTATATACAGTGTGTCTATTACTTTGGAATACCCAAAATAGTTAAAGTATCGAATTCTTGCATGATATGTTAACATTTTTGCTCGTGTTTAGACAAGTTTTAGTTGAAATCTGCCTGTTTTTAAACGGTTATTGCACCAAAACGGTTGGTCAGCCGAAGGTGTGACCCAGTCAGTTTTGTTCAGGGAACTAAGGACTACAAGTAGTCTATAACATATTAAAATTTTAGCCAAATTTGCGGAAATACATCGTCAAAAATTACTCTAAATTAAATATATATATTATATTAATTGATTTAAAACAAGCTTATTAAGCTTGTTTTAAATCAATTTCTATACAATTCTGTTCATTCGAGGCAAAAAAAAATAAATCCGCAAGAATCCATCAAAAAATTTCTACGAAAATATTGATAAATAAAAACGATTTATGCTGTTACTTGCATTTTAAACATCTACCCTAGTTAATTTTTTACAGGGCCTCAAATTCCAAATATGGCACTTTTTTTCATATTTTTTCGATATATTTCATTAAAAATTTTATATAAATAATACAGATACAGCCAAAAATTTATATATGTTACTACATATATTACATAAATTAAAATACTACTACATATATATGCTTAATAAAAAAATACTTATTCTTTTTAACTCCAGTGGTGGAGAATCTGAGGTGGTTTAACTTTGCACATGTTAACAGAAGTATAATAAAATTGTCTGATAGACTGTTTTTCTCGAGTTTTTTTAGCTATTTCAACAAAATTGACAATAAAAGACCTCTCTGATCCCTAATTTGTTTCAAAATCACACAAATAAATTTAAATTTTTTAAGAAAAATGCAAAATGTGAAGAGTATACTATGTAAGACAATGCCTTACATATCTTCATGACATGTTTATATATTTATTACAAAACAATTTTATCAGAGACCATTGTTGATGATCTTTACGCTATCGGTGGTCCTATTATATAATAATACAATAAATTTTAGTTAATCCACGGTCATTGCAGGTTAAACTCGTACATCCAGATAAACCAAATCAATTGTTTATATCGGATAAAATACGGATAAAATACGGATAATATATGCGTTTGTGGAAAATTTAGCATTTGTGGGGTATCTTTCTGTACCACAAACAAGAACTAAAGTTTATGTATGTTATGATCTGAATATTTTATATGTTGTTAAAATTTTAAAATAATATTTCTTTAATATTGCGCTATGATACAATCTGGCTTCACGATATTCGGCTTCGGAAGAGTTCGGTGTGTCCTAAATTTGATCGGACCCCTCCTCGGTAATTCTTGTCGGTATAACTTAAAAGTTGTCTAGTAATCTTAATTGTTTAAATAAATCTAATTTATGAGCGAAATGATCGTTTCAGATGTCAGAAATAGCAATTAGTTTGCAAATTGATGAGACTGAAACTCTTTTGTCGATATTTTGAGTTAAAAGCATTGTCAAATAAATTTAACTAGTGACCTTCTTATTAGCTATATAAACTCATGAAAAGATTGATATTTATCCAGTTTTAGTTAGACTATCTCCACGACAGTTTCAAAAGTGAAAATGTAGTTTCTGTGAGAATTAATTTTGAGATTTATTCTTGAATTAAAAATAGTTTTTAAACTTAGAAAAATTTTGAGACTCGTTTTATTAGACATAAAAATAATTTTGGACACTTATAAATATTGATAGTATGAACACTGATAGAAATTTTGACGAATATTATTTAACTTTGAAAAATATTTTGTAAACTTATTTAAAAGACTTATACGAACCAGTTTTAATATACACTAAGCAAAATGTGGACAATAAATTGGGATTTGAAAATGATTGCGAATAGTTGGGATTTCAAACATAGAATGTTTTAAGTTAGTAGTATTTAATGGAAAACTAATATATAATGGAAATTAGAATTTAAGGGCTTTGCATAGAAATAGGACTTAGAAGTAAGAATTGATCTTTCATGTTCTTGGAGAATTTATTCACATTTATTTAATATATTATTCTTAAGTTAAGAAGAAATCGTTTTATCTGTTTCCTAAGCGCCGTCTCCTAGAATACCCGCTCCCGAATAAAGTGATAAGTGGTTAAGTATATTCTCCGCTCGGGTATACTTTAAATATGACAGAAGATTGTATGGCCAACCTAACTGAATAAGTTATAATAAAAGTTATAATTAACTGCTCGGCTATAACCGAATTATATACCTCATCACTAAATTAGTGAAGAATTCGACATCACTACATGTATTTACAAAAGCTTGGTTTTGGCTTTTAGGTTAAATTCTCGAAAATTTTATCAAAGTTTCTTGAAATTTAAAAAGAGCTTCACGCTCTATTTAAAAAAGAAATAGGTATAAATCTAGGTAATAGTTTAGCCTAGAAATTAGCCAATATAAATAACGTTAATCTGCCTTTGGAAAGGGGGGACTGATATAGCGTTTCGTAACGCTCTTTAATATTTGAAAAAAAAAATAAAAACGGTATATTTTTTTACCAAATATTTTTTTTAGGGGGGTCTTGGCTCACAGCGTTACCTATGTATAGGCGGGTGTCAGGGGCGTCCGCAGATTTGGGGGGGAGGGAAAGAGCAAGCCTATTTGGCTTTACAACATTATCAAAAATTTATTGATATCTAATGTTGTAAAGCCAAATATTTATTGACAATAAAAAGTGTTTACTAAGTTGTCGAAAAGGACCAAACCTTTTACCTGGAGGGGGTTATATCGAACAGGATGAGTGGTATCACTATTTTTTTTAATTTTTGCCGCAAGCGAAAATTTTTAAAATCCTAAGGTGTCATATTTTCCAGAATTTCATATACAAGTATTTTATAAAATCTATTACTTAATTAATATTGTGTCATCAGATTATTGGTAATTAAGTTTAGCACAACATGCGTTTTTTTTTTAATTATTAGGTTCACGTTTTATCCTAACACCAACAATAAAAAAAAATAATAAAACTTCAAATAGCTAGAGAAAACGAACCCTCTAAAAAAATAAAACATAAAAAATATAAATATACAGGTTTCGTTTTCTGAGATAATGGTATTCAAATTATTGAATAGAATTGAAATACTTGTATCACCTTATCAGTTTAGCGGCGCAGGCGAATTTTTTATTGAAACGCATTTCTTAAATACCTTATAATTTTAAAAACTTTGGTTTGGTTTTGTAAAGCCCTTTTAATTAAAATTTATTACCGGCATTCGAACGCGGCTCTGTAATCCTGTTCCGCAGGCAAAAAGTTTTTTAAATAATTTTCTAAACAACTCAGAACTTTCAGAGCAAATTATAATTATTCATAAAGTATTTTAAGGGGTGTTTCTGGTGAAATCAACCTTTTTTTAAAAGATTTTTTTTTTTTCGTTTGGACTTTTCACCTACGCCAGGTAAAAAAATGCTGTTTCGATAAAAACGCGTTTAAAGCTTTTATCTCCGAAAATTCTCAAAAAAAATATCAAAAATATTTTTAAAAGGGTCTTACACTTAATAAGCTATACCAGGGCCGAATACCACGACTTCTGCTTCCTCATAGGCTTCATTTTATTGTATACGTTTTCTGAAAAAAATTCACCAGAAACCCGCCTTAAATGGAAGTTTCTTATGGATTTACGTTTCGTAACCATTTTCAGCGTCAAAGGCAATTTTTTTTAGAAATCTGAAAGACTAAACACTTTAGAATTGTTAAAAACAAAACAAAATAATATTAATATCTAAGGCTCCTACCCCCCTATCGATAGGGGGGTAGCCCCGACAGCTATCGGGGAGTGCATGGGGGGTGGTAAGTCTCAACTTTATCAAGCAATACATGGAAGGGCATCAAAATGTCAAAATTTTGCATTACGTATTTAAAGTATGACCCCTAAATTATATTAATAGTTATTTATATACCAAGGGACTAAACTGGCTGTTTTAGTCCCGCTGCATTAGCGAGCGAGCGAAACAGAAATGCAAGGGTCTAAAAAAGCCAAGTTTAGTCCTGAGGTATATACACTATTTTTTGCAGGACCAAACATAATTTAGGTAGGTGGATAAAATTAAAATTAAAAACCACGCGTCTAAAATCGGTTGTTTTATTTTCGTAATTTAATCAAGATGCCTGTAAATTTCGAAAAGTCAGTTTCATGGCTATCGCGATTTCAATTGTTTTTTAATATGGTTGACACAAACGTCAAAAAAATGGATGAAGATGATAAATTTTAAGTTATGTATAAATTGTTATAACAATGTTATTTTTAAAGGTTTTCTTTGTTAAAATCAAATTAATTGGTTTGAATCGCTAATTTATTACAAAACACCACCAGACCTAATTTTTCAACCAGCAAAGCACATAGTAAGTATAATATTTTAATATTAACAAGGTTGCCGTGATTTTTATTCCCTAGGAAGAAAAACGGCAAGTTTAGTCCCGAAAATGAAAGCGTAAAATTAGGTTTTAGGAGTATACTAGTTTACAAACCGAAAACTTTTTTTTGGAACTCACTGGGGCTTCTGTTTTTTTTTTAATACAAAAAATCGTCTTGAATAAAAATCGACATTTTTTTAAAATAGAAACAAAAGTACTTTAAAAGTTGTTAGGTCAATCAACCTGTATAAAAAGATAATATAACCTTACTTTTTAATCGCTGGATTACGTTACTTTTTTGGCAGGGTTAAAGTTTTTTTTTAACCTTGTCTTAGATTAGTTTTGCGTCGAAACAGTCTTCGAAAATATTAGATATAACCAAAACAAAACTTACATTCTCGTTGTTTCTAAAAAGCTGCTATGGACTAAAATTAAAAAAAATGTTTTATTTACTAAATTTTTATGATTTTCTTAATAAAAAAGGTATGGTCGGAGGAAAAATAGTGTACACAACTCGTCGCTTATCTCGTAAAAAAATATGCACTCGCGTACACTAAAAACTAGGTTTGCGAACTCGTTGCGTAATATACTATTGGTGTTCCTGTCTTATTTTTTTTAAACCGTTCAAGGTTCACACAGCCAAAGTCAGAGTAAGATATCGTTTTGCTGAACTGTTCATTAAATTAAAGTTATGATCTTTTGACGTTGAAAAAAAAATTCTTAATTGAAAAAAAAATTCTTTATTAAATAAATTCTATTGTGAAGAGTATACTTTCGAATACAAATCATTCGCTTGTTTATCCATCGAGGGTGGCTACTTCCAGAGGGTCTGGTACCAAGAGATTTGATACCCCTTTACTGAGATATTATCTACCACGTAGAATAACCGGGATAAAATGGCCCCAGTTAACGTTTTTATTGAAACGTCGCACTGTCGCGACATGAGATGTCGTGTTCTATAAATCATACGGTTAAAGGTGCACTATGGTTGGTCACTATCTGGGGAATATTTCTTTGTAAGGATTATAAACGATAATCCTTTTAAGTTGGCAGTAATAAAATAATTGCTTTGAGTCTCAGTTACTTTTCCCTTTCATTCATAAGGGAACGTTCAAGTATTATGTAACGCAAATTTTGATCATTTTGGACTTTTTTTTTCTATAAACTAAAAATAAAAAAAATAAATAAAAGGAAATACCGTGCAATTATAAAGTGCCGAACACTTTTTAATGCAAAACTGGCATTAGCGATGAGTAAAATGCAAGAAAGCTTTGTGCGTTTTACTGGCCACCGAGCTGTTGTACGTAGCAATCACATGGGCTTGTCGCGCACAACTCTAACAGAGGCGTAGCTTCAAACGAAGAGTATTTTCTTTTCAAACTGTTCGGCACTTTATATTCGCACTGTAGTTTTTCATAATTTATTTGTCAATATCCTATTTCATGTTGCCCCAGACTATAGTCACTTTTTTGCAGATTTGCAAAAACATAAAAACGGCGATATAAACATAAAAAATCATAGTAGCACAATATGTCGACACCTAATTCACCGATATGTCGCAACAGCCGTTTCTATGATATTTTAAAATATTCCAAGTCGTCATTACCTTCAACGATGTCGAACTGAACATATCTATATCAATGTAAGAAAATAGTCCGAGAAACAAAGGTGCATTCTTCAATATGTTTTGTAACACACTTATAGAATTGTTGCACCATTGCCAGTGCGAAAATAGTAGTTTTCGTAACGAGTAAGCAACTTTAGTCCATAGTGCACGAGAATGAAGTTTTTTTTGACGACGCGAAGCAAAGTTAAAAAATCATTCGAGTGATCTAAGGACTTGTCGCAAACGAGATGCGAACAACATTTTTCGTTCGATCTACAGTCTAGACTCTTTAAAAATGTATATTTTGAAGAATTACCTGTGTTTAATTTTGACATTTCAAACTTTTATAAACGTCAAACCACTTTTGTCAAAATCAGAGCTATGTGTACTCGTTTGGATAAGTTAGTGTGCATAGTTGTCATTTCATTCAAATATGCACTATGGACTCGTGCGATAGAAATATATCCTAACGAGAATATATAGTGAACATGCATTTTTCTTTATTTCGTTTACACTAGGTCGTACGAAAAAGTATATTAAATGGCAAGTTACATAAGACACTATCTTAGTGCACGAATCAATGTCAATGGACGAGTGCGTCAAATGTCTTATGGAAAAAATTCTTTATACTATTTTATCTATTTGTGCATTTTAATTTGCTTATAAAGTAACTTAGTTTTAAATAATTTCAATATGAAACTTAAATTTAAAAAATTTTATTTGTTATTTTTTTATTATAAATTCGTAATAAAAATTTTGATAGTTGGCATATACCAAAGAAATACACTGAAGTCAACAAATGATTGGTTACCAAGGTAAATAAAATTATTGAGTTTATCTTACTTTAAAACTATTTTGAGTTATTTGTTATATCAAGTTACGTACCTTATACTGTAATGCATTTTTCTTTTTAACTAAAGCAAAGTAAATTCAAGCCAATAAATTCAAATTGTTGATAAGTGACATACGTGAATTTAGCTACAAGAGCCTTACCGACCAAGGGAGGAAAATTAGGTGTTTATAACCTTTTCGGAAGTTGCAATTTTCCAACTTTTATGTATGTATATATGTAATTAGCTATTTACTAAATGTGAATAAACCATTTTTTTTGTATAGAACGTTTTTCAGTATCACCGACAATATGTATAGATTTATTTTTAAATCTATGGGTTGCTCATCTCATATACAGGGTGATTGGTAATTCGACCATTTCTTAAAAGGAGTTATACTATCGGCCATTTCCAAGGAATTAAGTCCCATCAACTGGTGGTCGGAAATGAGCCCTAAGGGAGCTACGGCCTTTCGAAATGGGAAATAAAAAAAAAGCATCAATAAAATTTTAATAATGCATGGTGATTCTTCACTTAAAACCAAGTAATAAAGCATTCTTTACCAAAACACCTAAATTTAATAGTATAGGAATAATAGCCTTTTAAAAAGTAACGTTTTTGGTAGCACAAAATGTTACTTCCTTTTAATTGCATTTTTTTGAAAACGGTTGCTCCTACAGTGTTACACTATATGACATTTTTTATGTATTTTTACTTAAGGAATCCACATTTTTTACAAGAAAACCAAAAAAAGTACACATAAAAAAGTTTGGGGCAAAAATGTGTTAATACATTTTTCCGTCTAGGGACGCCTCTGGATAAATTCAAAAAAATAAATTAATATAAACTTATTGCCCTTATTAATACTAGTATACATGCAAAAGCTCGTCGCTCTAGCTTAAAGGGTATCAGAGTTATTTCTTAAAAACATTATTTTTACTACAATTTTAAAGGGCCATAGCTCCCTTTGGGCTCATTTCTGACCACCAGATGATGGGATTTATTTTGTTGCTAATGACCTATAGTATAATCCCTTTCAAGAAATAGGTCGAATAACCAATCAGCCTGTATATTTAGTTTTTAGTTTTCGCGATACTTAAAAAAATAATAAATAAAATTGATACTTTCCATTAATGTAGCATTTATTCTTACTTTTTCTGTGCTAAAACACTGTAAAATCGGGAAGCGTAAAATTTTATGGTTCAATTTAGGACTGTTCATACTTTAAAGAAAAAGCAATTTTGTCATACGAAAATATTACGACAAAATTATGCTTTAAAACATATTACTTAGATTTATGGATTTGTTCAAATGTACTTTGTTTCAAACAGTTTTATTTAATAAATTGCTCTTTTATGTTGTATTCTTTATTATTTCAAAGTACTAAATTTACAAAATTTACTTATTTTGCATATAAAATTAAATACGGTACATTTCAAATAACATTTTACTTTTATTAAGGATGACTTGCGTAAGTAAAAGAAATTTAAAAAACTTTTTGTTGTTTTTTTTTATCGTTTCTCGACGTTCCACAAGCAAAAAAAATACGAAGCCCATAAAAATTGTGACTGATAACTTTTTAAAAACGTATTCTTATAATTATTTGTAAGACGTAAAATGGCTCTTTTATGTGTTATTCTTTATTATTTCAAAGTATTAAATTAAAAAAATTCACAAAATTTACTTTGCAAATATAACTGGATGCGGTAGATTTAAAATACCTAATATTTTACTTTTATAAAGGAGAGTCTTAAAATTAAAACTTTTTGTTGTTTTGTTTTTTTTTAACGTCTCTCGACATTCTATGGGCAAAAAAATATGATTTTCGCGTAAAAAATATGTCTGTCCGTCTGTTCAGGAAAATTGTGACTATGATAACTTTTAAAAAAATTCTTATAATTATTTGTAACTAACGTCTTACTCTTTTATGTGTTATTCTTTATTATTTCAAAATATTAAATTAACAAAATTTACTTATTTTTGCATATAAAATTAAATGACTTTAAATACTATGTTACTTTTCTTAAGGAAAGTAGAAAAAATAAAACTTCTTGTTGTTTTTTAACATTTCCCGACGTTCTATAACCAAAGAAATACGATTTCCGCAAAATAATCTGTCTGTCAGTCTGTCCAGGAAAATTGTGACTAATATAACTTTTTAATAACAATTTCTGAAAATTATTTGAATTGCCTTTTTTATGGCAGATTCGTGTTAAGCATCTCAAAATACATAAGAATAGGTGTGTTATTTATCATGTTTTTAATTCATGAAATTAATTTTCAGCAGCTAGAGCAATAAACACTTTTTAAAAATATAAAAACGATACTTTTTTAGTGGATAAATTAATTTATTCATTTGTTTTCAAAAATGGAATTTCAAAGGCTACCTGTTTTTTCGCGGTTAATTAAGATCCAACAAACATTTTACTTTATTATTGATATAAAAATGTTTAAATAAGAAGAATAAATGTGCTGGAAGTGAAAAAAATAATATATAACCCACAGTAAAGAACACTATTATAGCCTCGCACTCTTATATAATATGCTCGGCTATAAAAATACAGGGTGATCCATAACTGGCATGCCAAAATTTAAGAGGTGATTCTAGATCCAAAAATATAAAAAAAGTTCCTATAAAGGTTGGTCCGGAAATGAGCCCTAAGGGATCTAGGGCCCTTTAAAATTGTAATAAAAATAAGGTTTTTAATTAATAACTCGGGTACCGTTTAAGCTAGAGCGGCGAGCTTTTGCATGTATACTAGTATTAATAAGAGGCGTGCCCAGACCGACAAAATATATGAGGCTTAAAACATTTTTGCCCCAAACTTTTCTATGTGTATGTTTTTTGGATTTGTTGTAAAAAATATAGATTTCTAGAGTAAAAATACATATAAAATATCATATAGTGTAACACTGTAGGAGCAACCGTTATCAAAAAAAAATGCAATTAAGAGGAAGTAACATTTTGTGCCACCAAAAACGTTACTTTTTAAAAGGCTATTACTCCTTTAATATTAAATTTAGGTGTTTTGGTGTATAATACTTTTTTGCTCAGTTTTAAATGAAGAATCACCCTGCAGCATTAAAATTTTATTGGTGCTTTTTTTTTTGTTCCCCATTCAATACGTCATCTTCGAAGGGCCGTAGCTCCCTTAGGGCTCATTTCCGGACCAACCTTTATAGAAACTTTTTTTCATATTTTTGAATGTAGAATCACCTCTTAAATTTCGGTACGCGAGTTCTGGAACAGGCTGTATCTTCTCTACCTTGGTATATACCAAATTTTATTATCGTAACTATAACATACTAGTATGAAGAATAGCATTCTACACACATTTTATTACTTAACTACAACAAACAATGACGTCACACTAACTATTCGTAGTAACCACGTACACTAGGTGGTTTGCTCACATAGTAAGTATTTCAATCCTTTTCTATTATATTTCTGTTCGCTCCAAATCATAGTTTTTCGAAAAAGAAGAGGAAAAAATAGGTTAGGTATAATTTTTTGGGTAAGCCAGTTAAAAATATTTGTAAGATTGTCTTGCCAGGCACTTTTTTGTGCAAGAACGGATTAATCTGAAATAATTTTAAATGATCGTCACATATCATTCGTGGATAATGTAGGTACCTATAATAAATGAGTTAAATAAAAGTAAGTAATTTATAACCTTTATGCAAAAATGTTCTTGCAAAGTTAGGACAAGCCTATTTTTTTCCTTGTAGACCTCATTTTTGGTTTTCAATTTCAAATATCGCAAAATAAACAACTCAATCAACTTTTTAACCTCGAAAAGGATTTTGGTATAATAGTGTCCTACTTTACCAACTAAGTATGACGTCATTTAAACAACACTCTTCAAGCCATACTAGTATGTTATAGTTACGACAATAAAATTTGGGTATAATTTACTGTGGAAAGTCACATATTTAATAAAGGGTCCTGCACAAATGAAAATATTTGTCATTGTAATTACCCTTTGTAGGACGTTGTTATTTATCCATAGTCATCGTTAATCAATTAAAGTAATTATTTCTTACAATTATCGACGCCTGCTTTGCAAAGCCTTGCAAGGTGACTTGTATGTCATAAATCGCACATAATTAAATCCAGCAGTGACTAATCGCACACCTAAAGGGGTTAAAATACAGCAAGCTGCGTTGTTGATTGTTAATCTGGGAGTCATAATATTTGGGCACACATTTGAGTGACATCAATCTTAGGCTATATAGCTAGAACAGACGCTAGAACAGTATAATACAGTAGTTTCAAATTTCCCAAAATAAAAAAAAAACGATATAAATAGATATAAATATATTTGTCCTCAAATCTGCCAAAGCATTTTTCACCCACTTAAAATATACTTAGAAAGCTAAAATTTGGTACACATGCTTAACTCGATTGACAATACAATCTTATATAAAAATTACATAGCTGTTTAATGGTTGCCTATTCCTAAATAAATGCAAACTTGAGTTTACTTATTAAATTAGATTTCTGTGGTTATGCTGTAAAATTGTACTGTTTTACATTCATAGGAAAAATACTGTGTATTTTGATGTTTTTTACGTAATGTAAGGTAACTAAATAAAAAATTAAGTAATTTTTATAAGATCTAGAATGTCTAGACTAGACAGTAATGGTCAAAATAGTAACGATATATTTTCTATTTTTGACATGAAAACAGAAATATTTAGATTAAAACACTTAAAAGATATAAAAGGTTGTGGCGAAAGGTGGAAAATGGTTTTTAAAACAAGGGAATAAAATTCTTAGAATCTACTAGGTAAATATCTAAATAAAATTAGGCAAACCTCCATACATAAATATCACACGAGTGTGATATAAAAATATCAAACGAGTGCGATATGAGGCGTTTACTAAAGAACAAAAGAGTGTGCTAAATGTCATTTTCATAGAGGATCGTAGGAAAAAATTTTAACACACTAGAGTATTGTCTATAGAAAATACAGACAGATCTATATAATTTCTACTTTATCATCGTCTCATTGAATGTGACGTGAGCCGGCAAGCATGTGGCGGATAAAACCGTCTTCGTATCATTGATTGAAACATATCAAACGGAGCGAAATAATTTAATTATTTGGCGATAATTTGCTTTAATCGAGTAAGCACTGTGGGTTTTGATAAGTTGTTGTGTGGACAAAAGTATTTTTCCATTTTGAAAATTCATTCATGGTTCTAACGTCTGAACTTCTTATAGTGAAGTAGTTTATTATTAAATAAAATTAAATAGCTTATAATCAACCTCATATTTATTTTTTATTGTCAAAAACCATTAATGTGACCGTGGTTTCTAAAGTTTATTTTTTTAAGGTATAGTTATCTTAAATTTGCCGCTAAATACTCTACTAAGTCCGATTTACACTGAAGCATGTGGCTTGTTTTGAATGTCAACATAACCAAAATTTATAATTTTTATTTACTTGCTTTGTTTTTATGATGTTTTGATGTAAAAAAGAGAATTGATAAAGCTGTTGCTAAAAACACTTTTGTATTCCTGTAGAAATAAAATTTGCTTATAAAATCGCTTTTATTCCAATAATAAAGAGGAATAAACCATTCTTTTGTTCTCGTTAATGACACGTCAACGTTTTACGGTTGTGTAAATTGTGCCTAGTCATTTCGCTTACGACGCATGCGTATCTTACGTTGCTATGGTAATTTCGACATTGTTTACAAGCGGGAAAGTTTAAAATAACTATACCTTAAAAAAAAATAATCTTTATTAATACCATCTACGGACTTAAATAACATGTTGTGGAAATTTTTGATATATATTCTAGTGCAGAAAGGATTTTTGGTCTCCAAAGAAGAGCTCTTAGGGCACTCTGTGGCCTACGTTATAGAAATGATATAAAGCAAAAATTCATAGGAATGCATACTAACAATCCCTTCTAGATATATCTATAAGTGCATGTTATATTCCAAATCAAATATACAAAAATATACAACCTATGTGTTCACAATCACAATACTAGATCGCGGCAAAATATTACTGTAAACTTTGCAAAAAGTCCAAAATTGTAACTCTCTATTACGCACCAACCTTTTTTAATAAACTTCCAATGAATATTAAAGAATTAGAATTAGGAACTTTTAAAAATAAAATAAAACATTATCTTATAGACTGATGAATTTTTAAAAGTAAATCTGTTCATAACTTAAGTGTTTTTAATTATTTATTTATATATTTATTTATTTATTTATTTATTTATTTATTTATTTATTTATTTATTTATTTATTTATTTATATACTGTATTTTGACGAGTGTAAATTTTTTTAAATTTATTGGCACGGTAAACTTGCTTTACTTTAAGGGGACATTTTTTACACTGCAGTCATAAATAACGAAAAACATTACACCATTTGGATTAATATAAATTGGGGTACAATTAAAAAAATAAAAAATTACATTTTCTCTCTCTCTCATGACATTTTGTAGGTTATAACCTAGCGAAAGCGCGTCACATGTGAAGTTGAATATAAGCTTTTTAATTTTATATAATAAAAGTTTTTTTTTTAATTTTAATTACAAAAAAATTAAAACCTAATTGATTTGGGCATTGTCTCAGAGAGTAACAATGTTTACTTTCAAAGGTATAGTCTGCCTTACGGGTAGAAACCTACGACGAAAGGGGGAGGTAAATGCAAAAATAAAATATTTCTCAGATAATAAGAAAATAAAACATTTCCAACTCGAGAGGTTATTTAGCCGAGGCGCAGCCTAGGCTAAATTAGAATCACGAGAGTTGGAAATTTTCCGTTTTTTATTCACAATCACAATAAAACATAAAAAAAACTATGAAAATATTTACATTTAAACAAATGTTTGGTTATGTTGACTTTTTCATATCGCGCCATCTATGAGGTAAAATCTATAGCCAAAATGGGTTAGAAAAGAGCTCCTTTATGCCCTTGGTTATAAAACAGGTAACTTTTCTAACATGTTAAAAAGTTAATAAGAACTTTGAAACTTTTTATAATGCATATAAAGGACATTTTACTGTATGATTGTGAATAAATACTTTTAAAGTAAGAAATTCTTGATCCTTACTCATACTGGAGAGTTGATTTAAATAAACCATAGAAAAATTATCTCTCCAAAACTTAAATTTATTGTGTATTAAACAAACATTACAGCGACAATTGTTTCGACTTGTTTAATATAAAGTCATTTTCAAGTTTTTAAATACATGTATAAACAAATTAACGTACTCAAACATTATTAGAAATGTCATACTGACGACTGTGTAAGTTAAGAAAAAAATGGAGAAAACGCGTAGGTTTTAATAAAAATTAAGTAACTGAAACTGATAATTATTACTGGGAGAAACTGAGTCAGTTAAAATAAAAAAAAATATTATTTTTTTGTAAATAATAATTTTTACTTTTGGTCCATAACTTTTATTATGAAAGTTCATAGTGCGTCGGTATACCTTTAGATACACTTCCATTTCTACGCGCAAACTGGCTTTGATATAATTCCTATCCTAATTTGGGTTTTGTAAATTAATTGTGAATCCAAAGGATTTTACGGATACTCTTAACATCAAATGGATGTTTCCACTAAACGGATAAAGACATTAATATTAATTTAACATTTATCCATATATTGCAATATAGAATGTTTTTGAAACCGTCAAACTTTGTGCTACAAACATTCAAAGCTTTGATAATGGAAAATTGAATCAATTATATTTGGAGATAGAGAATTAATACATAAATTGAAACAACTGTTGTGGAAATTCACAAAATCTAGGTGAATTCACATACACGGTGTATTTGAAATAGCGTCGGAAATTTTAACAGGTGATTCTAC
Source organism: Brachypterus glaber (assembly GCA_958510825.1). Lineage (NCBI taxonomy): Eukaryota > Metazoa > Arthropoda > Insecta > Coleoptera > Kateretidae > Brachypterus > Brachypterus glaber. Next base: position 13,401,378 of record OY294047.1, on the reverse strand, counting down.
ATGATAAAATATGACAAAAAGTTCCTATAAACATATGTCTAAAAATGCGTCATAAGGGAGCTACGCCCCTTTGAAAGTGCCTAAAAAAATCGGGTTTTATTTAATAACTCAGGAACCCTTTGATATATATTAACGAGGTTTTGCACGTCAACTAATCCTATCACGGCCCCTTTTTATGTGTTATTTTCATGTACTTATTTCAACCAGGGTAGTGCGAAACGGGGGGGGGGGGGGGCTTATCAGTTTTTTGTCCCAAACTTTTTTCTGTGTAACTTTTTGCAATTTTATTTTTGAAATATGATTCCTCAGGTCAAAATACTTAAAAAAAGGTACTCTTGTTGCAATACTGTATTATTAACCGTTTTCGAGAAAAAATTCATTTGAATGAGAAATTTCACGGTTCGAGGACGAAAAATTAAATACTAAAATGTTTAAAACCAAAATTTTAATGATGCAGGCCGAATGTACATTAAAAACTAAGAAAAAAACCTCATATACAGGTACTTCCAAAAATCAATCCTAATGGAGCTATGGTCTCCTAAATATGCACCATTTTTAAAGGGCTATTGTAGCTTTAAAAGCGTTTTTTCGACCTACATGTATGGAAACTTTTTTTCTTAGTTTTTGATGTAGAATAACATTGCATCATTAAAATTTTGGTTTTCGACATTTTAGTATTTAATTTTTCGTCTTCGAACCGTGAAATTTCACCTTCAAATGAACTTTTCTCGAAAACGGTTAATCCTACAGTATTACAACAAGAGTACCTTTTTTATGTATTTTGACCTGAGGAATCATATTTCAAAAATAAAATTGCAAAAAAGTTGCACAGAAAAAAGTTTGGGACAAAAAACTGATAAGGCCCCCCCATTTTTCACACCCCTGGTTTAAATAAGTACGTGAAAATGACATACAAAGATGGGCCTTATTAGGATTAATTCAGGTGCAAAACCTCGTTAATATATCTCAAAGGGTTCCTGAGTTATTAAATAAAAACCGATTTTTTTAGCCAATTTCAAAGGGGCGTAGCTCCCTTATGACGCATTTTTAGACATATGTTTATAGGAACTTTTTGTCATATTTTATCATGTAGAATCACCTCTTAAAATTTCCGACGCTATTTCAAATACACCCTGTATATACATACTGTGTATACATGTATTACATAGAAAACCTAATATTAACTTTATGTAATTTTTGATAAACATTAGACTTCCTGGGTGAAATTTAAAGATACGCTACTCTATGAAGTATAAAAAGTTTTTAGACGTTCCTAATAGAAGGAAAAATTAGAAAATATAAATTGTATTAGGTATTTAACAGGTGGAATCAACTAAAAAAATTATATTTGGAGATACAGAATTATTATATAAATTGCAACAACTGTTGTGGAAATTCACAAAATCTAGGTGAATTCACATATATACATGCATTACATAGAAAACCTAATATCAACTTTATGTAATTTTTGTTAAACATTAGACTTCCTCGATGAAATTTTAAGATACGCTATTCTTTGAAGTATAAAAAGGTTTTAGACGTTCCTAATAGAAGGAAAAATTAGAAAATATAAATTGTATTAGGTATTGGTGGAATCAACTAAAAAAATGTGCAAAAAGTTAAGATTAAAAAAGAAAATCTTCTTTTTTTCTTTTTCTTCTTTTTCTTGTTTTCTTCTTGTTCTTCTTATTTATAACTGTTAATAAGTATTTTAAATATTCCTCAAAAAAAAATTATTATAAGATATAATTATAATTTGTGTATATTGTTATTCTGATTAATTTTGTTAATTTGTACCTAGAGCATTTAAATATGTAATATTTATGTGCTTTGTAGCATATTTATTGCAAATTATTTATGTTTTTTGTAATGCTTCTTTTGTCAACAAATATTAATTATTTTTATTATTACCATCCAGAAGGGTTTTCGTTTCAGCTTATTGCGGCCCGCAATTTGCGGGCAAAAGATGCAAAATAATAAAATTAAAAAATCCTGCGATAATATAATGCGTTTTAAGAGATTTTTATATATTTATTTGTGCAATATTCATAAATAAAACCAAGAAAGGAGGGTATCGTACAACGAACTAATAACTCTTCTCTCTAGAATAGGCATTTCATTCGTTAAAACTGACAAAAACGTCGGCAACATAAACATTCGTCTGCCTTACTTGCACACAAACCTAACAGAGACAACAATACCAGTTACTGGTAATTGTTATTGTTCAGGCCTGAATATACCTACAATTTGTTTACAAACAAACCGAGATGTTGGCGATACTTTATTTTAACGGTATGCGTATTATAGAAAGAAGAGTTCCTACTTCGTTGGTATCGTATTTTGGGCTAAATCGCCTGCAACTATAAGACTTCACATGGTTATAGATATATAAATAATAAATACTTAGCTAAAATTTCAGCCCTTTTTACATCCCGGAACGTACTTTAATTATTTTAAATAATTATTTTAATTATATGTCAATGCACGATTTGGCAACATGGCACCTAACGATTGTATCAAATTTGATGTCATCTCAAAAGAAAAATAAGTCCTACTGTGGAGCCAAGGGCTGTTTATTGTGATGTGTAAACTCCGCTTGATTGGAAAATTAAAATATTTTTTTGTTTTGTTAATTTTTACGGATGGTGTAAAATACCCAATCTGTATTGGACTTATCAGACTAGTTTTTCAGTAAGATTATCGGGTTGTTTTTGAGGTATCTATTTATACTAATATTTTAATCGAGCAGCTCCAACTTTATAGTATAGTAATGTAAAGCCTGCAGTCCCATTGGACAGTGTCACCTTAGACTAGTAAGTAACTTTATGTAGCTTTCAACGTGTTAAATACCCTTATTTACATGAAAAAGTTTTAAGATACTTTTAAGCTGTAGAGTTAAATAAATAAATCTAATTAATATTTTACAGTATTTTTGTTATGTTGATATTCAGATAAACAAAAAAGACAAGATAGAGTATTTAGCACCTTAGCATTTTTGTCACGTTTACGATAACACAAAAATTGTTAACGATTTTTTAATAAAAAATTTGATTAATTTTTTAACTTGGTTAACTGTTTTTCATAATTTCTTTTCATTATTTTGCAATTTTTTAAAGAAAAACATATTGTTCTAATTTAGCCCAAAACTCACATTTAAAACGATATCCTTTACATTATTTATTTTCAATAATTAGCTTTTTCTAAAAAATACCACATAATTCCCTATTAAAACGACGATCTTCTTTTGCTTTAATTTTTATTACATATTATTGAATACTTGTCCTATATATTGAATATATTGAATCAAGGTAAACTATCTATCAAAGAGCTTAGCAGGATAAGACGGTAAAAAGTGCCCCCGCTCCAAATAAACTGAATTTATGCACATTAAATGCCTTTTGTGTAAAGAAGTGATTTCCCAAAATTTTAGCCCGCCACCACCTCTTCTGGGGCGGCAATAAATTTTTAAACCTCAAAAGTAATTTTTTTTATCTCAGCTTCTATTAGACCGATCGATTTGAAACTCGGGTGACGCAATGCGAGTACTTAGGCCAACTTATAAAAAAAAACAAAAATTCCTGCGATCATTTTAAACCATGAAAAAACAATTAAATATTTTATTTAAGGGCCGGAAAGGTAACTTGTTGTTTTTATTGTTGCTAATTTTTACCTATGTCACGTGACAGGGTAGAGGGGAAGGGGTTGACAGGTTGTGGCACTTTAAAAGAAAAGGGGAGGAGATATCGCTTTCCATAACTATAGTGTTAAAATATAACTGTTTAATTATTAATAAAATCATAGATCCATAATCTCGTATCATGCATGGGTATAGATTTAATTTATTTTGACCCTGTTCCACCACTTTTAAAAAATTTAATTTTTTATGTGTTTATTTCAATTATAAATATATACCATATAACAAAATAGCGATTGCGTTCGGCCAAAAAGTTACCTTTTCGGCCCTTAAACAAATATTTAATTTTTTTTTCATGGGTTAAAAGGATCGCAGAAAGTTTATGTTTTTTTTATAAGTTGGCCTAAGTACCCATATTACTTCACCCGAGTTTCAAATCGATCGGTCTAATAAGAGTCGAGATAAAAAAAATACTTTTAAGGGTTAAAAATTTATTGCCCCCCCAAGAGGTGGTGGGGGGCTAAAATTTTGGGAAATCGTTTCTTTAAACAAAAGGCATTTAAAATGCATACCTTCAGCTCATTTGGAGCTGGGGCACTTTTTACCGTCTTATCCTGCGAAGCTCTTTCCTCACAGCGCACCATGATAGCGTGTAAATGAATTACGATTAAAAATCACTGACAATTTGTTTCCTTTTGTAGCAGAGAACAAGCTCAATAAATTCTGCGAACACAATCTGGCCGTGTAACTTTTAAAAGTTTATATTTTTTGATAACATCAGAGTATAAATATCATTATTTTAATAATGAATTGCAACGAACCACGTTATTATACCTAAACATACATGGAGAGTGAATCAGATATAAAACTTTATTAATTACAATGAGAGTTACAATGTTTAAATTCAAATGAAAACAAATTTACTAATTGCTTCGTACGTGAAATTTGAATTAAAACTAGATGAAACGTTGCAAGCACCCTGTCAAAACATCGGCACTATTGTACACTAGAGCCATCTAGTTTGCAAATTTCAAACTAGGTGTTTTGTTTGATTTTAAATTCTGTATCTTTAAAACATTATATTCTAGCAAAAAACTGTATATAAAATTTTTTATATGGCTTAAAAAGAGCTTTTATTTAAAATATAATTCTTTGAAATTGGGTTATAAATATGTGAGATATGCTAAAAAAACTTTCACTGCTTTAAACGCCAATATCTCGAAAACAATGCGTTTTAGGAAAACGTTGTTTATAACATTTTTTGACCAATTTAAAATTATCTTTTATATAACTGCTAAATTAACCAAATACAACACAACAAAAAACGCTAAAAATAGGAGTTTAACCCTATTTTTACCCCCTTACCCCCAATCGTTTACCCCCAAAATCTAATTAGCTCTTCGGAATACCATAAGAAACAATATGCAAAAAAAGTCCAAACCGCAAATCGATATATCATGTAGAAATGGAGTTAGAGAGTTTACACCCAGACAGATAGACAGACAGACAGACAGACAGACGGGCGCAAAATTTTTTTTACTGATTTCGACTCAGAATGGTCCAAAACGTCGAGAAATGTGAAAAAAAGAACGTGGCCAAAGATTTTGACTTTTCGGCGCTCTTAGTAGCACTAAGTGCCGATGTAATTAAATATATCAAGGTCTCTTGAAAATAACCGCACTAGTACAAAATGTCCAAACCGCAAGTCGATATATCATGTAGAAATGGAGTTAGAGAGTTTACACCCAGACAGATAGACAGACAGACAGACAGACAGACAGACAGACGGGCGCAAAATTTTTTTTACTGATTTCGACTCAGAATGGTCTAAAACGTCGAGAAATGTGAAAAAAAGAACGTGGTCAAAGATTTTGACTTTTCGGCGTTCTTAGTAGCACTAAGTGCCGATGTAATTAAATATATCAAGGTCTCTTGAAAATAACCGCACTAGTACAAAATGTAACAGGTAAATAACAATTATACATACTATGTATTATATGGTAATAATATCGATATCAAGTGCTGAATCAAAATCCATTGGTAAATTGATAAATTGGTAAATATCGTCCATTATTTAAAAATATATTGAAACAAAATATCCCGAAATGAAATTAGCGAAATGTCAATGTAAAATTGCATGCAAATTGTATATTGTGAAACGATCAAACTGCCCTCCTTAGTTAAAACGTCCTAACTAGCATCGCTATTTTCCCTAAATTTTTCGAATAAATAGCCAAATTCCCTGACTTCAAAGTTTCAATTTCAATTTCCCTGACTTTTTCTTGACTTCCCTGTTTTCCCTGAGTGGTAGGAATCCTGGAGAATAGATAAATATGGCATAGAACAACTGGCACGCTGTTCTAGAAGAACTTTTAAATGACATGGCAACTTCCATTTTTTTTCTTTTTGGAATTTGTTATATGAGCTCCAAACGAAAATTTTCCAAAAACTTACGTTAAATTGTACCCAAAGAAAATTCATTAATAAGAACTAGGGGGGTGCTATTTGAAAAACAGAAGTTAGGGGTAGTTTCAAGGGAGTGGGTAAGCAAGGGGCGGTTTTGAATAAGTCAATAAAATCTTCTTTGGCTTTGATTTAATGCTATTTTTTGCAAATTTTAATACCTTTTCAAATAACGGAGATAAGCTATTTCAAGAACTTGGTGGGATACCCAGTATAGTGAACTGATGGACCGTTTTGAAAATTTTTTGGATGAAGTGCTTAGGTACCATGGTGGTACCACTGTGCCAAGTTTGGTCAAAATCCGAGACATTGAGGGCAAACCGAGTAGCTTAGCGTGAAATATAAGAGATATTTTCTAAAAAACACATATTTTTTTAAAACGGCTCTAACGATTTTTAAAATTTTGGTCTTATTTTTTTAATTAGAGCTCATATAACAAATTCCAAAAAGAAAAAAAAAATGGAAGTTGTCATGTCATTTAAAAGTTCTTCTAGAACACCGTGGGCTTTTATAAAATCTGTATACGAAGAGTAGATAGACTTTTATCTTGCTTATAGTAATAACTATACTTCAGAATTACATTTAATCGATGCCATCTTTCTGAGCACATTACAAATTGTCCAATTAATTTTTATATGCATTTAATACTTGTACTGGTAAT